>JABUOV010000130.1:20000-104445 GCA_025617405.1 Perca schrenkii | reverse complement strand
CTTACCTTTTTTCTTTTTTCCTTTCTTCCCTTCTTTTGACCTTTTTAATCTTCTGAAATATAACTTACCTCTTTCCTTATGGTTTCCCTTCCTCTTTTTCTTCTTTTCTTCTTTTCATCTCTTCCTCTGTGGCATTTCCTCTTCCCCCACTAACCTTTTTTGTCTTTCTTTTCTTCCCTTCTTTTGACCCTCTTGACCTTCTCTTTTTTTCCTTTTTTTTATTTTTTTCCCCTCCACCCCACCACCCCCCCTCCGTTTTTCTTTATCCATTCATCGTTCCTCCACACGCCTCTCAATAACTGTGGCCGCACTGCCCTTTAGATATGGTGATTTGAACCTCCAGGTCCAGACCTTCTCATGCAAATACACTTAGGATTTTCCCTATGGGGGGGCTCGCCGCGGCTCGCCTTCAGGGGGGTCCCCCTCAGTAGTTTGTGCATCAAAGCCTCGGCGCCAAAGGCGCCGAGACTTACTTTATTTTTCCCCTAACCCCTTAACCCTAACCCTAATACTCATGGTTTCCATGGTGAGCTTTCATCTTCCTTACAAAAACCCTAACCCTAACCCCCTAACCCTAACCCTAAGTCCTTTTTTAAGACCCATTACTATGCATTGGCTTTCAAGTCAAGTTGAGCTTTGACACCTTGACCCTTTTCAACTGTTATTTTGTATTGTGTAGTGTGTATTGTTAGTGTATACTATCTATTTTGTGGTTTTGTCTGTTCTTTGGTCAACTATGATTGTTTTTAAATGTGCTATATGAACACAACTGAACTGAAAACAGAGGGAGGCTGTCCATGTTACTGATATGGAGCATTATTACTAAAACAGAGGGAGGCTGTCCTTGTTGCTGAAAAACAGTATTATTAATACAATTACTAAACCTACTAAACCTCTGTTTTAGTAATAATGCTCTGTTTCAGCACCATGGACAGCGTCCCTCTGTTTTAGTAATAATGCTCTGTTTCAGCACCATGGACAGCCTCTCTGTTTTACTAATAATGCTCCGTTTCAGTACCATGGACAGCGTCCCTCTGTTTTAGTAATAATGTTGTTTCAGCACCGTGGACAGCCTCCCTCTGTTGTATTAATAATACTGTTTTTCAGCACCATGGACAGCCTCCCTCTGTTTTCAGTTCAGTTTTATTCATATAGCACATTTAAAAACAATCATAGTTGACCAAAGAACAGACAAAACCACAAAATAGATAGTATACACTAACAATACACACTACACAATACAAAATAACAGTTGAAAAGGGTCAAGGTGTCAAAGCCCAACTTGACTTGAAAGCCAATGCATAGTAATGGGTCTTAAAAAAGGACTTGGATGTATAGGTAAATAGGTAAAAGCTGTCCATGTTGTTAAAATGGAGCATTATTACTAAAACAGAGGGGAGCTGTCCATGGTGCTGAAAAACAGTATTATTAATACAACAGAGGGAATGCTGTCCATGTTGCTGAAAAAAACCTTTGTTACTAAGACAGAGGGGGGGCTTGTCCATGGTGCTGAAAAACAGCATTTGTTACTCAAACAGAGGGGGGGTGTCCATGGTCATGTAAAACAGTATTGTTATAACAGACGGAGGCTGTCCATGGTGCTGAAACAGCATTATTTCTAAAACAGAGGGGGGCTGTCCATGGTGCTGAAAAACAGTATTATTAATACAACAGAGGGAGGCTGTCCATGGTGCTGAAACAGTATTATTAATAAAACAGAGGGAGGCTGTCCATGGTGTTAAAACGGAGCATTATTACTAAACCAGAGGGAGGCTCTCCATGTTGCTGAAAAAAACCGTTGTTACTAAAACAGAGGGGGGCTGTCCATGGTGCTGAAAAACAGCATTTGTTACTCAAACAGAGGGGGGTGTCCATGGTCATGTAAAACAGTATTGTTATAACAGACGGAGGCTGTCCATGGTGCTGAAACAGCATTATTACTAAAACAGAGGGGGGCTGTCCATGGTGCTGAAAAACAGTATTACCGTATTTCCTCAAATAAAAGCCGGTGCCTTCATTTACCTGAACTGCAGAAGGGACCAGGCTTGTATTTGAAGCAGGCTTTTATTAGAGGCAGGCCTTTATTTCTAATTCCATCTGTTTGATGAGTATAATTATTTTAAATAAACTGTTTAAAATGAAAAACCATAGCGTTCACATTTGCAAAAATATCACCATAAACAACAGCCAGAAAGGCGACAAAGCAATTTGGGTCAGAATGAATCAAACGCCACCAATGTGTCAGTTTGAACCCTGTAAATGTACAGGGTATTTATTTCAAATATAGGTACTACAGTATTACTGGTAGATTACAATAAGAGCATACAGTAGTGACACCAGTATCTGAGTAACGTTACAGACGGTAGCTAGCTACCAGTAGCTTTGTTTCTAGCTCCAGGCTAACGTGTATCCTCCCACCTCCAGCTAGCTAGCCGTGCTCTGCTCTTGTCGGCTAATCTTGTCAGCTCATCCTTCTGTTTCTTCCAGTATCTGATTCTACTGGGCTCAATGTCCAAACGTCTCGCACCTTTTTCACCCGAGTTTTCCTCCGCATACTTTAAAACTCTTTTCGTTTTGTTGTTGAAAAGTCCGTCACTAGCACCAGAGTCCGTCTTTCTCTGCTAGCACTAAATGAGCCCCGTACTACCTCCAATGTAGCTGAGTTACACATACAGCCGCATAGGACAATAATCCAGAAAAACAAAGTGTGGAAAAAAGCGTGAATTATATTGTTGAATCTGTTAAATTAAATTGGTAGAAATGTACAATGAACTTGAAATTGATTTTGACCTAATATTATATGTAAGGCATTTAGGAGATTATCCACACTATTTTTTCCCCCGGCCTTAATTTGAGGCCGGCCTTTATTTGTCAGTTTCGACCACGCCCCCGGCCACTATCGGAGGCCCAGCTTTTAATTGACTCCCGGTTTTTATTTGAGGAAATACGGTATTAATACAACAGAGGGGGGAATGTCCATGGTGCTGAAACAGTATTATTACTGAAAAAGAGGGAGGCTGTCCATGGTACTGAAACAGCATTATTAGCAAAACAGAGGGAGGCTGTCCATAGTGCTGAAAAAAACCTTTACCAAAACAGAAGGAGGCTGTCCATGGTGCTGAAACAGCATTATTACTAAAACAGAGGGAGAATGTCCATGGTGTTAAAACGGTGCATTATTACTAAAACAGAGGGGAGCTGTCCATGGTGCTGAAAAACAGTATTCAATTCAATTTTATTTATAGTATCAAATCATAACAAAAGTTATCTCGAGACACTTTACAGCTAGAGTAGGTCTAGACCACACTCTACAATTTCCAAAACCCCAACAATTACAGTAATTCCCTCAAGAGCAAGCATTAGCAATGGATATTGCGACAGTGGCGAGGAAAAACTCCCTCTTGGGAAGAAACCTCGGCAGACCCAGACTCTTCATAGGCGGTGTCTGACGGGCCGGTTGGGGGTGTGATGAACAGTGGCGATAATAGTCACATTAGAGGAACAGTGACCTCGAAGGTCATCATGGAAGCTCATGTCAGAGCATGGGTGGATGCGGCGGATGCAGCAGGACGCAGCAGAATGCGGCCGGGAATTGCAGAGAATCGCAGAGCATAGCTCTGCGAAGAAGAAACATAAAGGACTCCGGGGAGTAAACACCCCAGAGCTAGATTAGTAACAAGCATTTCTGGGATGCATACAAAAGTAACCAGTATCAGTATGTCATATGAAGGAATTAGCTTTCCCAGCAGTCTAGAATTATAATAGCATAACTACGAGAGGGAGGTTAAAGAGAGGTGCCTGGTCGGGCTAGAACTCTCCCCAACCGGATCGGGCTTTATTGGCCTGCCTCCCTCTACTCTCGCTGGATTATTAATTATACAGTATATAAAACTGATGACTACGAGGAGTAGCAGTGGGCCGGGTTAGGTGGACGCTGCGACCCCTCACTCCCTAGCTATAAGCTTTATCAAAGAGGAGGGTTTTAAGTTTACTCTTAAATGTGGCGACGGTGTCTGCCCCTCGAACCCAGACTGGGAGCTGGTTCCACAAAAGCTGAGCCTGATAGCTGAAGGCCCTGGCCCCCAGTCTACTTCCAGAGACTCTAGGAACCACAAGTAGCCCCGCATTCCGGGAGCGCAGTGCTCTAGTGGGACAATGAGGTACTAAGAGCTCTTCTAAGTATGATGGTGCTTGACCATTTAGAGCTTTGTAAGTCAGGAGGAGGATTTTAAATTCAATCCTAGATTTCACAGGAAGCCAATGCAGAGAAGCTAATACAGGAGAAATATGATCTCTTTTCTTAGTTCTCGTCAGAACACGTGCTGCAGCATTCTGGATCAGCTGGAGAGTCTTAAGGGACTTATTTGGGCAACCTGATAATAAGGAATTGCAGTAATCTAGTCTAGAAGTAACGAATGCATGGACTAGTTTTTTCAGCATCGTTTTGAGACAGGATATTCCTAATTTTGGCAATGTTACGGAGATGGAAAAAGGCTATTCTTGAGGTTTGTTTTAAGTGGGCGTTGAAGGATAAATCCTGATCAAAAATAACTCCCAAATTTCTGACAGCAGTGCTGGAGGCCAGGGCAATACTATCCAGAGTAACTATATCTTTCAAAAACGAAGTTCGGCGGTGCTTTGGTCCTATCACAATGACCTCGGTTTTGTCTGAGTTTAACATCAGGAAATTGTGGGTCATCCAGGATTTTATATCCTCAATACACGTTTGAAGTCTTGCTAACTGACCACTTTCATCTGGCTTAATTGACAGATATAATTGGGTATTGTCTGCGTAACAGTGATAGTTAATTGAGTTTTTCCTAATAATATTACCCAGAGGAAGCATATATAAGGAAAATAGAATTTGTCCAAGCACTGAGCCTTGAGGAACGCCATGGCTAACTTTAGCGTGCTTGGAGGGTTTATCGTGAACATTAACAAATTGGGATCGCTCAGAGAAATAGGACTTAAACCAGCTTAGTGTGATTCCTTTAATGCCAACTAAGTGTTCCAGTCTCTGTAACAGGATGGTATGGTCAATAGTGTCAAATGCAGCACTAAGATCTAGTAGAACAAGTATGGAGACAAGTCCTTTGTCTGCAGCTGTTAGAAGGTCGTTAGTAATTTTCACCAGTGCCGTCTCTGTGCTATGATTCTTTCTTAATTCTTGATTGAAAATCATCAAATAGACTGTTACTATGTAGAAAATCACATAACTGATTAGCAACTACCTTCTCAAGGATCTTGGATAGAAAGGGAAGGTTAGATATAGGTCTATAGTTTGCTAAGACCTCAGGATCTAGGGAGTTTTTTTTCAGAAGAGGTTTTATCACAGCAATTTTAAATGACTGCGGTACATAACCTGTTAATAAGGACATATTGATCATATCTAGTAGTGAAGTGTTTACCATGGGTAACGCTTCTTTGAGTAATTTCATTGGGATGGGGTCTAAGAGACAGGTAGATGGCTTAGCTGAGGATATCTTTAACATTAATTGTTGTAGGTCTATAGGATAAAAGCAGTCTAAGTATATGTCGGGACTCATCGTTCTTTCTAGCGGTCCTGCATTTAAAGATGAACTGTTAGAAGTTAAGGGCAAAAGGTGATGAATTTTATCTCTTATTGTTATAATTTTATCATTAAAGAAGCTCATGAAGTCATCACTACTCAGTGCTAGAGGAATAGATGGCTCAGTAGAGCTGTGACTTTCTGTCAGCCTGGCTACAGTGCTGAAAAGAAACCTTGTGTTGTTCTTGTTTTCTTCTATTAATGATGAGTAATAGTCTGATCTGGCTTTTATTACTAATACAACAGAGGGAGGCTGTCCATGTTGCTGAAAAAATCCTTTGTTACTAAAACAGAGGGAGGCTGTCCATGTTGCTGAAAAAAACCTTTGTTACTAAAACAGAGGGGGGCTGTCCATGGTGCTGAAAAACAGTATTTGTTACTCAAACAGAGGGGGGTGTCCATGGTCATGTAAAACAGTATTGTTATAACAGACGGAGGCTGTCCATGGTGTTGAAACAGCATCATTACTAAAACAGAGGGGGGCTGTCCATGGTGCTGAAAAACAGCATTTGCAGACTGAATATTTTAAAGTGCAAAAGAAAGAGGAGAAGCAGATCGTGCAACAGTTTGCAACAAGGTCAAAAATCTGCGTGCTCCCAGTCAGCCGCACCTCTACTCACATCACCGTACTATTTAATGACTTTTGACCTGCGAAGGGCACAACTTTATAAGAACAGAACAAACATTACTATAATGAATAATCCAACAAAATACATGTTTAAGGAATGGCTCCTACACAACCGGCAATTGTATTTGGTAAACAAAACAATTAGATTCAATGAAATAGGAGCCTTGAATGAATTATTTTACCTTTACAATTTAATATGAAAGCAGAAAATGGAATACTAGACCATTGTAATCTGGATTCTTTAGAATCTCCTTCTAACATTAGGCATATCTTCGTGATTGGCCTTTCTAAGATGTTGTTTTGGGTCTTGAGTTTCACAGAGCGCACAAGTCCTTTTTGGTCAGGGAAAACTTAAAATTATTCTGCCCAGAATCCAAGAACCTCTTGGGAAAGTTGGATCCACTACCAATACAACATCTCCACACTGAAAGTTCCTTCTTTTGATGTTCCACTTTTGACGCTCTTGGAGCAGCTGAAGGTACTCCAGTGTCCAGCGTCTCCAAAAAAGGTTTGCCAAGTATTGAACCTGCCTCCAGCGGCATCCGGTGTACTGGTCGTTCTTATCAAATACACCAGGTGGAAGAGCTGGCTTGGTTTTGAGTAGCAGGAGATCATTTGGTGTGAGTGGATGCAAGTCTTAAGGGTCATTGGTGACTGTTGTTATAGGATGTTTGTTTAAAATTGCCTCTACTCCACACAAGATTGTAAGGAGCCCCTCGTCATCCAGGGTTTGCTGTTTAAGAACAGAACAGAGGACTTGTCTGGTGGATCTTATCAGCCTTTCCCATATGCCTCCATGATGGGATGCACCTGGTGGGTTAAATGTCCACTTTATGAGTGTTTTCTGTATTTTGTCCTGGTTTACTGCAGCAACGGCCTTTTGCAGTGCCTTTTTTGCACCAACAAAGTTGGTTCCATTGTCTGACTGTAAGTGCTTTACTTGTCCCCTCCTACAAATGAAATGGCTCACAGCATTGATACATGAGCTTGTGTCCAAGGAGATGGCCACTTCAATATGAACAGCTCTGCTGGTCATGCAAGTGAATAGCAGGCCATATCTCTTTGCCAGTGCTCTTCCTCGTTTAATTTGGAAAGGTCCAAAATAGTCCACCCCGGTGTTGGTAAATGGGGGTGAGTCAGGCTGAAGTCTTTCCTGCAGTAGATTGGACATCTTTTGTTCTCCAACTCTGGCCCTTTGTTTTCTGCACACAACACATCTGGTCAAAATCTTTCTGACAGCTGAATTAGCATTTATTATCCAATATTTTTTGCGGAGTCCAGATAGCATATGATTTGTTCCCCCATGCCTTAGAATGAGTGTGGATATATGAGAGTTCTTTGGAATTATGGCAGGGAATTTCCTTTCTTCCCCTATGGCTGCTTTGTTCAACCTGCCTCCTACTCTTATCAGGTCATGCTATACATGTGGGTCAAGTTTGTATAGGGCGCTTTTCTTCTTCACTTCAGGAGTCGTTGAGGTGAGTGTTTTCATTTCGTTTGGGAAGAACTGCACTTGGGTGAATTGAAAAATTGCAATTTCCGCTTTCTTTAGATCTTCAATACTTATTTGCTGTCCACCCAGTGTGGTATCAGGTAAGTCGTTTCATCCTGCTTCTTGTGACTATTATACTCTCACTTATTTTCCTTTTTTGCACCAGTGTTTTTAAAGTTTCCTTGAGTTTCAGGTACCATGCAACTGCGAGCCGGAGTTTTGTCCAGTCAGAAAAATTAGTCATCAGCTTTTGTGTTGCGTTTTCTTCCTTTCTGCAGGTTGCATTCACTGTGTACGTTCTTTTCACCTCAGGGTCATCCAGGGGCAGCGGACAGCCCTCCTCGAAGCCGGCAAACTGGTCCCGCTGTTCCTGTCTCTCTTTCCACAGAATGTCCGGAATATGGAACCATTGCTTGTTGATAATGAATTTGTCTGCACTTTGTCCTCTTGTTGCATCGTCTGCTGGGTTGGACTTGGAATCAATGTAGTTCCACTGAGATAATTTGGTCGCATCTCTTATTGCTGCAACTCAATTGGCCACAAATGTCTTGAATCTGGAATTTTCATTTGATTTGTACTTTAGTACAGACCGGCTGTCTGTCCAGAACATGGAATGGTCTAGGTCTAGCTGTAAGCTCGATCTCAGCAGCTTGTCCATTCTTACTGCTAGTCCTGTGGCGGAGAGTTCCAATCTTGGGATTGTTACTCCTTTGAGAGGAGCTACACGCCCTTTTTCCATAACGAAGGTGACGTGGACGTTGCTGTTGTTATTAACCAGCCTCACATAGCTTACAGTTCCATAGCCTTGGTCGCTTGCGTCAGCAAAGTGATGCAACTGTGCATGCATTAATGGTCCAAATTCATCACTCTTGAAGCATCGTCGTACTTTGAAGTTTGAAATTTGACTCAAGCCAGCTGTCCATTTTGACCATTGTTCACAGATGCTGAGGGGTGCCTCTTCGTCCCAGCCTAGGTTCACCTTACAGAGCTTCTGTAACAAGAATTTAGCTCTTAATGTGAAGGGGGATAGGAAACCAAGAGGGTCGTAGACAGAACAGACCACTGACATCATTCCTCTTCTTGTAAGTGGCTGTGATTTTGGCTGAATGTTAAAGGGGAAGTTGTCACTCTCAATGCACCATTGCAGGCCTAAAGCCCTTTCAGTTGGAAGTTTGTCTTTGTCAAGATTGAGATCCATCATGTCTTTGGCTCTATCCTCCACAGGAATGAGAGACAACACTCCTCTGCTGTTTGTGGCCCACTTTGAAAAGATGAAAGCCACCTCTTTGGCAGACTGATTTGACGTCAGCAAAGAGTTGCACTGCCTCCTGGACAGTGGGCACTGACTTCAACAGATCATCCACGTAAAAGTTATGCAGAATTGTATCAATTACCTCAGGCCTGAAATGCTCTCTGTTGTACTCTGCTGTTCTACTAAGTGCGTGACTCGCACAGCTGGGGGATGATGTTGCCCCAAACAGACGAACAATCATCCTGTGTTCCACAGGAGGTTTGGACACATCTCCCTCTGGCCACCACAGAAACCTCAGGAAGTCAGCATCACTGTCTGGAACCTTCACCTGATGGAACATAATGGTAATGTCTGCCATCAGTCCTATTGGGTCTTGGCAGAATCTGTTGAGCACATCTATAAGGGTATTATGGATCAGGTCCTTTGAGCAATTCTGCATTGAATGCTTTTCCACAGAAAGATGCACCACAGTCAAAAAACACTCTTAATGTCCCTTTCTTTGTGTGATAAACCCCATGGTGTAGTAGGTACCACACTTTCCCATCTTTTCTTGTGAACTGCCCCTCACCTTTTCTGCGTATCCCTTACTGATCATGTCTGTTGTGAATGTGACATATTCTTCTTTGAATGATGGGTTCCTTCTGAATTTCTTTTTCAGGCTCTACAAACATTGCCCAGCAATGCAACAATTATTGGGAAGCATGGCATTATCTTTCCTGAAAGGTAACTTAAGACTGTTATGTCCATTCACAATTGTGGCCGATTCATCTGCTATTTTCAGAAAACGCCTGTCCTCAATGGACATTTCTTTCACTTCCTCAGACAATCTTTCACTGAATCTGTTATACTGGGCAATTAGCAACTCATGTAGATTATGTACGGATATCCTATTGACTGTATGGGAGGGCATGACATTGTTAGATCCTGTTCCTAACGGGCCATTTATTAGCCATCCAAGCATTGTTCTCATAGCATATGGGCCGTCTCCTTCACTGTTTATGATTTGCCATGGCTCTATTGCTTTGGGTGCATTTGTGCCAATCAGCAATTCAATGCCTGCATTGATGGTGGAAATTTCGACACCTCTAAGGTAAGGCCACTTTGACAGAGTTCTCTGATTGGGTATGTTACTTTCTGACACAGGAATCTTTCCTTGTGTGTATGTCTCTGGCAGAGCTATGAACACATTGTTGTGAAGTCCACTTACTTCAAGTCCATTGATGATATTAGTAGACACAGCTCTCTCCTGGCCCATTGTGCACAACAGAATGTTGGTTCTTTTCCCTTGTACATTTAGTTGGTGCATTAATTTATCTGTACAAAATGAGGCGGTACTGCCAGGGTCAAGAAATGCGTTTGTGAAATGCGATCTGTACAACTGTGTTGCCTTTGTTTAAATTTACTTTCACAGGTACAATGGACATTAAACACTGTCCTTCACCGGCCCCAGTATGTCTGCATGCTTTAAGAGAAACCTGTCCTTGTTCACCTTTTTTGGTTCCTCATTGGCCACTTCTCCAGGTGTTTCTGCTCCTTTGCTCTGCTCCCCTTTTCCTATGTGCAGTACTGTAGGGTGTGGCCTCTTGCTGATAACACATGTCTGATGCTGGGTGCAGTCCTTGCTCATATGGCCTGTAACAAGACATGCAAAGCAAATCCCTCTCTCTTTCAAAAATGAGATTTTGTCAGTGTGACATTTCTTTTTAAACCAGAAACAGCTTCCCAGTAGATGCTCTCCTGAGCAAAACAGACAGAATGGCTTACATTGGACTGTTGAGACCCTATTCCTCTATTTGAGAGTAGTAGTATTGACATTAATGGTTGTTGCATTGCTTGTGAAGCCTTTGTCAGTGAATTTGTGTTTCAAAGATCTTGACTCGGCGGGCCTTACAATTCGTGCTCTTGGTGAAGGATCTTGTATATCACCAAAGACAGGGTCCATCAAGATTTTGACTTGCCTTTCAACTAAGGTTTCCTAATGTGGCTCTGCGATTGGTTGTTTCTTGAAAGTGACACACTTCAACTCGTCATCTTTCTCTTAGTTTGTAAGGCAACTTGCTGACCAATGATTTCCGATTAGAAGCCTGATACAATTCATCCATATATGCAATGTCATCTATGGCATTCAAACAACCTCTGAGATACAGAGCATAGGATTTCAAATTTTGGGAATCTTCAGGTCTAATGGGATTCCATGACAATGCCTTTTTAATGTTTGCACTGAATATTTGGTATTCATTTCCGAAGTGCTCCTGGAGCAATTCTTTGGCCTTTACAAAGCCTCTCTCTGGATCTAAGAAGAGACAAGTTTTAACCAGCAGACAGACAGCCCCTACCTGTCTCTGTCTCTCTCAGTCAGTCAGACAGTCCCTACCTGTCTCTGTCTCTGGGCCAGCTTCCTGCAGACTGCGGCCACGTCTCTGGCGTCTGTGGGGAACCTATGCAGGTGGGGATCCAGAGAGACCTCTGAGACGTTCTGGACGTCCAGCCACAGAGATATCCCCACACTCTCCGTCACAGACTCCCCCTCCCCGAACAGAACGGGCACCCGCAGCACCGCAGCACCTGAGAGAGAGACAGGCAGGTAGGGAGAGAGAGACAGGCAGGCAGGGAGAGACCGGTAGGCATGGAGAGAGAAACAGGCATGCAAGGAGAGACCGGTAGGCATGGAGAGAGAGACAGGCATCCAGGGAGAAACTGACAGGAAGAGGTCTGGCAGACCCAAAGCCACAACAGAATCCGAAGACAAGTTACTGAGAGTCAACAGCTTGCGTGATAGGCGGCTCACAGGACAACAGCTTCAAGCACCGCTTAATAGTGGTCGTTATAAGCAAGTCTCAGTTTCAACTGTAAAGAGAAGACTTCGAGCTGCAGGTTTGATAGGCTGAGTTGCAGCAAGAAAGCCATTGCTAAGACGTCAGAATAAGAAAAAGAGGCTTGCCTGGGCCAAGAAACATCGTCAATGGACTACTGAAGACTGGAAGAAGGTATTATGGACTGATGAATCCAAATTTGAAAACTTCGGTTCATCACGCAGGATTTTTGTACGCCGTTGAGTAGGTGAAAGGATGGTTCCTCAGTGTGTGACATCAACTGTCAAACATGGAGGAGGAAGCGTGATGGTCTGGGGCTGTTTTGCTGGATCCAGGGTCGGTGATTTGTACAGAGTGAAAGGCACCCTGAACCAAAATGGCTACCACAGCATTTTGCAGCGCCATGCAGTACCCTCTGGTATGCGCCTAGTTGGTCAGGGGTTCATCCTAGAGGTCAACCGATTCATCGGTTTTGCCGATGAATCGGCACCGATAGTTGATTGGTGGAACTATCGTTATCGGCAAAAATCCATGACGATAGTTTTTTCTGGTTGTGTCCGTTGCTAAAGCGGCTGAGAAGCGCATGCTGTCATTCATTACACAGTACGTGAGAGCTGAGAAGGGTCTGCTGGCATCATGCATTACAACAGCGGCCCCTAGAGGCGAAATAAAAACTATCACTGATGCCTTGTGTTGTTTATTTTCGACACGTGTTAATGCGCGCTGCAAGGAGAGCGCATGCTGGGCGGAGAAGGCTGACATTAGATGAGCGTTTAAAGCATCGACAGCTAAAAGGTATGTACAGTACATGTTGTCATATTATAAAGTTCAATTAATTTGTTGAATAGATGCTGCATTAGTAGAGAAAGAACAGCACAACAGTATGTTTGTTTGTTTTCGAGGCTGAGATGACACTAAACAGTAGTAGGCTAACTAACCTCAAGCGGTTAAACACTGACAAAAATGAACGCAAGTCTGATCCAAATTGTCCACGATCCGTCTAGTGGCTGCCGCTTGAGAATTGAGATGTGTAGAATCGACAGCGCATTCATTTTAAAATCCTCAGCGGAGGAGCATCAACAACTGCCCGAAAGCACGGTAGCGTTATATGGTGGAGAGACATAGAGAGAGACTGAAGAGAGTGAGCGCCCAGCGCCGTCAGAACAACGCCGTGACTCATTGAAATAAAACGTGTTTTCGCCGATTCATCTCTAGAAATGCGACTGTAGCGAGCATGTCACTATCACTAACGTTATCCACATTCATATTTACACGCAACAAATGATATATCCAGCTTCAAAAAAGTCTAAAAGTGGGAAGTTAGAACGATTGCATTGTGCAAAGAGTGGTTGCTATGGAGACGATACACAGTGTTGAGTTCCGTTGCTCTGATTGGTTGTAGGTCTATCCATAGATAGTATATAAGGGTCTATCCAATGAATGCAGAGGCATTTTTTTCCCTGGTTCAGTTGGAACACGCCCCGTAATCACAGCCCGGTTTCAGATTACTGAGTATGACCACGTCAGACTAGTTCTAAACATTCTAAACCATTCTACAGAGAAGAATGGCATCACCATTTTGAGATTTAGCATACATTTGGGCCTTTTTTGAAGAAATGTTATGTTAGGGTGTAGTAGGGAATGGCGGACCCAAAATGCAGAGAGCAAGCAGGCAGGCAGGAGAACATTTGAGGTGGAAGATTTATTTAAACCAGGAGTCCAAAAATCCAACAGGCAAAAACAAAAGAACGAAGAGAGCAAAAAGAACTGAATAACAAAAACAAATGAAAACCAGAAACAGAAACTACTGACCAAAACTCAGTGAACGAGATGACAGGACTGAACACAGTTGGGTACACACACAAAATGATCTGACGTTGGACAAGGGGAACAAAAAGACTAAATACAGAGGGTAATGAGATAACACAAGACAGGTGATACATGGGCTGGGAAACAGGTGAAACACATTAGGCTGGGCAGAGCAATCAAAAAAGGAGGGAAACAAGACAGGAAGTAAATTGGACAAGACATTACAGAAAACCAGAGACTTCAAAATAAAACAGGAAACTGAGCAAAATACAACACAGAAAACAGACTACCAAACTAAGGCAAGGCAATTTTATTTGTATAGCACAATTCAGCAGCAATGCAATTCAAAGTGCTTTACACAAGACATATAGACACAGTTAAAAATACCATACAAATTGGTAACAGATGACGAAACAGTTATAAAAAAATTAATGAATAAAAAAAAAAAATTTAAATACAAAAATTAATTAAGAAAAGGCAGTGTTAAAAAGAAAGGTCTTCAGCCTTGATTTAAAAGAGGTAAGATTAGGTGCCGACCTACAGTTTAGCGGTAGTTTGTTCCAAATGTACGGACCATAGAAGCTGAACGCAGCTTCCCCCTTTTTTGTTCCAACTCTGGGTTTGGCGAGCAGACCCGTCCCTGATGATCTCAAGGATCTCAACGGCATATAGTGTAGTAGCATATTCGAAAGGTAAATTGGTCCTAAACCGTTATGTGACTTATAAACTAACATGAGTATTTTGAAATCTATTCTTTGATGCACAGGAACCCAGTGTAAGGACTTCAGAACTGGAGTGATGTGATCTATTTTTTTGTTGTTGGTAAGGACTCGTGCAGCAGCGTTCTGAATCAGCTGCAGCTGTTTAATACACGTTTTATGAATACCTGTAAAAACACCATTGCAGTAGTCAAGTCTACTGAAAATAAAAGCATGGATATGTTTTTCCAAATCCTGTTGGCACATAAGTCCTTTTACCCTTGCTATATTTTTAAGATGATAATAGGCAGATTTTGTTACTGACCTAATGTGGCTGTTAAAATTCAGGTCAGAGTCCATAATTATGCCAAGATTTCTTGTTTTGTCTGTTGTTTTTAACATTGTTGATTGAAGATGAGCATTGACTTTTAATCGTTCGTTTTTTGGTCCAAAAATGATCACCTCTGTTTTATCTTCATTTAATTTTAGGAAATTCTGGCACATCCATTGGTTGATTTGTTCAATGCACCTGGCCAGGTGTTGTATTGGACTGTAGTCTCCGGGTGACAAGGTTATATAAATCTGTGTGTCGTCCGCATAGCTGTGATAGTTTATGTTGTTGTTTTCCATGATTTTAGCTAGGGGCAGCATGTATATATTAAACAGTAGAGGCCCCAGGATGGAGCCTTGTGGAACTCCACATGTCAAACTTGTACGCTCAGATGCATGGTTACCTATTGACACACAGTAATTTCTATTTTTTTAAATAGGATTCAAACCACTGTAGTACTGTTCCAGAAAGGCCTACCCAGTTTTCCAGTCTGTTTAATAATATGTCTTGGTCAGCGGTGTCAAATGCAGCGCTGAGATCTAGTAAAACTAAGACTGTAGTTCTGCCACTATCTGTGCTTAGGTGGATATCATTAAAGATTTTCAGAAGAGCTGTCTCCGTGCTATGATGTGGCCGAAAACCCGACTGTAAGGGATCCAAGATATTCTTTTGGGACAATAAAAGGTTTATTTGTTGACAAAACGCTTTTTCAATAATTTTACTTAAACTAAGACAACCCCAAAACCACAACATGTAAATAGTTTGTCCTTTATATGAATTATAATGCTCATTATGTTTATTTTTGCACTGGATGACAAATATGTAGGAGAACTGTTTTAGACAACACACATGCTTGTGTAGCATTGCTGTGGGTGTAATATCAATAAATATGACATTATTATTTTGATTATTGGCAAAAGCGTCTGGACTTTTTTTGAAAAAAATGTATGTATTTTGTCAACTGTTTTATGCAGTATCAATTCTAAATCGGTCGATTAATCGGTTATCGGCAAATACGGCCCAACCTAGCTATCGGTATCGGTAAAATCCACTATCGGTCGACCTCTAGTTCAAAACATAAGTTCAAGCTATGCCAGAACTCCCTTAGGGAAAAAAGAACAAGATGGTGAGCTTAAAAACATGGGGTGGCCAGCACAGTCACCAGACTTAAACCCCATTGAGCTGGTTTGGGATGAACTGGACAGAAAAGTGAAAGCAAAGCAACCTACAAGTGCCACACATTTATGGGAACTTCTGCAACAGAGTTGGGAAGAACTATCTGAAGAATATTTGATTTCCATTGTAGAAAGAATGCCACGAGTGTGTTCAGCTGTTATATCTGCCAAATGGGGCTACTGTGATGAGTCAAACATTTAGAATACATTTTGGTTCATAAATTGATTCCATAATTTATTTTTTAACTTAAATTGTTCATTTGTTCTATTCTTTCATCTGTTTACATGTCTAACTTTGTCTCATCATTAAACACACTATATATTATCCTGCTGTATACATGTCTAACTTTGTCTCATCATTAAACACACTATATATTATCCTCCTGTTTACATGTCTGAATTTGTCTCATCATTAAACACACTATATATTATCCTGCTGTTTACATGTCTAATGTCTCATCACACTATATATTATCCTGCTGTTTACATGTCTAACTTTGTCTCATCATTAAACACACTATATATTATCCTGCTGTATACATGTCTAACTTTGTCTCATCATTAAACACACTATATATTATCCTGCTGTATACATGCCTAACTTTGTCTCATCATTAAACACACTATATATTTCTCCGTTATTGTCTCCAGAGTTTCACCGGAAACTTCTCCGTTAGTGTCTCCAGAGTTTCATCGGAAACTTCTCCGTTAGTGTCTCCAGAGTTTCACCGGCAACTTCTCCGTTAGTGTCTCCATAGTTTCACCGGAAACTTCTCCGTTAATGTCTCCATAGTTTCACCGGAAACTTCTCCAGTAGTCTCTCCATAGTTTCACTGGAAACTTCTCTGTTAGTGTCTCCATAGTTTCACCGGAAACTTCTCCATTAGTGTCTCCATAGTTTCACCGGAAACTTCTCCAGTAGTGTCTCCATAGTTTCACCGGAATCTTCTCCGTTAGTGTCTCCATAGTTTCACCGGAATCTTCTCCGTTAGTTTCTCCATAGTTTCACCGGAATCTTCTCCGTTAGTGTCTCCATAGTTTCACCGGAATCTTCTCCGTTAGTGTCTCCATAGTTTCACCGGAAACTTCTCCGTTAGTGTCTCCATAGTTTCAGCGGGGAGCGAGCCCAGTTTGGTCCCAATAATCCGGTAATTCACGGCCGTTACATTTCACATTGCTCTGGCAGGGCTACGGAGGCCGATAGGGGCGGAGCAAAGGAAAGGTGAAGTTTAATTTTTAGAATATTTTCTTACCTCATTTAAAAAATGCATGAAACCAACAGCATGTGATTAAAACATGTTTCCAGAAATGAATTGTAATATTTCTATTCATAACTTAATTACTAAGTAATTTAGTTTATTTATTTAATTATTGTTATTTAAATCACTATTCCTGCATATTTCTTGCTGTTTGTCACAGAGCAGCATTAATGCAGATTAACATCAGAGAAGCTGAAGGTTTCATATACTGTATTTATATATTAATTTAATTTATATCAGAATGATCAGGAGAGAGGAGTAATGTGTTCCAGTCAGTGTTGTGTGTAATGTGTTAACTAGTAATGCGTTACAGTAACGTAACTACTTTTTCAGGTAAAAAAGTAGTGTAACGTTAGCCTGACTTGGTCCTACTCAGATTCTAGTCAGAATGTGAGTCTGAAACCGCTCCATTGGGCTGTGATTATGGGGCGTGTTCCAACCGAACCAGGAAAAAAAATGCCTCTGCATTCATTGGATAGACCTCCAACCAATCAGAGCAACGGAACTCAACACTGTATCGTCTCCACAGCAACCAATCTTTGCACAATGCATTCGTTCTAACTTCCGACTTTTAGACTTTTTTGAAGCTGGATATATCATTTGTTGCGTGTAAATATAAATGTGGATAACATTAGTGATAATGACATGCTTGCTACAGTTGCATTTCTAGAGATGAATCGGCGAAAACACGTTTTATTTCTCTGATTCATGGCTTTGTTCTAGCGCCGGCGGTCCCTCTCTTCAGCCTCTCTCTATGTCTCTTCACCATATAACGCTCTCTCTCTTCAGTCTCTCTCTATCTCTCTCCACCATATAACACTCTCTCTCTCTTCAGTCTCTCTCTATCTCGCTCCACCATATAACGCTACTGTGCTTTTGGGCAGTTGTTGAGGCTCCTCCGCAAGGATCCTGGAGGGAACCTGGGAGTATGCCCAACCGGTCTACATGTGTTTTGTGGATTTGGAGAAGGCGTATGACTGGGTCCCTTGGGAGATACTGTGGGAGGTGCTGCGGGAGTATGGGGTGAGGGGTCTCTACTCAGGGCCATCCAATCTCTGTACGACCAAAGTGAGAGCTGTGTCCGGGTTCTCGGCAGTAAGTCAGACTCGTTTCAGGTGAGGGTTGGCCTCGGCCAGGGCTGCGCTTTGTCACCAATCCTGTTTGTAATATTTATGGACAGGATATCGAGGCGTAGTCTGGGTGGGGAGGGGTTGCAGTTCGGTGGGCTGGGGATCTCATTGCTGCTCTTTGCAGATGATGTGGTCCTGATGGCATCATTGGCCTGTGACCTTCAGCACTCACTGGATTTGAGTTGTTGAGGCTCCTCCGCTGAGGATTTTAAAATGAATGCGCTGTCGATATCTTCTGTAACAGACGCGATGGTGGAATCTACACATCTCAACAAATTCAACCCAAGCATTATTTGGTGACGTGATTGATTCTGTTACTGTTGATCATCTGTCCGACAATCTGATTGGTCTGAACAGATCCTGTTCGGGCAATAATTGCTTCTCAACGGAGCGACTCCAGACCGAACTTCCCAACCTCAAATTTTGTGGGCGGGGCTAAGTTCGGCTGGCATCCAGGCTAGTGTAATGTGCTAACAACTGAAAATTTTGTAAGGAAACGTAGTTCCTTTTTCAATTCGGTGCAACGTTACTTTTCCCAGGGGCAGATTTGAAAGCGGCACTGCCTTCTCACAAGCTCCACACGGTACGTCACAGAGGCTGGTAGCTGGAGGCTGGAGTAATTGTGGCAAGTGAGAAACAGCCAATGCTAACTTTTGAGAGCGTTTTTAACCTGGCTGGACTCACAAGAGCTGGACTCGCTCATAATGAATCAGCCGTCACTCTGTGAGGAGAGAATCTGCAGTGGAGTTCAGACTCTTCACTGATAAACCACAGATTGGCTTTATGGTGAAAGATAGCTTTTGTATTATTAACTTCAGTCTCTGCCAGAGATGCCTGCTTTTAAAAGTAACATAAAAGTAAAGTAAAAAGTTACTTTCCATAGAGGGTAACTAAGGAAAGTAACAGATTACTTTTTTAAGAAGTAACAAGTAACAAGCAAACACTACTTTTTAAAAGTAACTTCCCTAACACTTTGCCCAGTTAGAGGTAACTCTGTGGTTGGACTGTCTTTAGTAAAAGATTTTTCTCTGTTTGAAGTTTTCAGAACTACAGAAACATTTCGACATGTTTCATTTTCTCACAATATATATACATGTTGAAGTTTACACTTTATCTGTCTTCTGCCTTTTCTACACTTTACATTTTCATGACTCTGATGTGTTTGTTCTAACTGGCTTCCTGTTTGGTGAATAAAACATCTTCACATCTCTGCTTAGAGGAGATAAGTTACAGATAACCACTCCTTTCTTTTATTTTGTCATTTCTAAGCTTTCTTGCTGTTGAAGAGGTTAGTTAGTTATTCTTGCCCCGTTGTTCATGTTGGAGTGTTGAGTCTGTGAATTAAAGAGTTTAACCGGCTCTATAAGTATCATGAGGTAACTTCTGTTGGAATTTGACATTCATTTTTCACATATTGATTTTGAAATTTTTCCTCCAAATTGAAGGGATATGCCAACATTTTCATGGCATCCTGCATTAATAGACCTGCCCACTACTTCAGATATCTGGATAATATTTGGGGTGTCTGGACCCTTTCTAGAGAGGACTTTAATGACTTTTTAACCACCTTAAACAACCACAATAAATCAGACAAACTTAAACCAACTGTGAATGACAACTCTGTGGCTGTCCTGTGCCGTGGCACTGTAATTTCCTGCAAAGGATGAATAAAAAGGATCTATCTATCTAAAACACACAGAATTTGCAGTTCAAGCTCTGTGTTGTTGTTTTCAGATTCGACCACTAGGTGGCAATGCTGGACCTTTCTTAGAAAGTGTTTCAGAGCATATTCACTCTGGAAGCCCATTCTTCTTGATTCTCCTTTGCCATTTGTTGAAACATTTTCTCCTTCTACTGTTCAACTTGTTAAGCTGGTTTAAAAACTATTTGCAGACCTTCACACAGGGAACTCAGCTGCTACAGAACCACAGGATCATTGCAGCATTCAGGAAGATTACAAATCTGCAGGATCACTTAGTGACAGCAAAACTCAATAGGCCCAGAGGTCATGGGGATTTTTCTGCACCAATATGGTTGTGAAATCAATATGATAATATTGTTTTTAAATCTCAATGTCATGGCAATCTAAAGTCCACCTATTGTGTATATTTAATCAGATGTGGATTACATGATGTTGGTTAAACTGCAAACTATTTAAACCAGATTCACTCAGCATAGACATAATGTTGTTATAAAAAAGAAACCCACACACATCTGGTATAAGATTTCTTACTACACTCCGTGAACCATCACCTTATCGTGGTGGAGAGGTTTGTGTGTCTCTGTGAACCTGAGGGCGGTGTTGTCTGGAGCTTTGTGCTCCTGGTAGGGTCTCCCAAGGGAAAGTGGTCTCAGGTTAGGGGCCAGACAAAGAATGGTTCAAAAACCCTATGGAAAAACAAGGTAGAGATGGAGTGACCCTGCCCTGAGGAAGCCCGGGGCCCCCGTCTGGAGCCAGGCCCAGACGGCGGGCTCGTCGGCGAGCGCCTGGTGGCCGGGTTTGCCATGGAGCCCGGCCGGGCACAGCCCGAACAAGCTACGTGGCTCCCATCTCTCCAGCCCATGGGCCCACCACCTGTGGGAGGAACCGCTGGGGTCGGGTGCGCTGCCACATGGGTGGCAGTGAAGGTCAGGGGCCTCGACGGACCAGACCCGGGCAGCAGACGCTGGCTCTGGGGACGTGGAACGTCACCTCTCTGTGGGGGAAGGAGCCGGAACTGGTGCGGGAGGTGGAGCGCTACCGGTTAGATCTGGTGGGGCTTACCTCTACGCACAGTCTCGGTTCTGCAACCGTACTCCTGGATAGGGGTTGGACTCTTTTCTTCTCCGGAGTTGCCCAGGGTGTGAGGCGCCGGGCGGGTGTGGGGATACTAACAAGCCCCCGGCTGAGTGCCGCTACGTTGGAGTTTACCCCGGTGGACGAGAGGGTTGCCTCCCTACGCCTGCAGGTTGTGGGGGGGAAAACTCTTACTGTTGTTTGTGCATATGCACCAAACAGGAGTTCGGAGTATTCGGCCTTCTTGGAGACCTTGACTGGAGTCCTGCATGGGGCGCCAGTGGGGGACTCCATTGTTCTGCTGGGGAACGCGCACGTGGGCAATGATGGAGACACCTGGAGAGGCGTGATTGGGAGGAACGGCCTCCCTGATCTAAACCAGAGTGGTTGTTTCTTGTTGGACTTCTGTGCTAGTCATGGATTGTCTATAACGAACACCATGTTCGAACATAGGGATGCTCATAAGTGTACCTGGTACCAGAGCACCCTAGGCCGAAGGTCAATGATCGATTTTATAATGGTTTCATCTGATCTGAGGCCGTATGTTGAAGAGAGGGGCAGAGCTGTCAACCGATCACCATCTGGTGGTGAGTTGGGTCAGGAGGTGGGGGAAGACTCTGGACAGACCTGGTAAGCCCAAACGTGTAGTGCGGTTAAATTGGGAACGTCTGGAGGAGGCCCCT
The DNA here is from genome assembly GCA_025617405.1 of Perca schrenkii. Lineage (NCBI taxonomy): Eukaryota > Metazoa > Chordata > Actinopteri > Perciformes > Percidae > Perca > Perca schrenkii. The sequence continues at coordinate 82,830 of JABUOV010000130.1, read as the reverse complement.
GTCCAACGGACTTTCAACTCACACCTCCGGCGGAGCTTTTCATGCATCCCTGTGGAGGCTGGGGGCATTGAACCCGAGTGGACAATGTTCAAAGTTTCCATTGCTGAAGTTGCGGCAAGGAGCTGTGGTCTTAGGGTATTAGGTGCCTCAAGGGGCGGTAACCCACGAACACCGTGGTGGACACCGGTGGTCAGGGAAGCTGTCCGACTGAAGAAGGAGTCTTTCCGGGATATGTTATCCCAGAGGACTCAGTTGCAGTTGCAGGGTACCGAAGGGCCCGAAGGGCTGCAGCCTCTGCCGTGAAAGAGGCAAAGCAGCGGGTGTGGGAGAAGTTTGGAGAAGACATGGAGAAGGACTTTCGGTCGGCACCAAAGTGCTTGTGGAAAACTGTTCGCCACCTCAGGAGGGGGAAGCGGGGAACCATCCAAGCTGTGTACAGTAAGGATGGGACACTGTTGACCTCAACTGAGGAGGTAATAGGGCGGTGGAAGGAGCACTTTGAGGAACTCCTGAATCCGACTAATACGCTTTCTATGTTAGAGGCAGAGCTGGAGGAGCCAGGCGGAAGTCACTGATGTAGTCAAACAACTCCACAGTGGCAAGGCCCCGGGGATTGATGAGATCCGTCCAGAAATGCTCAAGGCTCTGGGTGTGGAGGGGCGTCCTGGTTGACACGTCTCTTCAACATTGCGTGGAAGTCTGGAACAGTGCCAAAGGAGTGGCAGACTGGGGTGGTGGTTCCCCTTTTTAAAAAGGGGGACCAGAGGGTGTGTGCCAATTACAGGGGTATCACACTTCTCAGCCTCCCTGTTAAAGTCTGCTCCAAGGTGCTGGAAAGGAGGGTTCAGCCGATAGTCGAACCTCGGGTTGAGGAGGAACAATGCAGATTCCGTCCTGGTCGTGGAACAACGGACCAGCTCTTCACTCTCGCAAGGATCCTGGAGGGAGCCTGGGAGTATGCCCAACCGGTCTACATGTGTTTTGTAGATTTGGAGAAGGCGTATGACTGGGTCCCCTGGGAGATACTGTGGGAGGTGCTGCGGGAGTATAGGGTGAGGGGGTCTCTACTCAGGGCCATCCAATCTCTGTACGACCAAAGTGAGAGCTGTGTCCGGGTTCTCGGCAGTAAGTCGGACTCGTTTCAGGGGAGGGTTGGCCTCGGCCAGGGCTGCGCTTTGTCACCAATCCTGTTTGTAATATTTATGGACAGGATATCGAGGCGTAGTCGGGGTGGGGAGGGGTTGCAGTTCGGTGGGCTGGGGATCTCATCGCTGCTCTTTGCAGATGATGTGGTCCTGATGGCATCATCGGCCTGTGACCTTCAGCACTCACTGGATCGGTTCGCAGCCGAGTATGAAGCGGTTGGGATGAGGATCAGCACCTCTAAATCGGAGGCCATGGTTCTCAAAACCGATGGAATGCCTTCTCCAGGTAGGGAATGAGTCCTTACCCCAAGTGAAGGAGTTCAAGTACCTTACTTCTTACATTCCATCTATCGCACCGTTGTGACGAAAAGAGAGCTGAGCCAGAAGGCAAAGCTCTCGATCTACCGGTCAGTTTTCGTTCCTACCCTCACCTATGATCATGAAGGCTGGGTCATGACCGAAAGAACGAGATCCAGGGTACAAGCGGCCGAAATGGGTTTCCTCAGGAGGGTGGCTGGCGTCTCCCTTAGAGATAGGGTGAGAAGCTCAGTCATCCGTGAGGAGCTCGGAGTAGAGCCGCTGCTCCTTTGCGTTGAAAGGAGCCAGTTGAGGTGGTTCGGGCATCTGGTAAGGATGCCCCCTGGGCGCCTCCCTAGGGAGGTTTTCCAGGCACGTCCAGCTGGGAGGAGGCCTCGGGAAAGACCCAGGACTAGCTGGAGGGATTATATCTCCAACCTGGCCTGGGAATGCCTCGGGATCCCCCAGTCGGAGCTGGTTAATGTTGCTCGGGTAAGGGAAGTTTGGGGTCCCCTGCTGGAGCTGCTCCCCCCACGACCCGACCATGGATAAGCGGACGAAGATGGATGGATGGATGGATGGATGGATAAAGCTCAGAGAATATGAGCTGAAAAGATTTGGACACCAGACATCCTAAAGGTCTTAATGCGGTTTAGGTACAGTATGGGGTTGGACTTTGAATATTTATAATATTTTGTGTGGATGTATAACATTGAGTCAGAGCTGATGTGACATTTACAAACATGAAAAATCAATAAATAGTTCTAATTATATTTTCAGTAAAAATTCACTCTTATTCCAGGTCAGATATTAACATTTTATTGAATGATTCTCAACAAGAAAAATCTATAAAAGTACAATTTCATATTTATTCTCACAATAAAAGTCAGTGATGTGGTCAAAATGACAGGTCGTTCTATCCTAACCTTCAAAATAAAAGCCATTAGGAATGCACAACACGACATATCTAGTGAAGTATTTGATAATAAAATTATCTCACACCAGAACTTCACAACAAATTACATCTTGTTACAGCCTTTAAAACTAAAGCCAGAGGGAATAGCTTAGTTTTTTTGTTACTATCTTTGAAGAAACCACTGGTCCGCCGTTTAGAAGAAATGTTTCTACGGGAAGCCGCTGAGGTCACAACTTTAATACAGCTGGCGTTTGCAACCCTTGCTGTTTTCTGGACAAAATCTGTCAAAATAAAAGCCTGAGCTAACAGACAATATTAGTACATCTTCAAAGTAAAAGCACTTAAACTAAAACTGTGGCGTCAGGTCCAGACTTTCAAAATAAAGAAGGGAGGAACAATTAATAAAATATATTTTCTTAATTAATTACAGGTCTTTTAATATGATAAGATTTATTTTACATTTTTAATTCATATTTGATAATTCACAAGCTTTTTCTATATAATAGCCTATCATTTATTAAATTAAAATGAATAAATACAAATATAAAATGAATAAATTAATGACAGTTATTGAAAATAATAAAATAAAAACAGCTGATTGGTTGATCTACTGCGACAGGTTGCTGAGGCTCCGATTGGTGGAGAGGAAATGACCCATGAAGCTCGGCACCTGGAGGCCCGTCGTTATGGTGATACCACCACACCAAACCTGCAATACAGTTTCACTTCAGTTAGTACTGCAGAAAAATATAATAACCGTTGTTGATAAATTTGAGGGTTTGATTTAAGGTCATATTATTGGCACTTAAGTGATATTTACTGGCGGCATCACCGCTGTGCCAATAATTATGTTAAATCAAACCCTCTTGTGTAATTTACTTTTTTACATTACATTACATATTATATATAGAGATATAGAGAGAGATACTATGCATATTGAATATATAGGAGATACTATGCATATGTCATTATTTATCACTCTTTGTTACCTCCAACTGTGCATGTCATTTCCATTCATCTATATATGTGTTTATATAAGGGTGTTTATTGTGTAAATATGTTTCTTTTATTACTATTATAACTAATTCTATTTTTTTCTATTTCTTATACTTTATGTATATGTTTTCTCCTATGTCTACTTAATGTGTATTTGTTTTATTCTGATGTGTGTAAAACAAAATCTTTTCCGCTGCTGTAGCACAGGAATTTCCCCAGTGTGGGATTAATAAAGTCTATCTTATCTTATCTTAAATAATAATGGGGAATATTGGGGAATAATGGGGAATATTGGGGAATAATAGCATGGTACAGACTGTGAAGGCGGGGACGAGTGGTTGGCTGAACTTTGTTTTGAAGGAGTGAAGAAGATGAAGTCGATCAACATCGATGAACGATAGATCTCCTGAAAAACAAAGAGAGACATATCAGAGATGTGTGGGTTATATAATTTTAATTTTTTTTATTTTATTTTATACTGTTTGTTGATCCCCTGTGGTGAAATTACAATTTACGCTCTGTTTTTTATTTTTTTTTAAATCACTACACACAGGTCTGAAATACACACACACACACATGCTCAGGACCTATTCATGCACAAATGGAGAGAAGTCAGAGGGAGTGGGCTGCCAGTGCTGGACCAGCGCCCTGAGCGGTTGGGCGGGTATTGTGCCTTGCTCAAGAGCACCTGGCAGTGCCCAGGAGGTGAACTGGCATCTCTCCAGCTACCAATCCACACTCTGTACTTTGAACCGGCGACCCTCCGGTTCCCAACCCAACTCCCTACGGACTGAGCTACCGCCACCTCATATATATAGAGACATATCAGAGATGTTTGAGTTATATAGAGACATATCAGAGATGTTTGGGTTATATAGAGACATATCAGAGATGTTTGAGTTATATAGAGACATATCAGAGATGTTTGGGTTATATAGACATCAGAGATGTTTGAGTTATAGAGAGACATATCAGAGATGTTTGGGTAATATAGACATCAGTGATGTTTGAGTTATAGAGAGACATATCAGAGATGTTAGAGTTATATAGAGACATATTAGATATGTTTGGGTTATATAGACATAGATGTTTGAGTCATAGAGAGACATATCAGAGATGTTTGGGTTATATAGACATCAGAGATGTTTGAGTTATAGAGAGACATATCAGAGATGTTTGGGTTGTATAGAGACATATTAGAGATGTTTGGGTTATATAGACATCAGAGATGTTTGAGTTATAGAGAGACATATCAGAGATGTTTGAGTTATATAGAGACATATCAGAGATGTTTGATTTATAGAGACATATTAGAGATGTTTGGGTTATATAGAGACATCAGAGATGTTTGAGTTATATAGAGACATATCAGAGATGTTTGGGTTATGGAGACATATTAGAGATGTTTGAGTTATATAGAGACATATCAGAGATGTTTGAGTTATAGAGACATATTAGAGATGTTTGGGTTATAGAGATGTTTCAGTTATAGAGAGACATATCAGGGAAAAAGACCTAAAACAATTGAAGAGAGCAGACGAAACGTTGTGAGGAAACTGACGGTTGAAGTTGTAATTGGTGATAAAAACAAGTTAACATAAATGTGGTAAAACAATGTAAAAGGTAATTATCTTCCTGGTACCGTTGTCATAGTCGCAGTAGATTCCAATTCGTTGCGGCAGCGGCCAATCGAGGGCTTTGGCTCGGTTGTTGTGTTTGGCGGCGAGTGAGCTCTGCAGCCATTGGCTGGCATGGAGACACCAGGAACCAGAACTCTTCCCTAATTGGTCGAAGCGGCCCAGGCTGGCCCGATTGGCCACGCCCACACTGAAGGACTTCCAGTCAGCAAGGGGCCGGAGCTCCCAGTAGTGACAGCCGCCAGTCATCTCCTGGTCGCCTAGGAGACAGAACAACAACAACATTTAAATAAATTATTTAAATAAACATCTGATTTTATACAATGTTACTGAATACAACTTGGAAATATAAACTTTATGAAAACTGTTTTTAAGACTTATTCAAAATAATAGCACTCAAACTTCAAATTATGACTTTCAAAATAAAAGCAAAAATAATTATTAAATTTAACAAATAATTTAGGGTGTTAAACATGTTTGATATTTTCAGTATCTGAAACATTATTTTATTATTTATTGTATTGAAGTTAAATTACTAATAAGTCTAATTAATTTATTCATACTTTCTATTTTCAAAGAAAGGATGTCAATTTAAAACATTGATGTGAAGTACCGAGCACGGTGTACGACTCTCCGGCAAATCGGTCGCGTCCGGCTCGATTTCCTGCCGTCTTATTGGGCGACGGCGTGGCGCTTCTGCTGCTGATAAAACAAACGACTTGTGAGAAGAGTTAGATGACTATTCTATTAAAGACTTTAATGTCCTAGAGAATAAATGAAGGGTGAGGTGTTAGGTGTGAAACAGGGGCGGGGGGGTTGGTGTTAGGTGTGAAACAGCCAATGAGGGCGAGCCAAAGCCATGAAGCAGCAGAGAAAGATGAAAAAAATTAATAAAACAAAATATAACTTTTAGAAAACACATATTTGTAATTGTAATATTGTACTAAATAATATTTTGCATTAAAACGGATTTTAACAGAATAACAAAACAATATTTTTGATTAGAATAAATAAACTGATAGAAACTGGTTCATATTTTAAAGTATGAATCTTTACTATAGGGTTACCAGTGTTTCCCGCAGCACATTGCAATACAGGCGGCCCGCCTAAGCTGGGGAACCCTAGCGCCTTAATAAGGTCGACATATCCGCAACACAGAAGGCCGTCAAGTACATCTCGGAGTAGCTTGGACGGGCACGCGCGCCACACGGCCGAAATGAGAGAAAGAAAAAGAGAGGTGGTCTGTTTCTGTCTGGAGGAGAACTAGCCAGTTGATATCGCGTGTGTGTGTCCGTGAGAACATATAACATATAAGTCATATAACTTGTGTTTGGGGTTTATTTAAGCCTGTTATTGTATTAGTCTATAGTTCTTGCAAATTTAAAGTAAGTTAGCTGGTGATTTTGTTGTTTGAGTTCATCACCTGCTAGCTAGGTTGCACGTTCCTGTTGATACATGTATAGTTTGTATGGTGTTTGTAATGAAACCCCCCCCACCCACCCCCCCGGTCTGACGGCAAACCCCCCCCACCCTAACTAACAAATTTTCTGCGGGAAACACTGGTTACTATATATACAATTTTATACTATGTTACTATACTATACTATAACTATTGTTATGCATTGAAAGAAGTTTGAAGACAAAAATAAGAAAAAACAAAATAAAAACTGATCTGAAATTTTATTGAAACAATCGCTGATGTGACGTCAGCAGTGATGTCAGCAGTGATGTCAGCAGTGACGTGATTGGCTAAATGAAACGAGAAATGGGCGATGAACGTGACAGAGTGGTTTCTAGGCAACGGTTTGTACCTGAGCGAGTGGAGAGGATGCAGTACGAAGACTACAGAGGGACAAAAAGATCATCTGTGACTACAACTCCCAGCATCCGCAGTGAGCGCTCTGATGACATCACCATTGACCTCACCTGCTTTTGTTCTCTTTTCCTCTCAGGCGGGGGTCGTGACCTTTGACCCCCTGAGGCTCCCAGGTCACTGTGTCGCCCCGAACCTGCAGCTCCGCATGCGCTGTCGCTGCCTCCAACCCAAAGTTATACGCTGCAAAAAACATCAAAATAAGTTAGACTCTGCAAAAAATCAAGAATAAGTTATACGCTGCAATAACAGAAGTTTATCTCATTCTGTCTTTGTGTCTCGCCCTGAAACTTTATTTTGTTTTTACAGTGACATCTGTTTTCTTTGTTCTCTTACCCCTTCATGGACAGACCTTTATGGTCCACTCATTCATTCACTCATTCATTTAGTAATCTTTGTAATCACCTCTGGTTTCCAAGGTGACAGGCTCAGAGAACTCGCCAGCAGCCGCTTTGTTTCTCGCTCGAACTCGAACGATGACGAAGCGGGAGTCAAACTTCAGACCTGAAACAGAAAAACTTCAGAGCTAACTTTTAAAATAAATACTTTTTATTTTTTACAGTAAACTGATGAGCTAGCGTATTTTGTCCTCTCTTATAGTTCTGCAAACGTTATGTATGACTATTTCAGCTCTGAAACAAAAATGAAGACGCTACCCAAACAATGCAACAAGTTAACACCCGGGAGAGAGTGAGTATTATCACCAAAACAAAAAACAGCTGATTTCTAAAACAAAATGCAAATCCTCCTTACAAAGTTACTTCCTCCACTGGTTCACCACAAGGATGTGTACTTTCTCCACTACTGTTTATTCTTTACACAACATGTGCCAAAGTCACTTGGAAAATCATGTTGTATGTAGACAATACTGAAATTGTCAGTCTGCTTCAGAATAATGAGAATAGTCATGGACCTATTATTAATGACTTTGTTGAGTGGTGTGAGGAGTCTCACCTTCATCTAAATGTGCTGAAGACTAAGGACATGGTTATTGATTTCAGAAAGAATGTCTCTATGTCTGAAATCACATCCATTCAGGGTGAACCAGTGGAGTGTGTGCAGTCTTACAAATACCTTGGGACAATCATTGATTCAAAGCTGAGTTTTGAAGCCAACTGTGAAACAGTGTGCAAAAAGGGGCATCAACGTTTGTTCTTTTTAAGGAAACTGTGCAAATTTCAAATTGAGAAAACATTGTTGAGTATGTTTATTGAATCCGTACTCTCTTTTTCTATGGTGTCTTGGTACGGGAACTTGACTTTAAAGAGCCGGAATTCTATTAACCAGATTGTGAAATGGTCAAGTAGGTTTATTGGGGAACCACTATTGAACCCAGCTTTACTGTATACTAGGCAGGTACAGCGTATGGGTATTTCAATCTTGAGTGACCAGCTTCATCCGCTGTATTATGAGTTCCAGTATCTGCCGTCTAATCGATGGCTTAGAGTACTGCGGTGTACAACAAAATGATATAAAAACAGCTTCCAGTAGTGATTCATTTTATGAATAGCAATAAGATGGGGAAATTGTCTTAATGGTTTTTAGTGTTTTGTTTCTGTGTGTATGGTGTCTGCTGTTTATATGTTTGAGAAATAGCCTGAACTTAATCTCTGAAACTGAATTTACCTACGGGTACAAATAAATTAACCAACCAACCAACCAAATAATCGCATCATCAGACATTGTGTGATGTACTGTGACAACCGGCTGGGGTACAAAACGCATGACAGCGACCCCCTCCCACCACACTAAACCACTACATCTCATCTGCAGAGCCGCCGCTTGTCAACAGACAAACCAGGCAACTGCTTGGGACCCCCGGCCTCATGGACAGGATTTCCAGGCATAGTTGTGGTGGTGAGGAGTTGCAGTTCGGTGGGCTGGGGATCTCATCGCTGCTTTTTGCAGATGATGTGGTCCTGATGGCACCATTGGTCCATGACCTTCAGCACTCACTGGATCAGCACCTCTAAATCTGAGGGCATGGTTCTCAGCAGGAAACAGATGGAGTCCCTACTCCAGGTAGAGTATGAGTTCTTACCCAAAGTGAAGGAGTTTAAGTACCTCAGGGTCTTATTCTTTGTTTGGTACAGATCCTCACAAAAATCACACTAAAATTGTTTTAATTTCTTTCAATGTTAATAAATTCCAATGAAAATGTGAATGATCATTCCCTCCAATATCGTGACTCATATTGCAATCGCCATATATCAATAGTCAAAATAATCACAATTAGATATTTTTCTCATATCGTGCTGCCCTACTCCCTACAGAGGTGGTAAGGATGATCCCACGGTACCTCCCTAGGGACGAGGTTCAGCATCTGGCAAGGATGACCCCTGGGCACCTCCCTAGGGACGAGGTTCAGCATCTGGTAAGGATGACCCTTGGGCTTGGGGGAGACCCAGGCCAGGGTGGAGGGATTATATCTCCACCCTGGCCTGGGAACACCTCGGGATCCCCCAGTCAAAGCTGGTTAATGTGGCTCAGGAAAGGGAAGTTTGGGGTCCCCTGCTGGAGCTGCTGCCCTCACAACGCAACCCCGGATAAGCAGATGGCGATGAATGGATGAATGGTTCATTTGGGAAACGTACTTATGCAGAATTACAATAAATGTGCATAATTTTGCTAACGTTAAATTTAGAAATCGAAGGTAATTTTCAAGATGAAAGTTTCCCGTAATTAACCTTAACATATACAAAACAGTGGCAGCGGTGGCCAAAATAAAATCAATTAACTTACCAATGATGATTTCATTACTTGAAAACGAAATTCATGTGTAACGTAAATTGCTGAAGTCAAAATAGTTCTTAAAAGCTTCTAATTTCAAAATTAAGCTCAGATGTACAAACAGATCAAACAGATAAAGAAAAGGAAGCAGACGTGACCTCTGACCCCTGACCTGAGATGGTGACATGTGTGTCTCTGATGTCAGGGATTTTTTCCCAGCATGCCTCTCCTGCGGTTCTCAGCGAGCTATCACGGTTCGTTTTTCGGTATTCGAGTTCATAGTGTTCGATTCGTCCGACCTCGCCCTCGCCGTCATCCTTGCTGGCCGGTTGCCAGGCAACCCTGACTGTGTTGTCACAGACAAGGCAGCCAGAGACATCGATCTCTGGAGCTCCGGGAACTGGAAAAACAAAAACAACAAATATAAATAATAATAAACTGACAAAGATCAAAAACTACAAAACAAACAGGCTCACCGGACAGGAAGTGAAGTCGCTGAAGCCCTGCCCTCTCGGCGCTGAAGTCGACGGTAAACTGAGACATGTTCTCCGAAACCGCCGGACGAGTCGTCAGCCGGAACGCTGGAGCCATTGTTATCCTGGCAACAGGGGTTCCAGCAGGGGGCGGGGTTTAAAACTTTGAACTTTGATTGGTTCAAATCATGTTATTGTTTGAGAAGAAATCAACCAAGAACAAAAAACTAATTAAATGTAAAAAATGTAAACCAAATTCAACAAAAACAAATAAAGAAATAAATAAAAATAAATAATAAAACATGACAAGGAAATCCACTTATAAACTAATGAACATCAATAAGAAAACCATTTACTCATTTTCATAGTAAGCAATATATTAAAATCAATATATTAATATCAATATATTAAAGGTCCCATGACATGTTGCTCTTTGGATGCTTTTATATAAACCTTAGTGGTCCCCTAATACTGTGTCTGAAGTCTCTTTTATATAGACCTTAGTGGTCCCCTAATACTGTATCTGAAGTCTCTTTTATATAGACCTTAGTGGTCCCCTAATACTGTATCTGAAGTCTCTTTTATATAGACCTTAGTGGTCCCCTAATACTGTATCTGAAGTCTCTTATAGGCCTTAGTGGTCCCCTAATACTGTATCTGAAGTCTCTTTTATATAGACCTTAGTGGTCCCCTAATACTGTATCTGAAGTCTCTTTTATATAGACCTTAGTGGTCCCCTAATACTGTATCTGAAGTCTCTTTTATATAGACCTTAGTGGTCCCCTAATACTGTATCTGAAGTCTCTTTTATATAGACCTTAGTGGTCCCCTAATACTGTATCTGAAGTCTCTTTCCCAAAATTCAGCCTTGGTGCAGAATTACAGCCACTAGAGCCAATCCCACAATGAGCTTTCCTTAGGATGTGCCATTTCTGTGTCTGTAGCTACTGAGGAGGAGAGAGGGAGGGGCAAGGTGGAGGGGGGGGGGTGGCCTTAACCAACTGCCACTTTGCTCGTTTGAAAGCCATGATGTCTCTCTCTCATGGGTGGGCCAAATTTTCTGGGCGGGCAAAGCAGAGAAAGGGGAGGTAACCTTTCCCCTTATGACATCATAAGGAGAAGATTCCAGATCGGCTCATCTGAGCTTTCATTTTCTCAAAGGCAGAGCAGGATACCCAGGGCTCGGTTTACACCTATCACCATTTGTAGCCACTGGGGGACCATAGGCAGGCTGGGGGAACTCATATTAATGTTAAAAAACCTCATAAAGTGACATTTTCATGCCATGGGACCTTTAATATCAATATATTAATATCAATATGTTAATATCAATATATTAATATTAATATATTTATATCAATATTTTAATATCAATATATTAAATCTTATTATAACAGTGAACAAACCTTTCTTTGATTTGTTTTGCAGCCTGAAAAAACAGAAAACAGAAACTTTAAATATGTCTTAAAATAAAAAGTACTATTCATGAGTGTATTTTATGTTTGTAGTTTGTTAAGTAAGAATGATGGATATGTGGAGTCTCTAAGCCCTAACCCCCTGAACCCTATATATACCCGGAAACATCTACCCTGACCTAACGGCACCCTGCAGCCAATCAGAACCCAGTATTCACCCGGACCATAAAGTTTAAATGATGATTTAACTTCTTCATCCTCCCATCGTACCTTCAGGAACTCTTCTTCGTTGGTAATTGTCAGCGTCTGATTGGCGAACTCGAGCAGTTCTTCACACGACAAAACAGCCGACTTGCCCTCCGACAGCTGCTTCTATAAAATAAAAGATATAAAGATATAAAGATATATATACATATATATATATATATATATATATATATATATATATATATATATATATATATATATATATATATATATATATATATATACATAAATGTCAAGAAAATGAAAACTTCAGTCAATAAGTGGGAGTAGGAAAACAAGTTTAAATGTTTTTAAAAAAGTTACTGCAGTACCAATTCAAAATACTGGAGAGAGTCATGGGCTGCTTGCCTGGTCCTCCCAGTAACGTTAGCAGTTAGCAGGGTTAGCATGGCGGCGTTAGCCAGGACCAGTCGAGATCACTTTACTGGCTGTGTCTCAATTGTTTTTGCGCGTAACAACTCGGGTACTCTAGCTATATAATTCATTGTGAGTACACAAATGTTGAAATGACATAAAATGCCCATCCCTAGTGGCTGTGATAAATTAGCCTGAAGCTAATGCTTACCTTTTCAGGAGAAAATAAGCCAACTCTGCGTCCTTTTGGGATCTAAGCTGTCTCCATATTTCAAAACACATCTCCAATATTTACCAGGGGTTTGTTTTACATCTCTGGTCTCGCAACTGTTAGAAACATGCTGTTTTCTTTTTTTTAGGTCGGGTAGAATCTACAGTGCCTTGCGAAAGTATTCGGCTCCCTTGAACTTTTCAACCTTTTGCCACATTTCAGGCTTCAAACATAAAGATATAATAGTCTCAGAGGTCCGTTTAAAGCGCAGAGAGCATCATGAAGAACAAGGAACACACCAGGCAGGTCCGAGATACTGTTTTGGAGAAGTTTAAAGCCGGATTTGGATACAAAAAGATTTCCCAAGCTTTAAACATCCCAAGGAGCACTGTGCAAGTGATAATATTGAAATGGAAGGAGTATCAGACCACTGCAAATCTACGAAGACCCGGCCGTCCCTCTAAACTTTCAGCTCATACAAGGAGAAGACTGATCAGAGATGCAGCCAAGAGGCCCATGATCACTCTGGATGAACTGCAGAGATCTACAGCTGAGGTGGGAGACTCTGTCCATAGGAAAACAATCAGTCGTATACTGCACAAATCTGGCCTTTATGGAAGAGTGGCAAGAAGAAAGCCAGTGATTAAAGATATCCATAAAAAGTGTCGTTTAAAGTTTGCCACAAGCCACCTGGGAGACACACCAAACATGTGGAAGAAGGTGCTCTGGTCAGATGAAACCAAAATCGAACTTTTTGGCAACAATGTAAAACGTTATGTTTGGCGTAAAAGCAACACAACTTATCACCCTGAACACACCATCCCCACTGTCAAACATGGTGGTGGCAGCATCATGGTTTGGGCCTGCTTTTCTTCAGCAGGGACAGGGAAGATGGTTAAAATTGATGGGAAAATGGATGGAGCCAAATACAGGACCATTCTGGAAGAATACCTGATGGAGTCTGCAAAAGACCTGAGACTGGGACGGAGATTTGTATTCCAACAAGACAATGATCCAAAACATAAAGCAAAATCTACAATGGAATGGTTCACAAATAAACATATCCAGGTGTTAGAATGGCCAAGTCAAAGTCCAGACCTGAATCCAATCGAGAATCTGTGGAAAGAACTGAAAACTGCTGTTCACAAAGGCTCTCCATCCAACCTCCCTGAGCTTGCGCTGTTTTGCAAGGAGGAATGGGCAAAAATGTCAGTCTCTCGATGTGCAAAACTGATAGATACATACCCCAAGCGACTTACAGCTGTAATCACAGCAAAAGGTGGTGCTACAAAGTATTTACTTAAGGGGGCTGAATAATTTTGCGCGCCCAATTTTTCAGTTTTTTATTTGTTAAAAAGGTTTGAAATATCCAATAAATTTCGTTCCACTTCATGATTGTGTCCCACTTGTTGTTGATTCTTCACAAAAAATTACAGTTTTATATCTTTATGTTTGAAGCCTGAAATGTGACAAAAGGTCGAAAAGTTCAAGGGGGCCAAATACTTTCACAAGGCACTGTATCTCCGTTGATCCTGTTCGTTTGTTTGCTGCTTTCATGGCTGTACTAACGCTACAGCTGTAGCGCACTGGTTTTACGTTTTTACAGGTATATCTGGCAACCCGGCCTGGCTGTCAAACTGGGCCGTTGATAACACACAGGCCAAAACACACACACTCACACTCACACACACAGGCCAAAACACAAACAGAAATTCTGTCACGGAATGTAAATTTCAAAAAGAAAAAATACTGACATTAACATTGTTGTCAGTAAAGATAGTATTTCAGCTTAACATGTTTCCTTTTGGATTTATTACAGTAAAAATATTACATATTGGACCTTTAAAGTCTGAAAGAAAAGATAAAATGTATTTAATGAAACAGTAAGAAAAGTGTTAAAACATTAAAGTTTCTCTACCTGAAGCTCCGCCTCTTTCCTCTGCTTCTCCTCTTTAATGACGTCACGAAGCCACGCCCCCCTCTCCTCCAAGGCGGAGCTTAGCTGCTCAAGCTCCACCTCCAGCTCTGACATCACCGAACACGACTCCTCCTGATTGGAGGGAGAAAGTTATTAGACTCATTGGAGATGAACTGCGCCTCACCTGTAGCAGCCCCCATAAGCCCGCCCACTTATAGTGAAACCCCCACTCTTCACACTAAGTTCCGCCCCTTCTGTATAACCCTCTCAGCCAGTCAGCTGCTGACCTGCAGTCCTGTCAGTGTGTTGTCGACTGTTTCCAGGAAGGTTTGGAGCTCTTCATTCTTATTGGCCAACGTGCTGATGATCCGGCACAGAGCTTCCTGTTTCACACACAAATCGTGCAGTAGTTTTACAGTGATAGTAGTTTTACAGTGCAGTAATTTTACAGTGCATTAGTTTTACAGTGTAGTAGTTTTACAGTGCAGTAGTTTTACAGTGTAGTAGTTTTACAGTGCAGTATTTTTACAGTGCAGTGACCTAAATGTGTGCTGAAGCTTCACTGATGACTCAGAGAAGAAGCAGCTCTCAGTGTTTCTATCTGCAGGAATAAATAATTAAATAAATCAAACTGTGTATTTGTACTATAATTAAGATGATTATGCATGTATTCCATATACACACACACAGACTCACACACAGACACTCACACACGTACACACACACACACACACACACGACACACACACACATACAGACAGACAGACACACACAGACATACACAGACACAGACACACACACATAAACACACACATGCACACACACACAGACACACACAGAGACACACACAGACACACACACACACACATGCGCGCGCACACACACACACAAACACACACACAGACACACACAGAGACATACACAGACACACACACATGCACACACTATTTACGGTAATATTCTTGTTTTCATGTTGTTGCTGATATCAGTTTTGTTGACATGTTAACTAACCTCCAATGTTGGTTCTGCACCCTACTGTAAAGCTGGATGTCTGTATGGGTTAAATGGGGCCCTGTCCTTGTATGGGCTTCAGCAATACTATGTGTCTATATGGTCATGCTAATAAAGTCTCTTTGAATTTGAATTTGAGAGAGAGAGAGAGAAAGAGAGAGAGAGAGACAGAGACAGAGATAGAGAGAGAGAGACAGAGAGAGAGAGACAGAGATAGAGAGACAGAGAGAGAGAGAAAGAGAGAGAGAGACAGAGAGAGAGAGAGACAGAGATAGAGAGACAGAGAGAGAGAGAGAAAGAGAGACAGAGAGAGAGAATGAGAGAGAGACACAGAGATACAGAGAGAGAGATAGTCTTATCTGTAAATCCCTCATTCAAAGTGATGCTGACTCGACCAGAGAGAGAGAGAGAGAGGACTTTGGCTGCTAACAGCTAGCTAATCCTCTCTCTCATTCCTCTCTGTCTCTCTCTCTCTATCTCTCTCTCTCTCTATCTATCTCTGTTCATTCCCTCCCTTCCTCTCTCCCTCACTCAGACTGTGGGTTAGGCTCACAGATCAGATTATTGATCGCCGATCGATGAGATTCTTACCTTCTGAGTGTCCATCATCACCTGAGAAACAGAGAGAGAGAGAGAGAGAGAGAGAGAGAGGGAGCGAGAGAGAGAGATGGACCCACTGACAGGAAGTGAAGTCACACACAACATCACAGCCTTATTTCCTATTTTGAGTTTCAGAATAAGAGTCTGAAGCTACAGCTGAGGTTTAGAAATCGAGAGATTGGAGATATTAAATGTTTCAATCCTCAAATCCTTTATCATTTTTATTTGCATTTTAAATTTCCCAGACATTTACCTCCGATAACAACACAATGCTCCAGACTAACTTTTCTTTACTGTACCCCCTAACTGGAGCTTTTAGGGGCTACAGTAACCCTTACCCCCTAACTGGAGCTATTAGGGGTTACAGTAACCCTTACCCCCTAACTGGAGCTTTTAGGGGCTACAGTAACCCTTACCCCCTAACTGGAGCTTTTAGGGGTTACAGTAACCCTTACCCCCTAACTGGAGCTTTTAGGGGCTACAGTAACCCTTACCCCCTAACTGGAGGTTTTAGGGGCTACAGTAACCCTTACCCCCTAACTGGAGGTTTTAGGGGTTACAGTAACCCTTACCCCCTAACTGGAGGTTTTAGGGGCGCACACCTTAAATCAGCCCATTTCAACTGTATTACTGATAAATGCTTTTGGTAATAAATACACCATTCATATGTGGCCCTGGCTCCCTATCACTGCTCCTGGTTCCCTATCACTGCTCCTGGTTCCCTATCACTGCTCCTGGTTCCCTATCACTGCTCCTGGTTCCCTATCACTGCTCCTGGTCCTGTATCACTGCTCCTGGTTCCCTATCACAGTGCCCTGCTACACCCTACTACGCACTGCTACACCCTACTACGCCCTGCTAAACCCTGCAGTGCCCTACTACACCCTGCTACACCCTGCAGTGCCCTACTACACCCAGCAGTACCCTACTACACCTGCAGTGCCCTGCTACACCCTGCTGCACCCTGCAGTGCCCTTGCTACACCCTGCTACACCCTACTACACCCTGCTACACTCTGTTACACCCTGCAGTGCCCTGCTACACCCTACTACACCCTGCAGTGCCCTGCTACACCTGCAGTGCCCTACTACACCTGCAGTGCCCTGCTACACCTGCAGTGCCCTGATACACCCTGCAGTACCCTACTACACCCTGCAGTACCCTACTACACCTGCAGTTCCCTACTACACCCTGCAGTGCCCTGCTACACCCTGCAGTGCCCTGCTACACCTGCAGTACCCTACTACACCCTGCAGTACCCTGCAGTACCCTGCAGTGCCCTGCTACGCCCTGCAGTACCCTGCTCCAACAACTACTATTTCTAGTCACTGTTCCATTAATTTTACTGTTACTATAATTACCACTGTTCATCACCCCCAACCGGCACCGTCAGACACCGCTCACTGCTGTGCATTCCCCCCCTTCTCTCTTCTTCATCGCTGTTCATCTCAGGTGTTTCCTGATTGTCAGTGTGGCCCCGCCCCTCTATAAGGAAGGCTGGGAGACAGGGGTTGCTCTCTGAGACTGAAGCAGCTCTGATCACCGCTGTCTTCTGTTGTTGTATTGCTTTGAGGATGGAGGTCTGGCAGTCTAGTTTTGCAGGCTTTGTTTCTTTGTTTCACATGCATTTATCTCGCTTCCATGTGGAAAGTCATACACAAAGACCTGAGACTATCCTGTCTTTTACATGCCTGGTGTGTAGGACACAAGGATTTCCAACAGAGAAAGAATATTTTGCACATGTTGGCCATTACCTTAAAAGTAATGAGACAGTGTTAAGAGACCTGTGTGTTTGAAGGATGCAATTTCCATCCATCCATCCATCTTCGTCCGCTTATCCGGTGTCGGGTCGCGGGGGGAGCAGCTCCAGCAGGGGGCCCCAAACTTCCCTTTCCCGAGCAACATTAACCAGCTCCGACTGGGGGATCCCGAGGCGTTCCCAGGCCAGGTTGGAGATATAATCCCTCCACCTAGTCCTGGGTCTTCCCGAGGCCTCCGCCCAGCTGGGACGTGCCTGGAACACCTCCCTAGGGAGGCGCCCAGGGGGCATCCTTACCAGATGCCCGAACCACCTCAACTGGCTCCTTTCGACGCAAAGGAGCAGCGGCTCTACTCCGAGCTCCTCACGGATGACTGAGCTTCTCACCCTATCTCTAAGGGAGACGCCAGCCACCCTCCTGAGGAAACCCATTTCGGCCGCTTGTACCCTGGATCTCGTTCTTTCGGTCATGACCCAGCCTTCATGACCATAGGTGAGGGTAGGAACAAAAAACTGACCGGTAGATCGAGAGCTTTGCCTCCTGGCTCAGCTCTCTTTTCGTCACAACGGTGCGATAGATGGAATGTAATACCGCACCCGCTGCGCCGATTCTCCGACCAATCTCCCGCTCCCTTGTCCCCTCACTCGCGAACAAAACCCCAAGGTACTTGAACTCCTTCACTTGGGGTAAGGACTCATTCCCTACCTGGAGAAGGCATTCCATCGGTTTCCTGCTGAGAACCATGGCCTCCGATTTAGAGGTGCTGATCCTCATCCCAACCGCTTCACAATCGGCTGCGAACCGATCCAGTGAGTGCTGAAGGTCACAGGCCAATGATGCCATCAGGACCACATCATCTGCAAAGAGCAGCGATGAGATCCCCAGCCCACCGAACTGCAACCCCTCCACATCCCGACTACGCCTCGATGTCCTGTCCATAAATATTACAAACAGGATTGGTGACAAAGCGCAGCCCTGGCGGAGGCCAACCCTCACCCGAAATACGTCCGACTTACTGCCGAGAACCCGGACACAACTCTCACTTTGGTCGTACAGAGATGGATGGCCCTGAGTAGAGACCCCCCTCACCCCATACTCCCGCAGCACCTCCCACAGTATCTCCCGGGGGGACCCGGTCATACGCCTTCTCCAAATCCACAAAACACATGTAGACCGGTTGGGCATACTCCCAGGCCCCCCTCCAGGATCCTTGCGAGAGTAAAGAGCTGGTCCGTTGTTCCACGACCAGGACGGAATCCGCATTGTTCCTCTTCAATCTGAGGTTCGACTATCGGCCGAATCCTCCTTTCCAGTACCTTGGAGTAGACTTTACCAGGGAGGCTGAGAAGTGTGATACCCCTGTAATTGGCACACACCCTCTGGTCCCCCCTTTTTAAAAGGGGAACCACCACCCCAGTCTGCCACTCCTTTGGCACTGTTCCAGACTTCCACGCAATGTTGAAGAGACGTGTCAACCAGGACAGCCCCTCCACACCCAGAGCCTTGAGCATTTCCGGACGGATCTCATCAATCCCAGGGGCTTTGCCACTGTGTAGTTGTTTGACTACATCAGTGACCTCCGCCTGGGAAATCGGCGACAATCCCCCGTCATCCTCCAGCTCTGCCTCTAACATAGAGGCGTATTAGTCGGATTCAGGAGTTCCTCAAAGTGCTCCTTCCACCGCCCTATTACCTCCTCAGTTGAGGTCAACAGTGTCCCATCCTTACTGTACACAGCTTGGATGGTTCCCCGCTTCCCCCCTCCTGAGGTGGCGAACAGTTTTCCAGAAGCACTTTGGTGCCGACCGAAAGATCCTTCTCCATGTCTTCTCCGAACTTCTCCCACACCCGCTGCTTTGCCTCTTTCACGGCAGAGGCTGCAGCCCTTCGAGCCCTTCGGTACCCTGCAACTGCCTCCGAGGTCCTCTGGGATAACATATCCCGGAAAGACTCCTTCTTCAGTTGGACGGCTTCCCTGACCACCGGTGTCCACCACGGTGTTCGTGGGTTACCGCCCCTTGAGGCACCTAAGACCCTAAGACCACAGCTCCCCGCCGCAGCTTCAGCAATGGAAACTTTGAACATTGTCCACTCGGGTTCAATGCCCCCAGCCTCCACAGGGATGCACGAAAAGCTCCGCTGGAGGTGCGAGTTGAAAAGTCCGTTGGACAGGGGCCTCCTCAGACGTTCCCAATTTACCCGCACTACACGTTTGGGCTTACCAGGTCTGTCCAGAGTCTTCCCCCACCCTCTGACCCAACTCACCACCAGATGGTGATCGGTTGACAGCTCTGCCCCTCTCTTCACCCGAGTGTCCATAACATACGGCCTCAGATCAGATGAAACGATTATAAAATCGATCATTGACCTTTGGCCTAGGGTGCTCTGGTACCAAGTACACTTATGAGCATCCCTATGTTCGAACATGGTGTTTGTTATAGACAATCCATGACTAGCACAGAAGTCCAACAACAAACAACCACTCTGGTTTAGATCAGGGAGGCCGTTCCTCCCAATCACGCCTCTCCATGTGTCTCCATCATTGCCCACGTGCGCGTTGAAGTCCCCCAGCAGAACAATGGAGTCCCCCACTGGCGCCCCATGCAGGACTCCACTCAAGGTCTCCAAGAAGGCCGAATACTCCGAACTCCTGTTTGGTGCATATGCACAAACAACAGTCAGAGTTTTCCCCCCACCACCCGCAGGCGTAGGGGAGGCGACCCTCTCGTCCACCGGGGGTAAACTCCAACGTGGCGGCGCTTAGCCGGGGGGCTTGTTAGTATCCCCACACCCGCCCGGCGCCGCACACCCTGAGCAACTCCGGAGAAGAAAAGAGTCCAACCCCTATCCAGGAGTACGGTTCCAGAACCGAGACTATGCGTAGAGTAAGCCCCACCAGATCTAACCGGTAGCGCTCCACCTCCCGCACCAGTTCCGGCTCCTTCCCCCACAGAGAGGTGACGTTCCACGTCCCCAAAGCCAGCGTCTGCTGCCCGGGTCTGGTCCGTCGAGGCCCCTGACTTTCACTGCCACCCATGTGGCAGCGCACCCGACCCCAGCGGTTCCTCCCATAGGTGGTGGGCCCATGGGATGGGAGACAGAGGTGCCACGTAGCTTGTTCGGGCTGTGCCCGGCCGGGCTCCGTGGCAAACCCGGCCACCAGGCGCTCGCCGAAGAGCCCTCCCGTCTGGGCCTGGCTCCAGGCGGGGGCCCCCGGGCTTCCTCCGGGCAGGGTCACTCTATCCCTTCCTCGTTCTATCATGGGGTTTTTGAACCATTCTTTGTCTGGCCCCTCACCTGAGACCACTTTGCCTTGGGAGACCCTACCAGGAGCACAAAGCTCCAGACAACACAGCCCTCAGGTTCACAGAGACACCCAAACCTCTCCACCACGATAAGGTGATGGTTCACGGAGAGGTTGCAATTTTCAAACCAATATTTATGGAACCTCTAAAACGAACACAAACCAAAAGCACACACCTCATACTGTAAGTGATTTTAAAGAAAACGTTCTTTTGGAAAAGCAAATTGAAGAACCAACTTTTGAATTTACCCTGAAGCCACTCAGGATGACAATGTTGATGATGATAGTGGAGAAGGAACCAGCACAGATGCACATTCTTCGGTAAAGGACAGCAGGCAGCTCATTTTTGACCATACTCTTTTCTACTTAAATTGGAAAGTGTGCATAATGTAATGAATTAGTAATGTATTAATGAATTAGTATATGAGCTGCAGTTTGAGACATTGTTGAATCAAACTTAAAGAAGAACATTTGTGTCATTGATGACACCATTGTCACATCTTTAGTTGAGGAATTAAACAACTCAAGCCCGATAAGCAAGGCTTTCGATCAGGCTGGATCTCTGTCTTCAGCTTTCGAGAGAAGACAGTATTTCATCCAAAGATTTAACATTGTGGATCCAGTGGAATACATTCTCGATCCAAATGAAAAGAAGAGTTATCAATGTGTTCCAATTCTTGAATCCTTGTAACAAATTTTGAGCAACAATCATATCAGCAAAAAGTTCATCACAGATGATGGATGCATAAGTATTCCTACACAGCACAGATCATTCCATGATGGTGCCATTTATAGAGAGAGTGATTTTTATTCTGAAGAGCGTAGAATCTCTTTATTTCTATATGTAGATGATTTTGAGGTATGTAATCCCTTAGGAACATCCTGAAAGAAACATAAGATAACCTCTGTATACTGGACATTTGCAGATGTCCCATCCTGTTTTCGGTCCACCCTCACTTCAGCTTATCTAAAGCTAATGATATTAAAAGATTTGGCTATGCAGAGGTTCTCAAGCCACTGATAGACATAGCTACACTTGAACAAGATGGTATTTTCATTCCTCTCCTTGGAAAGAATGTCAAAGGTACTGTTTATTGTGTAGTTGCTGACAATCTTGGAGCACATTCAATTGCTGGCCTTGTGGAAAATTTCTCAGGACCATACATTTGCAGATTCTGTCTAGGAGAAGGTTCTGATTTCCAAGAAAAGGAAGTGAGATCAGGTGCGTTTCCCATCCGGACAAAGGAGGATTATTCTGTTCATGTTATGACTGCAAAGGAGAACCCTGAACTATCCCATTGCTTTGGTGTGAAAAGGCCTTGCCCTTTGACAGAGAAATTGAGCCATTTTCACTGTGTGGAAGGCTATCCACGTGATATTTTGCACAACCTGTTTGAGGGAATTATTCCAATGGAATTGGCACTGTGCTTGACTGATTTCATAGCCAAAATATATTTCAAACTTGAAGAGCTTAGAAACACAATCAAATCCTTTCCCTACAAGTGGGGAGATAAGAAAGACTGTCCACAGGCCATTCCCATAACATTCTCCACTCAAAGAATTATTGGAGGAAATGCCCATGAAGTGACTGCTCCCACTAATGATAGGACACAAGATACCATTGGACGATCCAACATGGAATGTAATCATGTGTCTTAAAGAAATAGTTGAACTTGTGGTCCAACACAAACTGAAGCCAGTATGTCAAATCTTGACACAAAGATTTCTGAACACGGACTCAGATTTCTAGAAGTGTTTCCTCAGGTGAAGTTGATTCCCAAACACCATTTCCTAGAGCACTATCCAGCACTCATGAATGTTTTTGGACCTCTCATTGGATTTTGGATGATGCGATTTGAGGCAAAACATCGTTATTTCAAACAGATTGTGAGGCATACAGGAAATGTCCGAAATATAACATTTTCCCCTTGCAACTAAGCATCAGTTGATGATTGCACACCATTTGCATTCATCTACGGTCAGGGTACTAAAGTATAATCCGTTTTTAAGTTTTAAACCAAAAACGAAAAAACGGGTCGATGTTTCGTTTTTGCTTTCAAACCAAAAATGGAAAAACAAAACTATGAGCTCCGTTTTCTTGTTTTTCCAATGTCCATAGAAATGAAAAATTAACTGGAAAACTGCTCGTTTTTGGTCCGTGTACGTTTTGATAGTTAGTTTTTTCGTTTGAACCACAAAACAAAATAACGAGAAACCAGCTGTTTTTCGTTTGTCATTTCAAACCAAAAACAAAGAAACGGTAAAAAAAGAGCCGTTCTCCATTTTTGGTTTCTGAATCCAAAAACGAAAAACGACTAAACCAAATTCAAATAACGGTCCGATTTTGGTTTTTTAAATAATAAAGACAACACTGGCAAAATAAATAGCATGGACAATTATAGACCGATTGCCCTAGCTAGCATTGTATCCAAAGTTTTGGAGAGAATTCTTCTTAACAGGTTGGAACAGTATATTCTTACGACTGACAACCAATTTGGTTTTAAACGTCATCACAGTACAGACATGTGCATATTTGCCTTAAAGGAAATTTTAGATCATTATAATAGCCAGAATTCCACAACTTTTATGTGTTTTATAGATGCCTCTAAGGCAGGGGTTCTCAACCTTTTGCAAGCTGGGCCCCCCCAAAGCTGGTTCATTGCAGTTGGGCCCCCCCCCTCCAATTTCTTGGCGAAATGTCTGATAAACATAGCCTCAAATCATCCTTCATTTGTGCACTATTGCGGTATTTCGTTTTGAGTGCAGTCATTTCTGAGAATCCTGCCTCACACAAATATGCCGACATGAAAGGGAGGAGAATCTCCAAGGTGACGTCACAGAGTTGAGAGTATTCCTGCATCAATGCTGCCCAGAATGACGAAAGAGGGCAGGAGGTCAGTGGCGTAACTAGCCAACACCGGGCCCCTATGCAGGATTATCAAGGCGGGCCCCCCTACTACAGCATGTGACGACGGCGCAATGTCCACGAGCAGGCTACCATGAATAGGACAGGATAGGATCATAGAGACACAGCATATAAGAGATGAGATGACTGACAAAATCAGGAGTAGATAAGCGCACAACAACAACAACAAAAAAACACTGGTGAATGTGGACCATAACACATGAAAAAACACACAAGGGCAGTCCCTCCAGGATTTCACAGCCTTTTTTTGAGATTGTTGTGGCCCAAAATGCCTGATTTCACGGGAGCCTTTGTTAAAAATTGCGATAAAAGTTGTGGTGTCTTTTGTATGTGTGTTGCAATGAAGTTGCAGAAGACAGTGAAACGTGCAAAAAAAGTTGCAATTTTTTTTTTACTTTCTTTAAAAATAAAAAGGAAACTTGTTTTGGGGAGAATAATAATTAGTACTATTAATTAATTATTCTGGGCTGAGATTTCCTAGGAACCTTAAAAGGCCCTGGATGCTGCAAATGTTGGTATAATAGGAAAATGGCTGGTGGATTTAAGACAAAAAATAATTTATTGAATGTGAATATGAATCAAATATGAACATATCTGTCACTGTCAGTGGTTTGTTGGTCTTTACATTGTTAGTTAATGTCCAATCCTGGCCAGTGGCCACACACACACACACACACACACATTCATACGGTTTGATAAAGTACTTATTGGACTTTAACTTATCATTGCACTTACAATAACGAGCATAGCGGTCCTCAATTTAGGTCATCTGCGTTTTTTCCTGCATCCACCGTGTGTGATTGTGTGTGTGTGTGCGCGCGTCAGTAGCGGGGGAAATGGAGCAGCAGCCCCGCCCGCTGCAGAGAGCAGACAGTACTGAAACAGCAGCCGCTTCAGTGACTATATAATGAAAAAACGTTACAGCGTACATTGATGTTAAAATGTACACACGTTGGCAGGACGGTCTGAAATGTTTTGCGCGGTCTTTCGCTGTACGTTTTGTTGGTAAATGTGAGATGTTCGAGTCACACACACGATCGTCTTCATAACAGAAACAAGGAAATTTATTTGACCCGTTCTCACTCCCGCTTGGTCAGCGGCTGTTCTCTCATTGCTGACAGGTGCTCAGACGCTGATTGAAATAGAGAGGAGAAGTCGTGTAGCGTGCCTGCATCAGTGATAAAGTCTGCAAGACTGGGGAACATGTCACAGTTCCCTCGACTGATGCGGCCATGCCAGAGGTCAAGTTTTTGTGTGAAGGCGTCCACTCTGTCTGCAAGGAGCAAAATCAGAGTTTATATGAGGAGTGGTGTGTGTCTCCTCTCTGCTCTGACTGCAGGCTGGGACTGCTGCGCGAGGCTACTGAGAGACTGACCGCCTGGGAGGGCTTTTGGTCGGGGAGGGGCTCACGGCAGCACCCGCTGCTCGTTGAGCACAGTAACGGTAGAGCGATATGTGCTTTCGAGTCTCCAAACACCACAAAAGTCTCCAAAATCACCAGTAAAAGTCGCTAGATTAGTTTTTGACAAACAAGTCGCCAGGAGGATGATTGTGTGTTACAGTCCAACCACTTGCATTTCAACATGAGGGAAATGTTTTTTCTGAATTCTTTTTTTTTTTTTCCTCCCATCCTGTAGCCTACTCGCGCTTTTTGTCACCTTTCCTTTTTAATGTCTATATGGATGATTTGTCACAACAATTAAATAACTGTAATACAGGATGTATGATAGGCAATACTCTCACTAATCACCTTATGTATGCAGATGATTTGGTAATCATTTGCCCATATAGTGCTGGGGTGCAACAACTGTTGAAGGTTTGCTCTCAGTACGGTGCAGATTTTGATATCAAATATAATGCAAGTAAGAGCAATATCATGATTGTTAGAAGTAAAGAAGACAGGAAATTAGTATTCCCTGATTTCTTTTATCTGGTACCGCCCTTAAAGTGTGTGATGAGATTAAATATCTTGGCCATCATATTGTAAATGATTTATCGGATGATAAGGATATCAATAGACAAAGACAGTGCCGCAAGATATATGCTCAGGCTAATGTGCTTGCACGTAAATTTGGCATGTGTTCTGCTAAGGTCAAGGTAGCCTTATTCAGAGCATTCTGTTCACCACTTTATACTGCCCACTTGTGGCGGTCTTATAGCAAAAAAGAATATGCAGAGACTGAATGTAGCGTATAACGATGGCATGAGACTGCTTTTAAAACAGCCAAGATGGTGTAGTGCTAGTCAAATGTTTGTTAATGTTGGTGTGCCTACCTGTTCGGCATTAATAAGGAATCTTATTTTTCGATACATGTGTAGAATGTCTGTCTCTGAAAATAGAATTATACAAGCTTTTGCCCACAATGGTTTTAGTTCTGTCAGGTATACATCTAGACTATGGAGATATTGGCGCTCCTGTTTGTACATTTCAAGTGAAAGTTATTGACTTTTTATTAATTTATTTGTATGCACTGTATATTTATTGCTATGTTGTAATTATTGTACTATGGACCTTCCTTTTTGTGTCCTGAATAAAGTCATTATTATTATTATTATTATAATAGTAAATAAAGCCTATAAAAATAAAATCCAAGCTTTTAGAACGGTCATAATATGCAGCACTAACGTTATACCAGAGTAACGTTAGAAGAAAAAAAATCAATCAATAAATAGGCTTATATAAACCTGGACCGAAAGAAATATGTTAGCAACAGTAGTTTATTACAGTGATTTAATATTGTATTACTCAGCTTTGAACAAAACCGTTCAGGAATTATTACAGCAGAAGTGGGGCGTGCGTAATGTTTCATTCGTCCCTCCTGGTCGGGACGATTAAAACAGCATTGGGGGGGGGGTTCCCGTTAGTACCGTTATCCTAGACTGATGGGTTGTTAAGGGCACTTATTTGGATGTGCAGTGACCTAACCCACGTAAAAACCTGGTGAAACGACATTTTCCACAATAGAAAGATGATATAAATGGGAAAACGTACTGTTCTATAAAAATGGCAGAATCATCTGCAGTGCATAATATTTCAAAAAACGCGCTTCATAGGTGACGGCAATGAGTTGTTAAAAGATATTCACGAAGACGCAACAATCTATCTAAAATAAAACCTTTTGGGAGTACCATTCATGATATGTAGTAAAATATTCAAGTTGTGGGAAGTTTATATGGATTAAACAGTATGTTTCATTCGTCCCCCCATGCTGTTTTAATCGTCCCGACCAGGAGGGACGAATGAAACATAACGCACGCCCCTCTGTTGCTGTAATAAATCCCCGAACGGTTTTGTTCAAAGCTGAATAATACGATATTAAATCACTGTAATAAACTACTGTTGCTAATATATTTCTTTCGGTCCAGGTTTATATAAGCCTATTTATTGATTGATTTTTTTTCTTCTAACGTTACTCTGGTATAACGTTAGTGCTGCATATTATGACCGTTCTAAAAGCTTGGATTTTATTTTTATAGGCTTTATTTACTATTACTTCCGGGTCACGTGGCCAACCTGTCTTTCTTTTAATGTAGATATTGAAACGGAGAAATAAAAAAAAGGAATTTCAAAAAACCAAAATCGGACCATTATTTGAATTTGGTTTAGTCGTTTTTCGTTTTTGGATTCAGAAACCAAAAACGGAGAACGGCTCTTTTTTTACCGTTTCTTTGTTTTTGGTTTGAAATGACAAACGAAAAACAGCTGGTTTCTCGTTATTTTGTTTTGTGGTTCAAACGAAAAAACTAACTATCAAAACGTACACGGACCAAAAACGAGCAGTTTTCCAGTTAATTTTTCATTTCTATGGACATTGGAAAAACAAGAAAACGGAGCTCATAGTTTTGTTTTTCCATTTTTGGTTTGAAACCAAAAACGAATTATACTTTAGTACCCTGACCGTAGTTGAATGCAAATGGTGTGCAATCATCAACTGATGCTTCGTTGCAAGGGGAAATAGTATATTTCGGACATTTCCTGTTTGAAATATCCAATGAGAGGTCCAAAAACATTCATGAGTGCTGGATAGTGCTCTAGGAAATGGTGTTTGGGAATTAACTTCACCTGAGGAAACACTTCTAGAAATCTGAGTCCATGTTCAGAAATCTTTGTGTCAAGATTTGACATACTGGCTTCAGTTTGTAAAAACGATAAAACGGAGCTCATAGTTTTGTTTGAAATATCGACCTGTTTATTTCGTTTTTGGTTTGAAATGAAAAACGGATACTTTAGTACCCTGACCCCAGAGCAAACAGCGGAGCAGCATTGCACACTAAATGCCGAAGCGTTTCCTGCTCTAGATTTCCCATCGTGGTCAGACGGGACAAGTGGGAGGCGGAGTGAACCGTGTGCAAAGGTGGCACATATGTTGTCTTTTTTATTTATCTTATTACACTGAAAAGGTATTAAAAGATATTTTGTTGAAGCTGTATTTTCTAACACAGAAGAGGTCATATTTAGAACATCATTTCATATTATTTATTTATTTTAAAAGAGAGATATTGTAGGTTGTTATAGATTCTATTTTATTGTATTACAGAAGTTATTTTTAAATCATTGAGGCATAATAAAGCATGTTCATTAACCTGTGAGAAGCCTGTGGGAATTTGTGTCTCTTTTCATTCAGCTCATAAAACACAGGCGCAGCATCTATAGTGTTATCGTGGAAGAGAGAAATCCTGGAATAACATCAGGCAGTGAATTTTGAACAGGTTTTAATTTTTGATAGGATCCATCTGCCTCTGTGGAGAAAACACGGGAGGAGATTCTGAGTAGGGGTGTGCATTGGCACTGCCCTCAGAATTCGATTCGATTACGATTCACCAGGTAACGATTCGATTCAATTCGATTCTACGATGCATTGCAATGCATCAACATTCTACTGCACACAAGGCAAATTTTTCATCAGTCATGAGCAGGTCTCGACATTAAAAAAAAATCCCTACTGGCCCCTGGGGCCAGTAGATCAGAGTTTTGCTGGCCCCTTCTACATTTTTACTGGCCCTGAAAGAAATATCATAGGTGTGATTGGCAAAGGACAAAAAAGCAGGAAAATATACGCCGCACCTACCATGAAGCTTCAGAAAATGGTTATAACCCAACCAACTAGCCACTGCCACTGGATGTTGTGCCATAAGCAGTAAAGCTAGACCAGGGGTCATCAACTACATTTATCCAAGGGCTACTAAATTAATGCTATATTTTTTACATGTATTAGTGTAAGCAAACCCCTAAAAACATGGAAAATCCATAATGATAACTAGATAGGCTACTTAACTAGAAAATGATCTCAGATTAGGGGGCAGTTCACTGAGGAGTGATGGTTAAAGACTTGATTACTGAAACGTAATCAGTGTCCTGATTGGTGGAGAATGTTTACAGAAAGAAAGTCCTGTTGTCAGGTAAACATCTCACTGTCAAGAGTCTGAAGTGAAAAGTTGTGGTAAACAGCAGCTGTGATGATGAATGGACTGATAAGCAGGCTAGCATTCCTACGGTCTGTGTTACCGGCCTCAGACCTAGGGGAATCTGGGCAGGTACAAAGCCACAGGCTGGATAGCACTGTGGGTTGGAAAGAAGTGGAGATACAGAAATGATGTCTTTCTCAAGCACTGGATGTTTATTTCTCAGCCAAATATCTCTCTTTTTTTGTTGTTTTAGTTTCTTTTCAAAGAGTAATTAAATAACAATGCCAACAGTTAGGCCTAGCACACACTAGGACACTGGACAATTATGAACACATACAATTATAAAATACACTATACTTATATAAATATCTCAACGAGATCCTAAACTGTAGCTTTAACCATTACATGGACTATATCATATATAAATGGTCTAATTACACTGAATACAATAAACCAACCAATATGTAACACATTGGTATAGATCAGATAAAATACAACATCCATTAATAACTATTATTAATAATTGTGAAATAGATACCAGTCTTACGGTATAACATATAAAATATACATCAACAAATGACACTATAAATCATATTATATCTTGAAACAATTGCTATAGCACTTCCAAGTAGGTAGACACAGGCTACATAGCTATCTTGCTATCTGTTAGATTATTCCTTTAAAGTGAACACATACAACAGCTCAGAGGCTACATTGGATTACTTCTATTAACTACATTACAATACAAACAACTTTTTCATAGATCAAATACCAAGAATACTATATTAAGATTTCAACTGATTACGTGACGGTGTCACGTAATCGCTAGCTAAAGCTCGCTAGCTAAAGCTGCTAGCAAATACATATAAACACCTCCTAATAACCTTTCTACACAGAACATGACAACATCCATCATATAGACAAACGTACTAGTGATATACTCTTTTGATACATATTAACAGAGATTGGAAAGGTTTAAAAATATACCTGTGGGTTGGAAAGAAGTGGAGATACAGAAATTATGTCTTTCTCAAGCACTGGATGTTTATTTCTCAGCGCTCGAGCTACCGTCTCCACGGCAACCCACTATGGTGAAACAGCGCCATCTACTGCCATGAAGTGAAATACATGAAACTGTTATCTTAAATGTAATAAAATAAAAAAAAATAGGGGGGGGTAACAGTTTGTTTTGTTTTTTTCAAACTAATATATAAGGGCATTTTATCTACCCATTACATATGCCTCATTTGAAATAAGACAATGTTGTTGCTAAATAATACAACCGGCATCATCATCAAGAATAAAGAACGTGGTGTCATTCACGTGCATATTAAGTAGCCACATGTATTTGTTTTGGTCTTAAAATACCTCCATAGGTTTACCGCTCCAGCGGAGAGGATGGCTCGTTTAGACAGCAGCTACGTTTACAAGAGTTTTTCCAAAGTTCAAGATTGGTTGCGAATTAAGACAAACACTTAGACTACAAACTACATCTTTCATTTTAGCTTGTTTGTAAAGTCGCTATTTGCAGAGTAGAGCTGTGTTAGCACAGCGCGGTGGACGAGAGTGGACAGCCAGACAGAGCAGACTAAAATATCGCTTTCTGCCTGTACAACAGGTAGGTGGGTATTGATAAGTATTGACTCTGTAATCATTGAGGGTTTATTGTAGGCTACTTACAGTAGGATAACGAGTGTAGCGTTAGTTCATCTGCGCCATCGGCGGTAAATAATCCCCGGTAACGTTTCCAGTCAGATAGCTACATGTGCTGCGTGAAACGCACACACCTCAGCCCTGCTGTGTGTGTGCGCAGCGCGAGCATCGCTGTTCAGAATCCAAAATGCAACGCTTGTATCCAAATGAATTGGTTATAAATTACCTGAGGTGAAAATGTGAAATGTTAACATTCACACGCTTCGTGCCGATCTGTATGACGTGTGCTGATGCAGCAGACAGAGCCACAGTGACTGGCCCGTGCGGGCCAGAAACTTCACAACTCTATTGTCCACTCAAGGCCAGAAAATAAACAGTGACATAATCGATTATGGCACTTTGCCGCATCGATGCTGAATCGTGCATGCCCCGCATTGCCGAATCGATTATTGTTGACACCACTAATTCTGAGATGTCTACATGGGGGAGAGCCGAGAACAACCGATCAGTGACCACCACATAAAGCAATGTCTGTCTGTCCGACTAAGGGTCGAACTGATCACCTGAACACCTGTTTTTGATCAGTATTTTTAAGAAAATGTCTTAATCTATTGATATTGTGATGATTTAATAGGGATTATCATTGCTATAAAACTATATATACTGGAGATAAGTGATAAACAGGCATTAGAATGTTATCATGAGAAATTAAGATTGGCCAACACAGCACGGTTGGAGCACAGGAAAACTTTGACTGGTAATGTGGTCTTCAACTTTGGTTAATCAGACACTTGAACGCTAAACAAACTTTACATCTAGTGTTTCAAAAACATTACTGCAACAAGGCTTGGTTGAATACTTGATTTTGATTGGTCAATCACTTCATTCTGCGATCTGGTAATTCTATATAACAGACCATTATGTAGTATAACAGATTGTTGCCATGGAGTTGTGATTATAGAAGGGCTGACTGTTTTTTAAACAAATTAAATTGTTTTTTAATATCAATATTTGTGCTCATACGGAGCTCTAAAGGAAAGAGCTAACAGAGCATTAGTTAGCTCCATTGTTAGCTCATCAGTGTGACCGGTCTTCCTCCAGAGAGTCCTGCTCATCAGTGGTAAAGTTACCCGTCCCGACTGAGTAACCTCTAGGAGTAGCCTTGTTATACGCTGTGGAATAAGCTGGATAATGTAGAGCGAGCCTGTTATTACTATCTCATTACCTGTTTCTCTAACCAAACTGTAAAAATGTTTGTCTCTACCTATAGAGTCGTGATGACACCGAAGTTTACATGTGCCATTAGCCCAATGCCATGGTTATTGTCATCGAAGGACATCCAGTGGTCAGAGGTCTTAACAACTTGTCACAAGACTTATTGCCTGGATATGAAATATCCACCAAAACTGCAGCACACATTTGAGACGTACCAAAGGCTCTTTGTTGGAATACACCCCATAAAATATAAAATATCATCTAAATACACAAGTCTCCTCAACAAGTTGTCTTAGATGACTTCTTGTCACTTATCTCACCTTGGTAGGTGAGACTACACATACTTAAACATAATAGCATAATGTGAACTGTTCATGTGACCTATATTGTCTTAACCCTCATGCCCTCCTTAAAAAAACGTACTCTCGACACCTTCGTGGCAAAAATGTCCACGCACACAAAAACTGTTATTAAATCGTCATATATCAATATATTTTTCTGCTTTTTTTCATAAATCACTTAAACAACTTGTAACCTAATCAAAACCACCAAACATTCAATCATTTTCAGGATTTTAACCTTTTAAATGCCAGTTTATTTATTTGAAGTATTTAATTTTTTATTACAAAAAAATACAAAAAATGATTTTTTTTCCCATATAATGAATAATATGTAGATGGGGCTTTGGTGGTGATAAGAGGCTTGGATATGTCAAAGATAAGCAACAAAATTAATTTGATTGCATTAGTATTTTTTACATAGTTCCAGATACTCCCTTTGGACACCTTCGAGGCAAAAATGTACATGTCCAAAAAACTGATATTAAATCATCATATATCAATATTTTTTTCTGCTTTTTTCATAAATCACTTAAACAACTTCTAAATTGCTCAAAACTACCAAACATTTAATAATTTTCTGGATTTTAACCCTTTACATGCCAGTTTTAAATCTTTGAAGTAACAATTATTTATGAAAAACCCAACAAAACATTCATTATTTTCCATAAAATAAATCATAGGGGAATGGGGATTTGGTGGTGATTAGAGGCTTGTATATTCATACTTTGCAGTGACGTCATTACCATGGGTACCTGGCGGGCAAGAAACGCCGATAGAATGGCGCTGAACAGCGGCCAGTCACGGGAATTGCAGCCTTGCAGATTTCTAATACTACAATCAATCAACTATTTAGACCATAAATGTGCTTGTGATCCATACACAGCACCCGCTGATATTTTCATTGCTTTGAAGCTGGCAAAGTCTCTACCAGACTTGGAGTTTGGAGATATTTACATCTATTTTATAGAGAATCTGTCACTTTACACCGCACAAAAAATGAAAGCCTACAAAAGTACAGATAGCTATCTTTTTTTCAAGAGTGGATGGGTTAACAACGCTGTCATATGGGAGGTGAAAAACAGGAATATCTTCATAATCAAAGCAAAGGTGAGTGTTACTAGTTAGTTAGTTAGCTAGCTAGCTAGCTCGCTAACGTTTGCTGATCTGTTCCGTTGTGTGATGAAGTCTTCATCTGAATACGTACACCCGATCATTAACTTAACCATGTAGAAAGACTAATAAAGTGTCCAGCGTATGATTTTAACAATGTGTGTGTGTGTGTGTGTGTGTGTGTGTGTGTAAATCGTAGCGGTCTGCATAATCTGTGCCGCCAGCGTTACGATGTATATTTGTAAACATTGTTACAACGCCTCTTCTTCTCTGTCTCGTTTTAACCTAACTAATTCTTTTGCTGACATCGGTGTTAAATTTCACAGTAGGCTTTCAGCCAACAAATTGATTCTTGAGCAAATTCACTCAATTCACACAACAAATAAACGTTATAGAATGATGTTCTTGCCCGCCAGCCAGCAGTTGTGACGTCACGTGCAAAGTATGAATATCAAAGATAAGCAACAAAACTGATTTGAATGCATTAGTATTTTTTATGTAGTTCCAGATACTCCCTCTGGACACCTTCGAGGCAAAAATGGCCCCATTCACTTCCATTATAACCACATGTTTTGATCTCACTGCCTTTACAGTATAAAACCATGCATTCTGTAATGTCAGCATTTCATTGTGAAAGTGGTCATATTTAACATTTTTACAGTATTTCACCAGATTCAACCATTTTGCCCTTGAAGGCAGATGCATGAAGTCATTGTATTTTTGCCAGTTATATTATGGAGCCGTGTGTGTGATTTATGAAAAAAAAAGCAGAAAAATATATTGATATATGATGATTTAATAAAAGTTTTTGTGTGCGTGGACATTTTTGCCACAAAGGTGTCGAGAGTAAGTTTTTTTAAGGAGGGCATGAGGGTTAAGTGATTTAGGAAAAAAGCAGAAAAAAATATTGATATATGATGATTTAATAACAGTTTTTGTGTGCGTGGACATTTTTTCCACGAAGGTGTCCAGAGGGTACAAAATGAATCATTTAAGTATAAAAGACATGTAAGAGTAAAAAACACTGGATTTAAAAAATTTGGCTGAAAAGAAAGGTTCCTACAAAATGTAATGCCATAAGCAGTAACATAGCAAAAATGATCACAAAATGAAAAAAAAACTTGAGAAAAAATTTACAAAAATGACCGAGGAGGGCTTGAGGGTTAAGTTAACATAATCATGCTTAGTTCAACTTCTTCTATTTCATACTATTTAGTTTATACTATTACACATTTAAAAAAGATTCTCTTCACCAAAACTCAATGGCCTTTTCACTCATATCATTGTTGAGCCTTCAAACTAAGCGGACAGGTAACTGTTCAGATAGTCATGCTACATGATAAAAACAAAGTCTTTTGGCAAGTTTTCCAGGTAACAGAATTTCATTGCATTTGTGTTTATTCTAATAAGGCTTAAATGAAAACTGACTTAACCGTTTACTAGTCAACCCCTCATGAGGTTGATACACGTACTGTGTGTAATTCAGCAGTTCTTTAAACAATTTTAAAATGGGATGTCTCACAATGACCATTTATTGCAGGTAATGTTTACATATATGGCCTGTTCTGTAATAGTACTACTAGTAAATGGTACTGTTAGAATTACAACTTTTGAAACAATGGGTTGTTTAGAGATAAATACATTTCATAATCTTAAATCTGCCTTTCCATGTTGTTCTTCTTAATATTAAATTTTTAACGATGAGAGAGGATTTAACAATCAAAATGTAGTGCTTGGGATATAGATATGCATTTGTATAGCTGTTAATGCAGCATCATTGATCTACCAGAGGTTGTAGCCTGGACTCATTGTAATGGACTTCATTCACACGTGATCAGGTTAATTTGGCTTATAAAATTAACTTATTGCAACTTAAATTATATGTTGCTACAAATAACCCATAATCACTTTAATTGTTTAATATCATGTACAAGTGAGTTATGTTTTCTAAGAAAATGAAGTTCATCTAACTAAATAATATCAGTAATACTTGATTTAGCTGGGTTCACGTTACGTATCGTGTTCATGCTACTTTTATAAGTAAAACAAAGGTATTACTTTTTAGAGGCATCTCATCTTAAGGACTACTAGCCAGTCAGAAGCAGAGAATGAGTGCGTGCCCTTGACAGTACCTAGGTAAGGACTACTAGCCAGTCAGAAGCAGAAAGCCAGGTTTGTTAACATGTTGAATTTTATTGTTCATCTCTTTAACATTTCACCAAAACGTTTTTGCCTTTAAGTCATTTTCCGTCAGCATCAACATAAAAACAGTGAATACAGCCATGATTAACACTGTGGAAACTTTTTTGGCAAAAATCATTTTTGTTTTAAATTATGTGCTTCAAAGTTAAAAGGTTTTAAGGTTTTACAGCAATAACTTACGTTTTACAGTGTTATTTGTTTCCGAGGCGATACAGAGAGGAAAGTCTTCAGCCAACTGACGATTTCTCATCCAAAGTCCTTAAAAATTCACCAGGAAATTCATCAACAGACTCCAACTGTTCCTCACGTAGGAGGCTTTCTAAGTGTTTCTGATTGGTTGAGTTCAGTCAGCTGGCAGCAAGCTACCCTCTCTGATTGGTTGAGTTCAGTCAGCTGGCAGCAAGCTACCCTCTCTGATTGGTTGAGTTCAGTCAGCTGGCAGCAAGCTACCCTCTCTGATTGGTTGAGTTCAGTCAGCTGGCAGCAAGCTACCCTCTCTGATTGGTTGAGTTCAGTCAGCTGGCAGCAAGCTTCCCTCTCTGGAGTAAACGAGTGAGGTTCTGAGAAACTAAAAATCTTTCATTTAAACATTTCAAATTGTTTCTGCTCCTTAATGAATGAAAAATAAAATGACGTCCCGGATGAAAAGGATTTCTTTCTTGAGAATCAAAACAAACGGGACATTTTGGATTATTTTAGGATAGAAGACACGTTCAACTCCCCAAACTGTCTCCACAGTTCATCAGAACCAAACTCCATTCAAAAAGACATGAAAACTTCCACCAGAGCAGAATGAGCTCCGACGCTACAGCTAGCAGAAACATCATCATCATTGTCCTCGTCATTGTTATATAACCACGGTAACTGTCATCTTGTTATGTAACCATGGTAACTGTCATCTTTAGGGGGCGGGGCCATGCAGGAACACAGGCAGAAAGGGGCGGAGCTAAGCGCTACACATCATTTTAGTGGTATAAAAACATAAAAAGTTCATTAAAGTTTTCTCTCATTGAATAAAGAACCTTGACTGACAGGTGAGAGGAGCCAATGAGGGGAGAGGAGGGAGGTGTGGGGGCGGGGCTTAGCACTTAAATACAGACTCACTTTCTCCTCCATTTCAAACTGTCTCAACGGCCATTTTGTGTCCGACCGTTTCAGAGTCTTTCAGTTTCACACCGAGGTCACGATGTACGAGCCGCGCTCGCCGGCGCCGCCCTCGCCGCCCTTCGGCTCCCGTTTCTTGGTGACGGGCGTGGGGATGAGCGAGGGCCGCGTGGGCGTGGTGGAGGACGATGTCGTGGTGGTTGGCGTGGTGCTGGCGATGACATCACCGCTGGTCTTCCTGGGGCTGGGCGTGTAGTTGAACGGGCTGACCCGCGCCGCCACGGCGCCGCTGCGCTGCGGGCCGCGCTGCTGCTGCTGCTGATGGCGTTCGGGCGGCGCCGGCTGGTCGTCGAGGCTCTCGCAGCTCCGCCGCAGGTTGAGGTTGGAGGAGGCGGGGCTGTCGATGACGGGGGGGGCGTTGGCGCTCGGCGAGCGGGCGGAGCAGGACGAGGACGAGCGTGGGTTGTTGACGGGACAATCCTCCAGACGCACCCAGACGTCGCTGGCCGAGGGCTCGGCGCCGCTCTTCTTCCTCCACGTCCCCCCCCCCGCCTGGCCCCCCCCCTTCTCGCTGGACTCCGAGGACGCCGACAGCACCGAGGACGAGCTGCCCGTCCTCTTCCACGTGCCGACGCGCGGTAACGACGTCGAGTGTTTCCCGGCACCGGCTCCTGCCGCCCCGCCGCCGTTTTCCCGCTTCCAGGTGCCGGTGCGGCTGAAGCGTGATGATGTCACTTCCTGTGGGCGTGACGGGCTCTCTGAGTGCGAGCGGCTGACGGCGGACTCCTCGAGCTTCCTCTTCAGCGTGGGGCTCGGGGCGTCCTTGATGAAGGTTGACTGGCGGACGAGCGCCGGCTTCTCCGGCTCCGCCTTCGGCTTCTTGGTTGCCGTGGAGACGGCGACCCGCGGCGCCGACTCGCTGCGCGGGATGCCGCCGCTCCTCGGCGCCGCGGCCGGTTTGGCCGGTCTGGAGGTTGCAGACGACGACGACGACGACGCACTTCCTGGAGATGCGGTGCGCGGCGCCTGCAGCAGCTTTCCTGCCTTCTGATTGGCTGCCGCGGAGGAGCGAGACGGCGTGGCGTCCCGAGAGGCTCCGCCCCCTCGGTCGGCGGCGTCGCTGCTGCCGGCGGCGGCTGCCCGCGGTTTGCTCCGCCCCGGGCCGCCGGCTCGCCGCGCGGCTTCCCCGTGATCAGGCTGCGGTACACCTTCTTCCCGCCGCGCAGCGCCTTGTTCTCCTCCTCCTCCAGCTCCGCCTCCTTCTTCTTCTTGGCCTCCAGCGTGCTGCGCTCGCCGGGCTTCAGGATCCTTGCCCCCCCGCGCTTCTCCTCCTTCTCCTCCGCCTCCTCTGCGCTGTGATTGGCTGCCGGCAGGCGGAGCGGCGAGCCCACAGACTTGAGGGACAAGATGGAGTCGGAGTCGGAGGACGGCTGGCGAGACAGCGCCGCGGCCGCGTTCAGGCTGCTGACGATGGCGTTGGCGCCCTCCTGGATCGCCTTCCAATCAAACGACTCAGAGTCGGGGGAGGCGGGGCTTCTGGGCGCATCCGAGGGCTCCTCCTCGGCCAGGATGCCGTCCTCGTCTTTGGGGAGTGCGAGCGGCGCCGCGGCGCCCGGCGTGGCGCTCTTCTTCTTCTTCTTGGGCATGGCGGAGCTGATGCACTCCTGCAGCAGGTCGTCCTCCGAGTCGATGCTCAGTGAGCTCAGAGACGAGTTCCTGGAGAAGCAGACGGGCGTGTCCTCCACGTGGAAGGCTCGGGGCGCGTAGCCGCACGCCGCCGGGGGGCGGGGCTTCGGCGGCTCCGGGGGCGGAGACTTCCTGCTTCCTGCTTTTGCGTCCATCTTGCTCTGGCGGCGGCTTGTTGTTGTTCTCGTGGTCGATGTCGCTCAGCGAGCTCAGAGACGAGTTCCTGGAGAAGCAGACGGGCGTGTCCTCGATGGAGAACTTCTGCTGCTCGTCCGGCGCCGGCGGGTTGCTTGCCGCTTTGGGCCGGGGGAACACGGCGGCTGTCTGCTGCTTCCTCTTCCTGCCTTCTTCTTCTCTGCTCTTCCTGCCTTCTTCTTCTCTGCTTCTCTTCTCTTCGTCCTTCTCGGCGCCGTCGTCTTCGTCGAAGTCGAGCGAGCTCAGCGAGTCGTTGCGGGAGAAGCAGCAGGGCGTGCCCTCGATGGGCGTGTAGTGGTGCGGCGAGTCAAAGGCAAACCCCGGTTTAGCTTTGGCGGCGGTTGCCGTGGGGATGCCGTACGGCGCCCGCTGTGGCATCGGCTTCACCGGCGAGGTGGGCTTCTTCTTCTGCGCCTGCTGCAGGCTGAGAGGGGGGTGCCGGGGGGAGGGGCGGGGCTTGGTGTTTCCTGGGTTTGGGTTTGGGCATGGCGGCGCTGATGCACTCCGCCAGGATGTCATCACCGTTCTCCCCCTCGGGAAGCCCCGCCTCCTCAGGAAGCCCCGCCCCCTTCCTCTGGCTGCAGGGGGGCGGGGCTAGAGTCACTGCTGCCTCCTCATTGGGCGGCGAGTCGATGGTGAGGTCACTGAGCGAGGTTGCCGTGGAGAAGTTGAGCGGCGTTCCCTCCACGCAGTAAACTCTCGGCACCTCCTCCGGCGGCGCCTCCTTCCTCTGCTGCGATTGGCCACGGCTTTGAGGGGGGAGGAGCTTGTAAACAGGAAGCTGGCTGTGTTTCCTCGGCGCCGCCTGCTGCTGTTTCTTTGGTTTCCGTGACGACTTGGGCATGGCCATGTTGATGCACGCCTCCAGGATCTCGATGTCGTCGTCGTCGTCCGATTGGTCGAGGATCGGCTCGGCCGGCTCCTCCTCCTTCCTTTCGCCGTCCGTCGCCTCCTTCATCTCCGCGGCGATGAACGGCTCGTCCAGACTGAGCGCGCTCAGACTGGAGGCGCGGGAGAATCCGCGCGGCGTGCTCTCCGTGGCGAAGTGCAGCAGCACGTCAGCGCCGCTCTCCTCCCGCTGCTCCTTCTTCTCCTCCTCCTCCTCCTCCTCCTGCTGCTGCTGCTGCTCGGCACCCGGCTCCGGCGGCTGCGGCGGCGTCTTGGCACGGCTTGGCGGCATCGTCTGGCCCGGGCTGTCGGGCAGGTCGCTGGGGCTCACTACGCCGCTCGGCTCGCCGCTGCCCGGCTCGCTGGAGCGCACGGAGCTGGCGATGGACGAGGTGGAGAAGGAGTCCAGCGAGCTGACGGATGTGCAGCGGCTGAACATCAGCGGCGTCTCCTGGGCGTACGGCGGCTCGGGGGGGCTCTTCGGCGTCCGGGCGCCGGACGATGATGTCACGTGGTGGTGGGCGTGGCCGTGATGGTGGTGGTGACCGCGCCGTCCCCGTGACGACGGAGCTGCGGCGGCAGCGGCCGCGGCAGCCGTCTGGCTCTCGGCCTCCTTCCTCTGCTGCTCCGCGGCACGCTGCGCGGCGTCCTTCTCGCCGACGGGCAGCGTGGGGTAGTCGTTGCCGGGGGCGCCGCCAGCTCGCCGCTTCCTGGCGCCGGCGTCCCCGTCGTCCTCGTCCTCGGAGGACAGCGAGGAGAGGGACGAGCCGCGCGAGAAGCAGATCGGCGTGTCCTCCACGCAGTACGTCTGCGTCGACTCCACCGCGCGATTGGCCGAGTTGGCCGGGAGGCGGAGCTGATTGGCCGAGGCTGACGGGAGGCGGAGCTGATTGGCCGAGGCGGCCGGGAGGCGGAGCTTGTTGGCGGAGGGCGGGGGAGGAGGGGGGCCGCGGGGAGCCCGTCTCTTTGCATGCAGCTTCGGCGCCGTACTTCAGGCTGTAGTCGATCGGCTGCTCGGCCGCCGAGTCGCTGCTGTAGTTGGATGTTGCCGTGGCGACAGCGTAGCGCGGCTGCGGGCCGGGCGCCATGTGTCCGCTGGGCGCCGCGGCAACGTCCCCGCCTCTCCGCCGGGCGCCCGGCTCGTCCTCGTCGCTGTCCATGCTGCCGCGGCGGCGCGGGCTCTGCCGCCCCGAGTTGAGCTGCTCGTCGGAGTACTTCAGGCTGTAGTTGATCGGCGTGTCCAGCTCGCCGCCGTCGTCGTCCGCCATGTGGTTGGCGCTGCGGATCTTGTGCGCCAGGTCGGCCGGGTACTTCCTGTACAGGCACTTGTTGGCGGCGCTCTCGTCGGAAGAGTACAGCGGCTCCGCGGACGGTTTGGTCTTGCCGCGGTTTCCGTACCCGTCGGCGCTCGTCACGCTGTTGAGGCTGTCGCTGGACGCTCGCACGCTGGGCGGGAACACGGGCCGGGCGTACGGTGCCTCCTCGCTCCTCTTCGGGCCGTCGCTGTGCTTCGGGCTCGCCAGCACCGGCGTGTTGGTGTAGGAGCGCGTGGAGGCGCCTCCTCCGGCGCCGCTGCAGCCGCGGCCCTTGCGGTGCGCGGCCTTGGGGCTGAGGTTGTCGATGTTGTCGAAGGTCTCCGACAGCTGCTGAGCGTCCAGCTCCTCAAACAGCGCCTTCTGCTTACGGGCGTGCAGCGATGGGGCGCCGGCGCCCGGCGACACCACGCTGGCGTCCTTGTAGCGCGCCGGGCGGTTAGCCATCAGGTTCCTGAGGGCCGCGGCGCTGCCCATGGCGATCATCTTGTGCCGGGAGTGGATGAGGTTCCTCAGCATGCCCACGGCGCCCAGCTCCCATAACGCCTCCTGGTCTCTGGCGTCTCTGGCCGACAGGTTCCACAGCGTGCCGCAGGCGTTGGACACGATGGTCAAACTGTGAGACTTCAGGTGCTGCAGCAGCGTGGGCAGGCAGCCGTGCTCACGCAGGATCTGCCTGCAAGACCAAACACAAGGAGGAGAGACCCGTGAGACACAGTCTTTACAGTCTCCTTCGTTAGATTTGTGTTAGGTTTAACTAACT
Source organism: Perca schrenkii (assembly GCA_025617405.1). Lineage (NCBI taxonomy): Eukaryota > Metazoa > Chordata > Actinopteri > Perciformes > Percidae > Perca > Perca schrenkii. Next base: position 41,121 of record JABUOV010000130.1, on the reverse strand, counting down.
AACTAACTAACTAATTAACTAACTAACTAACTAGTTAGATAGTTAACCCTGACCACACACAGGGAGGAGACCCGTGAGACACAGTCTTTACAGTCACCTTCGTTAGATTTGTGTTAGGGTCAGGGTTAACTGGGACGTTGGGTTCATAGTACATTTTGGCCCTCCTAGTTGTGCGCCAAACTAAAAACACAGGAAAGTGTTTTTTTAAAACTGTAATTACCTGACATTCAAAACAGAATTTGGCAGATTTGCCGACTCTGAGAAATTCCCCCAGAAGCAGAGAGAGAGAGTTTTCATATTCAGGCTGAGAAACTTGTTTGAGTTGTTGTTAAAAAATGTAATCATTGTTTTTGCTTGATTTGCTAAATTCTACGATGGTTAAGAATCTCTTTTGATGACTTTTGTAGGGATTCATGTCAACAAAAATGTCAGAAAAAGCAACAAATTTACAAAAAGGTGACAAATGTCTGAGAAAGACACAAAAACGTCGGAACGTAAATAACCCAAATGTAAAAAAAATAAAATAAAAGTGACATGCAGTAACAAAAGCACGTCAATAATCTCTCCATGTCTGGCCCTCGGTGGGATTCTCTTTTTCCAGTGTGGCCTTCTGGGAAACTGAGTTTGATACCCCTGCTTTACAGTCACCTTCGTTCCACATGTTTCCTTCACCCCGGTTTACCTGTGAGCCTCGTTGGTGGCGATGAGGCTGGAGACGTTGCGCAGGATGCCCCCGCCACTCTCGATGATGGCGAGCGTGTTGGTGTGGCTGCGGTGAGTCAGCGTTCCCACCAGGAACGCCAGAGCGCCGTCCACCACGCAGATATCTGCCTTGTTCTCCGTGCAGTGGGCCGACAGGTTCCAGAGCGCGCTGAGCACCGACTTCAGAGTCGATTCCTGAACAAAAAACAATTAAATTGAAGAAACAGAGGAACCGGTTTCCCGCGACGCTCGGTTCTTAAAGGAAAGTCTAAACGCCTCACTTTCTCAACGTGTAGGCAAATATAAAGCTTGTTTCAGGTGGTCAAACACTGATGAAAACCTTACTATTAATTATTAATGTTATATTAGATCCTCTGAATCATACATGCTGCTCCTTAGGGATAAATAACATGTTCGTATTTACCTTCTGGACCTCGAGAGCACAGCCCGAGAGCGCCCGCACGCTGCCGACCTCCCGCAGCGTTTTCTTACTGTTGACATCCGCACGCCACGACAAGTTCCTCAACACGCTCGCTATCACCTGAAAACATGAAACAAAAGGCACAAATATTAAGAAACTGGCTCGTCAGTGATGTCAAACTTTAACGGTGTGTTATGGCTGATTAATATCCATTACATACAAAGTCAACCCAAAGACGGATAAACACAAAGTAGCGGAGCGACTGGGGCGAGGACGCAAAATTTGCATCATTCTAAAAGTTAGCGTGAGTTGAAATATTCCCCTGTAAGGCCCTGTTTACATGATGACGCTCTCGGGTGAAAACGAAAAAATATTTTATCGGATGTGCCTTTCGTTTATACGGCGACGGCGTTTTTGGGGCTTAAAAACGCAAAAAAGTGAAACCACCCTCCAGAGTGGAAATCTTAAAAAAGCTCCACCGTCGCGTTACCGTCTAAAGGGTAAAAACGCAAAAGTCTGAAGACAGCGGTGTGGAGAGAGACGAGAAAAAGTCGTCTGTTGTTACGGAGTAGGATACAGAAATTATAGGCTCCTGTTAGAATTTCAATGTAATGGCTCAATATTTAAATGATTTCAACAATATGGATAAGGCTGTTATAGTTCAATGACGATATGTAGGCTATTCATTTGAGCCAGAGCAGGCGACAACGTTACGGATGAAGAGAGAGAGAGAGCGAGCGAGTGGCAGCGGTCAGCGGGCAGAGGTCAGCGGTCAGCGGGCAGAGGAGGGTCTGCTTCAGCCTCCTCTGCCCGCTGCCTCTCGCTCTCAAGCAGCGGCTGAAGGGCCGCGAGGCTCAGGGTATTGGTAGTGCTCCCGTGGGTGCTGTGTTGTGGCTTATCACGGTCAATTGTGCCGGTCATCATCAGACAAACATGCAACTCCACCTCCTCGTCTTTCCAGACAAGCTTTTGTTGTTCGCTTCGGCATGTTTTGGGTTTCGCACTACTAAGGAGAGAAGTAGAATGAATGTTCTACGCAGGTGGGTGCCTTGGTGGTGTTGTGTGGCAGTGCCACCTAGTCACCTGGAGTGCATACTACATTGAATTTCACACACTTTTGCGTCACCATATGCACGCAGATTTCCCCTCCATAACGCTCGTCTAAACGCAGAATAAAAAGTGATAACGCAACGCCACTTTTGCGTTTTCTCTTCAGATCGTTTCCGTGTAAACATAGCCTAAGTGTGAGTGGGTCAGGGTTTAGATTCTCTGATAGGCTGACGTTGTTTAAACACAATCCTGTATTTATCTACGGAGCTGCTGAGGCCCAAATCACAAAACCAAAACTAGTGGCGTCAAAAGGAATTAGTGTTAACTCGTCATTAGGGTTAGTTTGTAAGCTGTATAAACAAAACTAGAAAATTCCGCAGGAAATTTTGACAGTGTGTGCTTACTACTTGGTGCACACTCGAATAACACTGGCTAACATCTGCTGTTTGACATGTCCTGTAAAGAGAGGACAACACAGCCTACCGTAAAGAGTCTCCATGATAGGTGTGTGTGTGTGTGTGTGTGTGTGTGTGTGTGTGTGTGTGTGTGTAAGAACGTGTTGCTATTTTTAACACCTCACTGGAGACATGTCACGTGCCAGCCTGCTTCAAGACCTCAACCATCATCCCTGTCCCCAAGAAGCCAAGGACCACAGGACTTAATGACTTCAGACCCGTCGCCCTGACCTCTGTGGTTATGAAGTCCTTTGAGCGCCTTGTGCTTTCACACCTCAAAGCCATTACCGACACCCTCCTGGACCCCCTGCAGTTTGCCTACAGAGCCAATAGGTCTGTAGATGACGCAGTCAACCTGGCCCTCCACTACATCCTCCGGCACCTGGACTCTGCAGGAACCTACGCCAGGATCCTGTTTTTGGACTTCAGCTCTGCCTTCAACACCATCATCCCGGCTCTGCTCCAGGAGAAGCTCTCCCAGCTTGGTGTGCCTGACTCCACCTGCAGGTGGATCACTGACTTCCTGTCTGACAGGAAGCAGCATGTCAAGCTGGGGAAACACGTCTCCAACTCACAGACCATCAGCACTGGATCCCCTCAGGGCTGTGTTCTTTCGCCTCTGCTCTTCTCCCTCTACACCAACAACTGCACCTCCAGTCATCAGTCCGTCAAGCTTCTGAAGTTCGAGGGATCTACACTCCCCTCATCGGACTCATCTCTGATGGAGACGAGTCCGCTTACAGGTCGGAGGCTAACCACCTGGTGAAGTGGTGCAACCAAAACAATTTAGATCTCAACGCTCTAAAGACAGTGGAGATGGTTGTGGACTTCAGGAAGAACCCAGCCCCACCTGCCCCCCCCATGACCCTTCTGTGGCTCCACAATTAACATTGTGGAGTCTTTCCGCTTCCTGGGAACTACAATCTCCCAGGACCTCAAGTGGGAGCTGAACATCAGCTCCCTCGTCAAGAAAGCACAACAGAGGATGTACTTCCTGCGGCAGCTGAAGAAATTCAACCTGCCAAAGACAATGATGGTGCACTTCTACACAGCCATCATTGAGTCCATCCTCACATCCTCCATCACCATCTGGTACGCTGCTGCCACTGCCAAGGACAAGGGCAGACTGCAGCGTGTCATTCGGTCAGCTGAGAAGGTGATTGGCTGCAATCTGCCGCCGCTCCAGGACCTTTACACCACCAGGACTCTGAAGCGTGCTGGAAAGATTGTGGCTGACCCCTCCCACCCCCGGACACAAACTCTTTGAGCCCCCTCCCATCTGGCAGGAGGCTGAGGTCCATCAGGACCAAAACCTCACGCCACATGAACAGCTTTTTCCCCTCCACCACTAGCCTTATTAACAAGGCCCGGAAACCACCGTGACTCTCCACCTGGCTCTTCATGCCACTGTTCTCTCTGCTCTAATGCTCTTTGCTCTTTATTTATCTATTTTATTTTATTTCTATCTTTATTTTTAATTTAATACATACTGTGTACATATACTTATATTGTTTACCTATACTTATATTGTTTAATATTACATTTAGAGAATGTGTGATGTGCACCAGCAACACCAAAACAAATTCCTTGTATGTGTCAAAAAACGTACTTGGCAATAAAACCCTTTCTGATTCTGATTCTGATTCTGATTCTATGGTGATTTCCACAGTGAGGGAGTAGAGGAGGGAGGGGGATGTCCATTTAATGACAATTATACCGGTTAAGTTTGTTTGGTCATTCAAAAACCGTGGGTCCAAACGGCAAAAATATTATCATCACCAGAGAGATAAAGGTCTGGCAACACATTGATGTGGTTTTTATGTTTGTGGTGTCAAATATATGGGACACAGAGCAGGTAACAAACAGGGAACCATCTGTGTCCTTCAGATATTTTATTTCATTGTTTCTATCAGCAGTTGGTATGAAAAGAACAAAACGTTTAGGTCCGGTGGATTCCATAGTTACATGTCTGCGACGGCACAACATTTCCTACATTTTGACCAAGTATGATGTGTGAAGAGTGAAAACTGTAGGGGAGAGAGCAATTTGTTTGGAAAGATTTCAGAGAATCGTACTGCAGCTCCCATCTCTGTCCTCCCCTCTAACTCTCAACATTCTGGCCCCATACACACATTGGAAAATATGAAACGGTCTGAAAACTGGACGATACATAAACTGTGATTTGGTAGAAACCGTGCTTGATATCAGAATGCCCATTCAGCCCAATAAAGGCCAAAGTCTTGTCTTCGGTTTAAACTTGTAATTATTTTTCTACATTAAAGTATGGCGATACAGTATGGCCACAAAGAGGGGTTGTTTTGAGTGATTTGAGGCGATTTCCCCAACATTTCCCATTAAAGTCTATGGGAAATTTTGCAGCATTTTCTTTGCCGATTTCGTGAAAACCAAGCGGCAAATCTCTTAGAAAAGTCATAGCACACCATTCCTGATCATTACACACATTTTGATGTATTTTTTGTGCATGTGTTGGCAACGATCTGTGACTAGTAGCTGGACAAAAATGTGGCGGAATAAGTATGGGGGATAATAGTCATTCATTCACTGAATAAAATAATCTCCCTGGCAAAAACAGAAAACTAAGATTTGAGAAACATGTACCTGCTGCAGGTCTTCACTGTCGGACTTCAGCTGGGCGACCATCGCTCTCATGCAGCCCTTCATGGAGCACAGCGTGGCCTGATGGGAAATATATACAACAGCACTGAGATCTCTCCGTCTGTGTGTGTTTCTGTGTGTGTGTTTCTGTGTGTGTGCGTGTGTGTGTGTGTGTGTGTGTGTGTGTGTGTGTGTGTGTGTGTGTGTGTGTGTGTGTGTGTGCATTTTTGTGTGTGTGTGTTTCATTTATTCATTTCCTTCATTGAGCACAGCGTGGCGTGATGGGACATCAACAGCAACACAGAGTGTGTGTGTGTGTGTTTGTGTGTCTGTTTGTGTGTGTCTAAACATTTAAAACATGAAGGATGTGTAAGATCATGGTGATTTTGTTTTCCTCCCACCTTATTGGCTACGTCTCCGAAGGTGAGGTTGGTGAGCGCCATGCCGGAGTATCTGCGCAGCGTGACGCTGTAATGATCACTGCTCAGACCGAACATCTCGCAGTCCACCTGCAGCAGCTCAGCCACGGCCTGCAGACCTCCTGTAGACACACAGACAGACAGACAGACAGACAGACAGACAGACAGACAGACAGACAGACAGGCACACACAGGCACAAACACAGATGTTAGGTAAGGGTAAGTTAGGTTAGTTATAATAGTACACAGAAGGTTGGAGAAAGCCTTGGAGGCGTTACAGCAGTCAGAAAGTTAGGATTAGGGTAAGTTTTAGGGTTAGGGGTATAAGGGTACGTTAGGGTAACTTATAGTTTTAGGGTTAGGGGTACAAGGGTACGTTAGGGTAACTTATAGTTTTAGGGTTAGGGGTATAAGGGTACGTTAGGGTAACTTATAGTTTTAGGGTTAAAGGTATAAGGGTAAGTTAGGGTAACTTATAGTTTTAGGGTTAGGGGTATAAGGGTACGTTAGGGTAACTTATAGTTTTAGGGGTATAAGGGTACGTTAGGGTAACTTATAGTTTTAGGGTTAAAGGTTTAAGGGTACGTTAGGGTAACTTATAGTTTTAGGGTGATAGAACGAGGAAGAGATGGAGTGACCCTGCCCGGAGGAAGCCCGGGGCCCCCGTCTGGAGCCAGGCCCAGACGGAGGGCTCGTCGGCGAGCGCCTGGTGGCCGGGTTTGCCACGGAGCCCGGCCGGGCACAGCCCGAACAAGCTACGTGGCACCTCTGTCTCCATCCCATGGGCCCACCACCTGTGGGAGGAACCGCTGGGGTCGGGTGCGCTGCCACATGGGCGGCAGTGAAGGTCAGGGGCCTCGACGGACCAGACCCGGGCAGCAGACGCTGGCTCTGGGGGACGTGGGACGTCACCTCTCTGTGGGGGGAAGGAGCCGGAACTGGTGCGGGAGGTGGAGCGCTACCGGTTAGATCTGGTGGGGCTTACCTCTACGCATAGTCTCCGTTCTGGAACCGTACTCCTGGATAGGGGTTGGACTCTTTTCTTCTCCGGAGTTGCTCAGGGTGTGCGGCGCCGGGCGGGTGTGGGGATACTAACAAGCCCCCGGCTAGGCGCCGCTACGTTGGAGTTTACCCCGGTGGACGAGAGGGTCGCCTCCCTACGCCTGCGGGTTGTGGGGGGGAAAACTCTGTTGTTTGTGCATATGCACCAAACAGGAGTTCAGAGTATTCGGCCTTCTTGGAGACCTTGAGTGGAGTCCTGCATGGGGCGCCAGTGGGGGACTCCATTGTTCTGCTGGGGGACTTCAACGCGCACGTGGGCAATGATGGAGACACATGGAGAGACGTGATTGGGAGGAACGGCCTCCCTGATCTAAACCAGAGTGGTTGTTTGTTGTTGGACTTCTGTGCTAGTCATGGATTGTCTATAACGAACACCATGTTCGAACATAGGGATGCTCATAAGTGTACCTGGTACCAGAGCACCCTAGGCCGAAGGTCAATGATCGATTTTATAATCGTTTCATCTGATCTGAGGCCGTATGTTTTGGACACTCGGGTGAAGAGAGGGGCAGAGCTGTCAACCGATCACCATCTGGTGGTGAGTTGGGTCAGGAGGTGGGGGAAGACTCTGGACAGACCTGGTAAGCCCAAACGTGTAGTGTGGGTAAATTGGGAACGTCTGGAGGAGGCCCCTGTCCAACGGACTTTCAACTCGCACCTCCGGCGGAGCTTTTCGTGCATCCCTGTGGAGGCTGGGGGCATTGAACCCGAGTGGACAATGTTCAAAGTTTCCATTGCTGAAGCGAGGAGCTGTGGTCTTAGAGTCTTAGGTGCCTCAAGGGGCGGTAACCCACGAACACCGTGGTGGACACCGGTGGTCAGGGAAGCCGTCCGACTGAAGAAGGAGTCTTTCCGGGATATGTTATCCCAGAGGACTCCGGAGGCAGTTGCAGGGTACCGAAGGGCCCGAAGGGCTGCAGCCTCTGCCGTGAAAGAGGCAAAGCAGCGGGTGTGGGAGAAGTTCGGAGAAGACATGGAGAAGGACTTTCGGTCGGCACCAAAGTGCTTCTGGAAAACTGTTCGCCACCTCAGGAGGGGGAAGCGGGGAACCATCCAAGCTGTGTACAGTAAGGATGGGACACTGTTGACCTCAACTGAGGTGGTAATAGAGCGGTGGAAGGAGCACTTTGAGGAACTCCTGAATCCAACTAATACGCCCTCTATGTTAGAGGCAGAGCTGGAGGATGACGCGGGATTGTTGTCAATTTCCCAGGCAGAGGTCACTGATGTAGTCAAACAACTACACAGTGGCAAAGCCCCGGGGATTGATGAGATCCGTCCGGAAATGCTCAAGGCTCTGGGTGTGGAGGGGCTGTCCTGGTTGACACGTCTCTCCAACATTGCGTGGAGGTCTGGAACAGTGCCAAAGGAGTGGCAGACTGGGGTGGTGGTTCCCCTCTTTAAAAAGGGGGACCAGAGGGTGTGTGCCAATTACAGGGGTATCACACTTCTCAGCCTCCCTGGTAAAGTCTACTCCAAGGTGCTGGAAAGGAGGGTTTGGCCGATAGTCGAACCTCGGGTTGAAGAGGAACAATGCGGATTCCGTCCTGGTCGTGGAACAACGGACCAGCTCTTTACTCTCGCAAGGATCCTGGAGGGGGCTTGGGAGTATGCCCAACCGGTCTACATGTGTTTTGTGGATTTGGAGAAGGCATATGACCGGATCCCCCGGGAGATACTGTGGGAGGTGCTGCGGGAGTATGGGGTGAGGGGGTCTCTACTCAGGGCCATCCAATCTCTGTACGACCAAAGTGAGAGCTGTGTCCGGGTTCTCGGCAGTAAGTCGGACTCGTTTCGGGTGAGGGTTGGCCTCCGCCAGGGCTGCGCTTTGTCACCAATCCTGTTTGTAATATTTATGGACAGGATATCGAGGCGTAGTCGGGGGTGGGGAGGGGTTGCAGTTCGGTGGGCTGGGGATCTCATCGCTGCTCTTTGCAGATGATGTGGTCCTGATGGCATCATCGGCCTGTGACCTTCAGCACTCACTGGATCGGTTCGCAGCCGAGTGTGAAGCGGTTGGGATGAGGATCAGCACCTTTAAATCGGAGGCCATGGTTCTCAGCAGGAAACCGATGGAATGCCTTCTCCAGGTAGGGAATGAGTCCTTACCCCAAGTGAAGGAGTTCAAGTACCTTGGGGTTTTGTTCGCGAGTGAGGGGACAATGGAGCGGGAGATTGGTCGGAGAATCTGCGCAGCGGGTGCGGTATTACATTCCATCTATCGCACCGTTGTGACGAAAAGAGAGCTGAGCCAGAAGGCAAAGCTCTCGATCTACCGGTCAGTTTTCGTTCCTACCCTCACCTATGGTCATGAAGGCTGGGTCATGACCGAAAGAACGAGATCCAGGGTACAAGTGGCCGAAATGGGTTTCCTCAGGAGGGTGGCTGGCGTCTCCCTTAGAGATAGGGTGAGAAGCTCAGTCATCCGTGAGGAGCTCGGAGTAGAGCCGCTGCTCCTTTGCGTCGAAAGGAGCCAGTTGAGGTGGTTCGGGCATCTGGTAAGGATGCCCCCTGGGCGCCTCCCTAGGGAGGTGTTCCAGGCACGTCCAGCTGGGAGGAGGCCTCGGGGAAGACCCAGGACTAGGTGGAGGGATTATATCTCCAACCTGGCCTGGGAACGCCTCGGGATCCCCCAGTCGGAGCTGGTTAATGTTGCTCGGGAGAGGGAAGTTTGGGGTCCCCTGCTGGAGCTGCTTCCCCCGCGACCCGACACCGGATAAGCGGACGAAGATGGATGGATGGTATAAGGGTACGTTAGGGTAACTTATAGTTTTAGTGTTAAAGGTATAAGGGTACGTTAGGGTATGTTTTAGGGTTAAAGGTATAAGGGTACGTTAGGGTAACTTATAGTTTTAGGGTTAAAGGTATAAGGGTACGTTAGGGTAACTTATAGTTTTAGGGTTAAAGGTATAAGGGTACGTTAGGGTAACTTATAGTTTTAGGGTTAAAGGTATAAGGTTACGTTAGGGTAACTTATAGTTTTAGGGTTAAAGGTATAAGGGTACGTTAGGGTATGTTTTAGGGTTAAAGGTATAAGGTTACGTTAGAGTAACTTATAGTTTTAGGGTTAAAGGTATAAGGGTACGTTAGGGTAACTTATAGTTTTAGGGTTAAAGGTATAAGGGTACGTTAGGGTATGTTTTAGGGTTAAAGGTATAAGGGTACGTTAAGTACAGCAGTCAGAAGGTTTCCTCACCGAGTTCATTCATGGCGTGACGATGTTCTTCATCAAAGGAAAGTTTCATGAGGACGCAGACGGCCGGACAGATCTGGTGCTCCACTGGAGACGGCACTGAACACACAACACAGGATTTATACACACTCAGTTATTACAACACAGGATTTATACACACTCAGTTATTACAACACAGGATTTATACACACTCAGTTATTACAACACAGGATTTATACACACTCAGTTATTACAACACAGGATTTATGTGTTGCTCTCATGGAGCACAGCATGGCCTGATGGGAAAACAATAAGAATGAGATCTGAAACCTGTCACAGAGCTGGGATCTGTCTGTGTGTGTGTCTGGCTGTGCGTCTGTCTCTGTGTCTCTCTGTCTCTATCTCTGTGTGTCTCTGTCTATCTGTGTGTCCGTCTGTGTGTCTCTGTGTCTCTGTGTGTCTCTGTGTGTCTGTGTGTGTCTGTGTCTCTCTGTGTGTCTGTGTCTCTCTGTGTGTCTCTGTCTATCTGTGTGTCTGTCTGTGTGTCTCTGTGTCTCTCTGTGTGTCTCTGTCTATCTGTGTGTCTCTGTGTGTCTGTGTGTCTCTGTGTGTCTGTGTGTCTCTCTGTGTGTCTTTGTCTCTCTCTGTGTGTCTCTGTGTCTCTGTCTCTCTGTGTCTGTGCGTCTGTGTGTCTGTGTGTCTGTGTGTGATAACTCACTGGGGTTGTCCTCCTGGTCTGTCCCCCTCTCGTGGTTCTCCTGCCAGGTCCAGCTCTCCTCACAGTAATGTCTCACCTGCTCCAGCAGGTGGAGGACTCTGATCTCTCGCCGCCCGCGCTTATCGTCCGGCTGACTGTGCACGATGTTGTGCAGCGCCGCAGACGCCCGCGCTCGGGCCTCCTTACTGCCCCGGGAGTTACCTAGGCAACGGGAGACAAGGCAGTTTCATTTCTATAGCAGAGGTAGCCAGGTCTCATTCAGCAACACAACTAAAGTGGTACAGGTGAGGACACAGTTACCTCGGCAACGAGAGGATCTGAAATAAATAGAAGAGCAGAAATAGACAAAGGGTTACCTAGCAACAGGGAGTCCTTGTCGTTGCCGTGGAGCAGCTGGATGAGCAGCGGCAGACAGCCGGACTGACGCATGGCGATGCACGAGTCCTGTGAGCTGGACATGGCGAGCAGCGTCCTCGACATGTCGTCTTTATCGTGGGTCCCCAACATGGACAGAAGACTGTAGACCATCTCTACCTGCAGGGGACAGACCATAATATCATAGTTACCATCTCTACCTGCAGGGGACAGACCATAATATCATAGTTACCATCTCTACCTGCAGGGGACAGACCATAATATCATAGTTACCATCTCTACCTGCAGGGGACAGACCAAACATTACTCAATAGGCCTGCACGATATTGGAAAAAAACTGACATTGCGATATTTTTTTCCTGCGATATATATTGTGATATGAAGACTAATTTTTACAAGATGACATGAACAGCTCTATTTGGAAATAATAAATCATTCTCAACTACTGGGGTGATTTTGTAGGAGCGTTCATCTACAGTACAGACAAAAGTTTGGACACACCTCATTCAATGAGTTTCCTTTTTATTTTCATGACTATTTACATTGTAGATTCTCACTGAAGGCATCAAAACTATGAATGAACACATATGGAATTATGTACTTAACAAAAAAGTGTGAAATAACTGAAAACATGTCTTATATTTTAGATTCTTCAAAGTAGCCACCCTTTGCTTTTTTTTGATAACTCTGCAAACCCTTGGTGTTCTCTCAATGAGCTTCATGAGGTAGTCACCTGAAATGGTTTTACCTTCACAGGTGTGCTTTGTCAGGGTTCATTAGTGGAATTATTTCCCTTATTAATAAAAAAGCAAAGGGTGGCTACTTTGAGGAATCTAAAATATAAGACATGTTTTCAGTTATTTCACACTTTTTTGTTAAGTACATAATTCCATATGTGTTCATTCATAGTTTTGATGCCTTCAGTGAGAATCTACAATGTAAATAGTCATGAAAATAAAGAAACACATTGAATGAGAAGGTGTGTCCAAACTTTTGGCCTGTACTGTATATAGAAAATAAAAATGTAAATAAAAATGTGTAGAACTTTAAATCTTCTGAAGAGATTTTGGAGAGTTTGAGATGACACCATTGTATTAATACTATGGTATTAATACTACTACTATTAATCTAGGCTAAAGTGAATGATATTAATAATGCATCCTCTAGATGTCAGGTTGTGGTCGACTAGCAGGGCCTGCTTTGGTTGGTTGATAAATTGATCAACAAGGACTGTGATTGGTGGTTGGCTGTGCATGCAGAGCCTGCATGTTACACACTGGCAACAAACTGTATCCAAGAGCACCTAAATCAGTGGAAATGACCTCATATCAGAGATTAGTGGTACGTTTCCAGCGTCGCGGCTCCAAACCGTAACGTTGGTTGGGCCAGACGCCTTGTTTCTTTAGGCTAACTACGTTAGCTTTAGCCCGGCTGGTAGCAGCGGTGAAACATGGCCGGGAGATGTCGGGATTAGGGCTGAAACGATTCTTCGAATAACTCTATTACAAAAAATCCTCGATGCAAAATGACTGCCTCGAAGCTTCGTTAGATCAATGTTACCAACGTTGTATCGCTGACGGACGGTGTTTCTACAGGGAGCGTTATTACTGTCGCACAGACGCTGCTCTTAGTCAATGCTCTCAGTCTGCTGCTGGAGACACATGCTAGAGATTAAATAGCTAGGGGCTAAGAGAAGAGACAGGCTTGAGAAAACTACAGAAAGTGTCCAAAGTTTGGAATCAGTTCAAACGTAATTAAAACTAAAACTCTGTACAGTGTATCTACTGCAAAATCAAACTAGCTTAGCACGATAATAGCACGACATCAGAGCTTCAGCATCTCAACAGAAAACATGGAGTCTAACTTAATCAGCCATTCTACGAAGAGGACCGACTAAAGTAAATCACAGCGTCGTATGGATGATGAAACTACACCAAACACAACAACTATCAAAATCAAAGACAAGAAAATACGTAGTGGTGACCACGATCTGATCTAAAGAGCCGACGCGTTGAGACTCTCTCTCTCTCTCTACGGAGAAACAGCTGATCAACGATCTAATAGCATAAGTGTAACAGAGCTGTGTGACATAATCAAATATATAAATGAAAATAGGTTGAGTATAACTAATATTTACATATAGGCCTACTGTATATACAGATCAGTCTCAGGTTGGAACTTGTAGTTGTGAAAGTTAAGTTGCACAACTTAATGTAATGTTTGTGTATGTTTAATGTATGCCTTAGTTTGAGGTTGATATTTGAAAAATGAAATTTCTTTAAAAACAATGTAATATGGCACTTGAATGCACTTAATGTTTAGTTTTTTGAGATGATATTGTAAGCAATGTAGGCAATACAAATGTTGCTTTTTCTGAAAATTTAACCAAACTATTGTTTATTATTGCTCTTCAATAAAACAGAAGTATTTCTTATCCGATTACTAGATTAAAAGGGAAATTTCACCGCTGGAAAGCTGAATATATCTTTAAATTGGGTCACTTATGTAGTAGAAATGTGAAAAAAAAATTGAAATTGGTGCCTTCTAGGCCAAGATAAGACAGAAAATGTGTTTTTGGCTCATATGGATGAAAGACACCAAATCCCAGAATGCACTTGCTTTGCTGCTGTATGAGGCCACTCCCAAGCCACGCCTGCCCTTTACAGACAGACAGTGAGACGATCAACTCAACAAGTGTGTTTTATTGTCATTTCAACCATATACACGAAAAAAAGTTTCACCGTGGCTCAAGTGGTGTTACACATTTAAAACATGCTTTTTTTGGCCACAGCAGATACATTATCCGGACTTCTTTCAGCGGATTGATTGATAGCTCCAGAGTGAACAGAACTGTGTCCATGGCAACGCTCTGCTATGCATGGCAACCAACCCGGTCTCACGCCAGGTCGTGTAATAGTCACGTTATTTTGATTCATAAATTCGTGTACAGGTTACGATTTTGACGTTTTTTTCGTGTATATGCAACGACTTTTGAACGTGTACAGGTCACGCTTTTCGAACCTGCTCTGGGGGACGCGACAACGGGGAAATGAGGCGCCACACGCCGGCCAAAACAACGGAATGGGCCGCCACTCGCGGGCCGCCACTCGCGGGACACGATCCCCGGCCGCAGGGGCACACAACAACGGGGAAATGAAACGCCACAATAACAAGACGGTTGGGGTTGAATGAACATAATTGTTGTTCTAAAATTTCCCAGACTGTATGGCTGCAGCCTGGAGCGTCCCATATCATGCCGTCCCGTCTACTTTTCAAAATAAAAGCTTGCGTCCCAAAATTTCCGTCGGGATGAACAGTTTCTGAGAAGCTAAGCGAGGATTCAAGATGGCTGAAACTCGTTTTTTCCTCTGCAATCTCCGGAAAAAGCCGACAGTCCAACCCCCTTTGGGCTATGCGGAAGTGGCTCCTAATACACAATGAATACAGGCTGTAGTCTTTTGCCTCTGGGCAAAAAAGCCTCAGATGACGCAAAAATCGTCATTTTGCGTCATCTGAGGTTTTTTTCCAGACCCTAAATACAGACATCTCCCCTCTCAGGGGGGCATGAGGGAGGGAAGCATGGTCATTAAAAAATACTACCGGGGTTCTACTGATACAAAGCTTAATGCTAATCGGTGAAGTTTCCCTTTAATCAATGGAATAATCGGTAGAATACTCAATTACTAAAATAATCGATAGCTGCAGCCCTAATAAATACCTCTGGGTTTTTTTAGAAATAAAAACCAAATGCTTGATCATTTTACAGCCACATCATTTTCGTTTTGCTTTATTTGTTTTGGTTGTTTAAAAACGCAAAAAACAATTATCCGATTAATCGATCGATAAAGTGCTAGATTAATCGATTACAAAAAGAATGGATAGCTGCAGCCCTAGTCGGGATTACGTTGAATTAATCAGGAGATTTCTTTGGTCTTTGCAGCGAACATCAAACCCTGACTACTGTAGCTCAGTACCCAGGGGGCATCACGGTGTCTGCTTACAGTACTATTCTACACAAGGAGAGCCTCCCCTCCCATAACAACCCCCGTCAGACTAACGTTAGGTCACATGACCGCCTGTCTTAAAGGAGAAGGCTCGGCCGCCAACAATCAGGGAAAAGGAGAACGGTGAAAGTTGACTTTATTATCAAGCAGCAAAGAAGTCGTAGCGTCAACATCGCCACGTAGCGATTCTTTCTCTTCCTGGCTGATAAAACAGAGCAGGTAAGGTAACGTGGGGAACAGAGCTAAGCTAGCTAGCCAGAGAGGTGAGGTGCATTGTGGGAGACGAGATATGTAGTTCACTGAGAGGTTTCACTCTAAACTAGAGACTGACAGACATCATGGCTCAGTTTAAACAGGATCTAAACATTATCTGCCTTCTACCTTCCTGTGTCCCACGCTGGACACAGGAAGGGGCGGGGCTTAACTGACCTTGGTCCCCAGGTGGCTGGTGATTCGTCGAGGCACAGAGTAGCTCGCCTCATTGGCTGGCTCATGGTCCGCCCGGCTGCTGGAGCTCTGAAGATGTTAGGAAGGAGAAGAGACAGAAGTACACAATCAGTGTCCATCGGGACCAACCTGCACCGCCACTTCCTCTATGGGTTACCATGGTAACGTCAACACCTTGGATACGCTGCTGCTACTGTGGAAATGTTATTCTAGTTCTGAACTAAAACTGAGCCATCACAAAACGTAAATGTTAATAAATGTAATTAAATGTTCTCTGTTGTCATGGTAACGGCGTTGGCCGTGCTTGAGCCATGCTATTGGTTACTGGCTGCACGCAGTCCGTGGTTCGACTGGTCATGTTATCCAAGATGGCGCCCGCCTCTATAGTGAACGCTACGGTCTCTATGTTTGTAATAAACACACACATCTGAACGCACACATACACACAATAAGACAGGATGCTCACCTGAGCTCCAGCCAATCCACTGCTGTCGCTCGCCCCCTGAGCTTCCTCCACCTGCAGGGAGGGAGAGAGAGAGAGACAGACAGAGAGAGAGACAGACAGAGAGCGAGAGAGAGACAGACAGAGAGCGAGAGAGAGAGACAGACAGAGAGAGACAGACATTACATATGTGTGTAACAGCAGTCTACCTGTGATGATGAATATATTACCACCTAGAGGGGAGTTACCTGCAGCCGGGCTCCAAGTCTCAGGATGTCCTTCTCTATCTGCTGGATACGAGACACTCGAGCCTGCACACACACACACACACACACACACACACTTTAGAGGCCAAGCGATTACGAGGACCACAATGGAAATAAGTTTGTAACTTTCTTGTGTTATCCTCGACAGTTCTGTTAAATGTGCAACGTCACTGTGATGGCATCTTGTTTATTTCTGTTACCGTCTAATAAATCAAATCAAAGTGAAAATAATCAGAGGTTGCAGGCCGAGCAGCCCTGGTTTGAGACAGGTCACAGACTCATTACCGCCAGCAGGCTGTGGTGCATTGTGGGAAACACTGAGCCAGTGGTGCATTGTGGGAGAGTACCTGCGCCCTCCTCTCCATCTCCTGACAGGAGCCCAGCTGTTCCTCCATCGCTGAACGGATCTGACGAGCCTCGAACTCAAGCTGGCGCCGACTCATGTCTGTCTGCAGAGTGAACTGATACACACACACACACACACACACACACACACACACACACACACACACACACACACACACACACACACACACACACACACACACACACACACACACACACACACACACACACACACACACACACACACGCTCCCATCAAACACCACGTCACCATAGCAGCTGCAGCTGGGGATTATGGGTAATGTAGGAGTTTAGTTACATTCTCAGTGAGCGGCAGGCTGTCGATCCTCTTGGTCAGGTTCTGCAACTGAGTGTAGTACCAGTCCTTCTCCTTCTCCTCCTTCTCCAGCTCAGCCAATAGGAGAGCTCTGCAGGGAGCCAATCACAGAGCAGGACACAGGGAGACGGGAGCCAGTCAGAGAGAGAGAGAGGGAGACAGGAGCCAGTCAGAGAGAGAGAGACAGGGAGACAGAAGCCAGTCAGAGAGAGAGAGACAGGGAGACAGGAGCCAGTCAGAGAGAGAGAGAGACAGGGAGACAGGAGCCAGTCAGAGAGAGAGAGACAGGGAGACAGAAGCCAGTCAGAGAGAAAGAGACAGGGAGACAGGAGCCAGTCAGAGAGAGAGAGAGAGACAGGGAGACAGGAGCCAGTCAGAGAGAGAGAGACAGGGAGACAGGAGCCAGTCAGAGAGAGAGAGAGAGACGGAGACAGGAGCCAGTCAGAGAGAGAGAGAGAGACAGGGAGACAGGAGCCAGTCAGAGAGAGAGAGACAGGGAGACAGGAGCCAGTCAGAGAGAGAGAGAGACAGGGAGACAGGAGCCAGTCAGAGAGGGAGAGACAGGGAGACAGAAGCCAGTCAGAGAGAGAGAGACAGGGAGACAGGAGCCAGTCAGAGAGAGAGAGACAGGGAGACAGGAGCCAGTCAGAGAGAGAGAGAGAGACAGGGAGACAGGAGCCAGTCAGAGAGAGAGAGAGAGACAGGGAGACAGGAGCCAGTCAGAGAGAGAGAGACAGGGAGACAGGAGCCAGTCAGAGAGAGAGAGACAGGGAGACAGGAGCCAGTCAGAGAGAGAGAGAAAGGGAGACAGGAGCCAGTCAGAGAGAGAGAGACAGGGAGACAGGAGCCAGTCAGAGAGAGAGAGAGACAGGGAGACAGGAGCCAGTCAGAGAGAGACAGGGAGACAGGGGCCAGTCAGAGAGAGAGAGACAGGGAGACAGGGGCCAGTCAGAGAGAGAGAGACAGGGAGACAGGAGCCAGTCAGAGAGAGAGAGAGAGACAGGGAGACAGGAGCCAGTCAGAGAGAGAGAGACAGGGAGACAGGAGCCAGTCAGAGAGAGAGAGACAGGGAGCCAGTCAGAGAGAGAGAGACAGGGAGACAGGAGCCAGTCAGAGAGAGAGAGACAGGGAGACAGGAGCCAGTCAGAGAGAGAGAGAGACAGGGAGACAGGAGCCAGTCAGAGAGAGAGAGACAGGGAGACAGGAGCCAGTCAGAGAGAGAGAGACAGGGAGAGAGAACTGTTAGAGGCATGGTGCCCTATTATATCTTCCAGAAGTCTCTAGACATTCACTCTGTTCCCTCTATCTGTAAAAACTATTATTCCCGTAGCTAAAAAAGAAAGCAGCAAAGAGAATATGACTAGCGTCCTGTAGCACTACGTCACTGGTGATGAAGTGTTCTGAGATAATGAAATCAGAGGTCAGTTGTCTTTTAGATCCTTTTCAGTTTGCATATAAGAGTTAGAGAAGCACAGATGACGCCATGATTGCTGTGACAGACATTTAGAGGATCCACCTCATACGTACGCCTCCTATTCCTTGATTTTAGCTCAGCTGTTAATTAAGAGGCTGAATATATAAAGTACACCCCCTTCTTATCAAATGGTATCACTCATTCTTAACCAATCGCAGACAGCTGGTCAGCGTTAATGGGACTCTATCTGAATCCCCCCAGGGCTGTGTCAGCTCACCTGTCCTTTTCACTTGATGAGTGTAGAAGTTTTCCTCCAAATAATCACGTCTTTCTGACGACTGAAAAACAACTGTGACCCATCTGATTATTTATGGAAATGGAAAGGTTGTGAATTGGTGCAACGATAACTACTTTGTTCTAAACGTTTCTAAGACTGAAGAGACAACCCAACCATCCCTCAGGCCCACTCATACTAATATCTCGCTGTTTATATTGACGAGTCACTAAACTGGAGCACCATAGGTGTGATTGGTATAGGACAAAAAAGCAGGAAAATATACGGCGCACCCATGATGAGGCGACAGCACCCCCCCCCCCCTGTAAACGCTGCTTTATTTACATTATTAAAAAGGTTTCATATAGCTAGAGGTGTAGACTGTGGGACGAGGCCGTGATGTTTAAATAGCTGCCATGCTGACTCCAAACAGACAGCTTTGTCCAGGCAGCTGTGCTGCTGCCAGCCTGTGTAGCGTAAACATTTTTGCGTGATTTACGAGAGTCTCATTTTTAGGTCGGTAAAAGACGGATTTCCGGATTTATCCGGAAGAATCTCACCCCTGAGCACACATGTCAAAAGTCTCTGCTGCAGATAGCAGCAGCGGTTGCATTTCTTACATCGTTTGCGAGTTCATGGCGTAGATAAAAAAACGATGTTGATATTTGATCAGGCAGTCGTGTTAAAGAGCTCTTATCCATGCACAGGATTTATGAACAGGCTTCTTTGCGACAAGCAAATAGAACGGTTAGCGACACGTCTGACGTTCTGCAGGCAGAATAAGAGCTGCTGCCCTCCGGTAGGAGGTCTAGAGTTCCTCGCTGCAGACTAAACCCTTTCAACTACTCATCTATCCCAGTGGGTCTGTTAGGCTCCTAAATAAAGGCAGAACAGGCCTGATGATGGAGATATGGAATGGTTGTATTTGTAATCTCTCTTTTTTAATTTTTTGAATTTATATTATATATTCATTTATTTTGAGTAATGTTTAACCAGTGTATTGCATGACACCGTGTTGGGTTTTCTATACACCATCAGGACCATAGTATGGTCTGTGGTATAGTACTGTACAGTATTTGTTGTTTGTACATGCTGTCTGTGTTTATTTGTTTCTACTATGGCTGCAGCATGGGTTGAGTGCCCAAGACTAATTTCCCACGTTGTGGGACAATAAAGTTAATCTTGAATCTTGACAGGGTGATTCAGCAGTACCTAATACCCAGCCGTAGTTAAAGGGTGACTCAGCAGTACCTAATACCCAGCTGTAGTTAAAGGGTGACTCAGCAGTACCTAATACCCAGCTGTAGTTAAAGGGTGACTCAGCAGTACCTAATACCCAGCCGTAGTTAAAGGGTGACTCATCAGTACCTAATACCCAGCCGTAGTTAAAGGGTGACTCAGCAGTACTTAATACCCAGCTGTAGTTAAAGGGTGACTCAGCAGTATCTAATACCCAGCTGTAGTTAAAGGGTGACTCAGCAGTACCTAATACCCAGCTGTAGTCAAAGGGTGACTCAGCAGTATCTAATACCCAGCTGTAGTTAAAGGGTGACTCAGCAGTATCTAATACCCAGCTGTAGTTAAAGGGTGACTCAGCAGTACCTAATACCCAACTGTAGTTAAAGGGTGACTCAGCAGTATCTAATACCCAGCTGTAGTTAAAGGGTGACTCAGCAGTACCTAATACCCAGCTGTAGTTAAAGGGTGACTCAGCAGTACCTAATACCCAGCTGTAGTCAAAGGGTGACTCAGCAGTATCTAATACCCAGCTGTAGTTAAAGGGTGACTCAGCAGTACCTAATACCCAGCTGTAGTTAAAGGGTGACTCAGCAGTACCTAATACCCAGCTGTAGTTAAAGGGTGACTCAGCAGTATCTAATACCCAGCTGTAGTTAAAGGGTGACTCAGCAGTACCTAATACCCAGCTGTAGTTAAAGGGTGACTCAGCAGTATCTAATACCCAGCTGTAGTTAAAGGGTGACTCAGCAGTATCTAATACCCAGCTGTAGTTAAAGGGTGACTCAGCAGTACCTCTCCTTCTCCAGGTCGTCCAGGCAGCGGTCCTGGCTGTCTCTGCCTGCCGGCCCCAGCCCTCTGCGGGGGAACCCTCCTCCTGCTCCTCCTCCTGGTCCTCCTGGTCCTCCTCCTGGTCCTCCTCCTCCTCCTCCTGGTCCTCCTCCAGCTCCTCCTGGTCCTCCGGAGGCTGAGGATGAGCTGGAGGAGGAGGAGGAGGAGGGAGGAAGAGGAGGCCGAGCCCGGGGCTTAGACCCTGCTGACTCCAGGCTCATCTCTGGAACAGGAGACACACGTTTGGGTTAATGTCGTCTCCCTCGGGAAGTCTTGAGACTTGGTTTTGTGTGTACGTTCGTTTTGTTCACCTTTCAGTCTCTCGATGAGCTCCAGCTGAGAGCCACACGCCTCTCCCGACTCTTCTTCTATGGTGCCCTGCAGCTGCTTCAGCACTTCCTGTTTCACATAAGAAAATTCAAGTGGAACGGCGTTACATCACACAAGTCTGCGTTACATCACACGAGTCGAGTCTGCGTTACATCACACGAGTCGAGTCTGCGTTACATCACACGAGTCGAGTCTGCGTTACATCA
>JABUOV010000130.1:7500-15000 GCA_025617405.1 Perca schrenkii | reverse complement strand
AGAACTGATGTTAGTAACCCTATATCTGTTAATGTCAGGATATAGAACTGATGTTAGTAACCCTATATCTTTTACTGTCAGGGTATAGAACTGATGTTAGTAACCCTATATCTTTTAATGTCAGGATATAGAACTGATGTTAGTAACCCTATATCTTTTAATATCAGGATATAGAACTGATGTTAGTAACCCTATATCTTAATATCAGGATATAGAACTGATGTTAGTAACCCTATATCTTAATATCAGGATATAGAACTGATGTTAGTAACCCTATATCTTTTAATGTCAGGATATAGAACTGATGTTAGTAACCCTATATCTTTTAATATCAGGATATAGAACTGATGTTAGTAACCCTATATCTTTTAATATCAGGATATAGAACTGATGTTAGTAACCCTATATCTTTTAATGTCAGGATATAGAACTGATGTTAGTAACCCTATATCTTTTAATGTCAGGATATAGAACTGATGTTAGTAACCCTATATCTTTTAATGTCAGGATATAGAACTGATGTTAGTAACCCTATATCTTTTAATGTCAGGATATAGAACTGATGTTAGTAACCCTATATCTTTTAATATCAGGATATAGAACTGATGTTAGTAACCCTATATCTTTTAATGTCAGGATATAGAACTGATGTTAGTAACCCTATATCTTTTAATATCAGGATATAGAACTGATGTTAGTAACCCTATATCTTTTAATGTCAGGATATAGAACTGATGTTAGTAACCCTATATCTTTTAATGTCAGGATATAGAACTGATGTTAGTAACCCTATATCTTTTAATATCAGGATATAGAACTGATGTTAGTAACCCTATATCTTAATATCAGGATATAGAACTGATGTTAGTAACCCTATATCTTTTAATGTCAGGATATAGAACTGATGTTAGTAACCCTATATCTTTTAATATCAGGATATAGAACTGATGTTAGTAACCCTATATCTTTTAATGTCAGGATATAGAACTGATGTTAGTAACCCTATATCTTTTAATATCAGGATATAGAACTGATGTTAGTAACCCTATATCTTTTAATATCAGGATATAGAACTGATGTTAGTAACCCTATATCTTTTAATGTCAGGATATAGAACTGATGTTAGTAACCCTATATCTTTTAATATCAGGATATAGAACTGATGTTAGTAACCCTATATCTTTAAACGTCAGGATATAGAACTGATGTTAGTAACCCTATATCTTTTAATGTCAGGATATAGAACTGATGTTAGTAACCCTATATCTTTTAATGTCAGGATATAGAACTGATGTTAGTAACCCTATATCTTTTAATATCAGGATATAGAACTGATGTTATTAACCCTATATCTTTTAATATCAGGATATAGAACTGATGTTAGTAACCCTATATCTTTTAATATCAGGATATAGAACTGATGTTAGTAACCCTATATCTTAATATCAGGATATAGAACTGATGTTAGTAACCCTATATCTTTTAACGTCAGGATATAGAACTGATGTTAGTAACCCTATATCTTTTAATATCAGGATATAAAACTGATGTTAGTAACCCTATATCTTTTAATATCAGGATATAGAACTGATGTTAGTAACCCTATATCTTTTAATGTCAAGATATAGATCTGATGTTAAACCAGAGACATCATGAAGCCCTTGTGACCCATCGTGGTTCTGAATCTGGTGGATGTGTTTCTAACGGAGACCTCTGGCAGCGCCGACACTGACGCCAACGTTCCTCCTCCTGATTGGCTCTTATCGGTCTCGAGGTCTCGTTCTCTGAGACTAACCCTACTAAGTTACCATGGTAACTACCAGCAGGGGAGGAGTCTCCAGAACGATGAGGAGATACGAGGTTTGAGATCACTTTGGGCTCAAAACTCAAACGCTTAAAAACCAAAAGGTAGCCCTGGAGATGGAGCCTGAGACACTGTAACAATATATTATATTATATATATAATATATATCTAATAATAATATATATATATATATATATATATATATATATATATATATATATATATATATATATATATATATATATATATAATAACAATATATATTATATATAATCTATAATTGAACCTGCAGGGGAACACTGTGACAGAGGGAAACATCCTGCTGCTGGGTTTTATTTCCTCCCTCTGCCTCCATCACCGGGCGGCCATTTTCTCTCCCTCCTCTCTCTCCTCCCTCCATCATCCCTGCCTCCACCCTCCCTCCATCCATCCCTTCTTTATCCTCTCCCTCTCTTCCTCCATCCCTCTCTCTCTCTCTCTCTCCATCAGAGGAAAAACACACACAACAGACATGAAAGCAACAGAAATGGGAGCCGAGGACAGACAATGACAGAAGAACCTAACCTCCTCCGCTAGTCCTCCCCCTTCTTCCTCCCTCTCTCTCTCCCTCCCTCCCTCCCTCGTCACTCCCTCTCTCAATAATCCCTTTGTCCTGACATAAAAACAGATTCAGCGGAGGACAGAAGAATAAAGGATGAACGGATTGTAGATAAAGAAAGAGAAAATGGCAGCTCACCCCATCGCTGTCGCCTCCATCACCTCTCCCTCTCTCTCTCTCTCTGTCTGACAGAGTCAGCTGGGCCAACCAACAGCCAATCAGGAGCCAGAGACAGAGAAGGGGGGGGAGGGGGGGCTGCCTTTCCCTCCTCCTCCCAGAATGCTTTGCAGCTGCTGCTGCAGGCAGATTGACTGGGTCACACACACACACACACACACACACACACACACACACACACACACACACACACACACACACACACACACACACACACACACACTCGCTCTTCATTAAAGATTAATTGATTTGATGTCAACCAATAACCTTTTAAACTCTGCAGTAGAAAGTCAGATTGTTTGTTATTTGAAAGAAAATCTCTTCAGAAAACTGCAGTTTTAAATCGTTCCTTTTGTAGCCGTTTATATTCAACTCAAAGTTCAGTCTGTTCAGGAAGAGAAGTGATCTCCTTTCATTGGTTTAAACTCAATGAGCAGTGTGTTGTATTTTATCAGAATGCAGAAAGCAGCAGAAGTGAGAAGGCTTTAATATGTGATTATCATTAGGTGATATGGGTAGTATCTCATGTATTAATATGTGATTATCATTAGGTGATATGAGTAGTATCTCATGTATTAATATGTGATTATCATTAGGTGATATGGGTAGTATCTCATGTATTAATATGTGATTATCATTAGGTGATATGGGTAGTATCTCATGTATTAATATGTGATTATCATTAGGTGATATGGGTAGTATCTCATGTATTAATATGTGATTATCATTAGGTGATATGGGTAGTATCTCATGTATTAATATGTGATTATCATTAGGTGATATGGGTAGTATCTCATGTATTAATATGTGATTATCATTAGGTGATATGGGTAGTATCTCATGTATTAATATGTGATTATCATTAGGTGATATGAGTAGTATCTCATGTATTAATATGTGATTATCATTAGGTGATATGGGTAGTATCTCATGTATTAATATGTGATTATCATTAGGTGATATGGGTAGTATCTCATGTATTAATATGTGATTATCATTAGGTGATATGGGTAGTATCTCATGTATTAATATGTGATTATCATTAGGTGATATGGGTAGTATCTCATGTATTAATATGTGATTATCATTAGGTGATATGAGTAGTATCTCATGTATTAATATGTGATTATCATTAGGTGATATGGGTAGTATCTCATGTATTAATATGTGATTATCATTAGGTGATATGAGTAGTATCTCATGTATTAATATGTGATTATCATTAGGTGATATGGGTAGTATCTCATGTATTAATATGTGATTATCATTAGGTGATATGGGTAGTATCTCATGTATTAATATGTGATTATCATTAGGTGATATGAGTAGTATCTCATGTATTAATATGTGATTATCATTAGGTGATATGGGTAGTATCTCATGTATTAATATGTGATTATCATTAGGTGATATGGGTAGTATCTCATGTATTAATATGTGATTATCATTAGGTGATATGGGTAGTATCTCATGTATTAATATGTGATTATCATTAGGTGATATGGTAGTATCTCATGTATTAATATGTGATTATCATCAGGTGATATGAGTAGTATCTCATGTATTAAAGTGATGGTTCGGAGTAATTCACCCTAGGGTCCTCTGCACCATGACCTCGAGCCAAACACCCCCCCAGAAGCTTTTTTTTCACCTGGGTCTAACATTGGACGAGTTAGAGTAGAGTAGCATTATCAGCTGAATAGCTTAGCGTAGGGGCTAATGGACCCACGTTTGTATCTCGTAAATGACCTCACTAATAATGCCCGAAATGATACCAAACGTCTACTGTAGTACAAATAGGTTATGTACTCATAAAATGATGGATTGGAAAGTTTGTAAGTACACCAGAAGTTTATGTAAATAACACTTGCCTGCTGGCTTCTGCTCTCTGCTGTTGTTGTTGCTGCAGTAAGACGAGTGCTTAGGGCCGTCTACAAATTACTACACCGAAAAGAGATGCAACAAAAATATTTTTTTTAAAGTAAGTGCTGTAGTATAACTAGCAGGAGACAAGTAATAACTGAGGTAAGTTTGGAGACATTACCTTATTTAATCATTAAATTAATTAATATTTTTGTTGTATCTTTTCGGTGTAGTAATTTGCAGACGGCCCTAAGCACTCTTACTGCAGGTAGCAGCAGCAACAGCAGAGAGTTTTATCTCCAGCAGCAGAACTAATCTGCATCCACATTAACATGTCTGACATCACAGACCACATGACATCACAGACCACATGACATCACAGACCACATGACATCACAGACCACATGACATCACAGACCACATGACATCATGTACCTGCTGGTGTAAACAGGGAGCAGATTAATCCAGATAATAGATGTAGAAGTTAATAACAGAAGATCAGCATTGTTTATGTCCTAGCCTGTGTCCTGTGTGTACATTGTTTACGTCCTAGTCTGTGTCCTGTGTGTACATTGTTTACGTCCTAGTCTGTGTCCTGTGTGTACATTGTTTACATCCTAGTCTGTGTCCTGTGTGTACATTGTTTACATCCTAGTCTGTGTCCTGTGTGTACATTGTTTACATCCTAGTCTGTGTCCTGTGTGTACATTGTTTACGTCCTAGCCTGTGTCCTGTGTGTACATTGTTTACATCCTAGTCTGTGTCCTGTGTGTACATTGTTTACATCCTAGTCTGTGTCCTGTGTGTACATTGTTTACATCCTAGTCTGTGTCCTGTGTGTACATTGTTTACATCCTAGTCTGTGTCCTGTGTGTACATTGTTTACATCCTAGTCTGTGTCCTGTGTGTACATTGTTTACATCCTAGTCTGTGTCCTGTGTGTGTACATTGTTTACATCCTAGTCTGTGTCCTGTGTGTACATTGTTTACATCCTAGTCTGTGTCCTGTGTGTGTACATTGTTTACATCCTAGTCTGTGTCCTGTGTGTGTACATTGTTTACATCCTAGCCTGTGTCCTGTGTGTGTACATTAGGGCTGCAGCTATCGATTATTTTAGTAATCGAATATTCTACCGATTATTCCATCGATTAATCGAGTAATCGGATAAGAAACACTTAGTAAGAAATACTTAGTAAGCAGCAATAGTAAATATTTATTATTGCTGTTTACTAAAAAAAAAGAAACCTGTAGCTTGTGTATATATACAAAAGACAGGTTTCCTTTTTTAGAAAAAGCAACAACAAAAAAAATGATTGCCAAATTCCAAGACCCTTAAAAAAAAAAAAACATTACAATAGTACATTTTTGGTGGCCCAAATGTTAATATTTTTCACCCCAATCCCCTTTCTTGCCTCTGGCTCTTTGCACTGGATATGCAAAAGAGCTGTTCACTGACCAGAGGGTTTACAGCAGGGCTACTCAACTACACTGTTCTGGGGGACACATTTTCAGAAGCCTAATACACAGTGAGGAGCAATATAGATATATCTATGGTGAGGAGAAAGAATAAAGAATGCATGATGACGTCATTCACGTGCATATTAAGTAGCCATGCTGGGGGGAGGAGCCGGTTTGTCTCCGGCAGCGGCTACATTTCCAAAGATTAGAAACAAACTAATAAACAGTTAGACTACAAACCGACAGCTTTCGTTTTAGCTTGTTGGTAAAACATCGCTATTAGCAGAGTAGCATGCTGTAGGCTAGTTGTGTAAAACATCGCTATTAGCAGAGTAGCATGCTGTAGGCTAGTTGTGTAAAACATCACTATTAGCAGAGTAGCATGCTGTAGGCTAGTTGTGTAAAACATTGCTATTAGCAGAGTAGCATGCTGTAGGCTAGTTGTGTAAAACATCAATATTAGCAGAGTAGCATGCTGTAGGCTAGTTGTGTAAAACATCGCTATTAGCAGAGTAGCATGCTGTAGGCTAGTTGTGTAAACAGCGCTATTAGCAGAGTAGCATGCTGTAGGCTAGTTGTGTAAAACATCACTATTAGCAGAGTAGCATGCTGTAGGCTAGTTGTGTAAAACATCGCTATTAGCAGAGTAGCATGCTGTAGGCTGGTTGTGTAAAACATCACTATTAGCAGAGTAGCATGCTGTAGGCTGGTTGTGTAAAACATCGCTATTAGCAGAGTAGCATGCTGTAGGCTGGTTGTGTAAACAGCGCGGTGGACGAGAGCAGCAGACGTTAGCTACCTTGTGTTGGGTTGGCTCCGTGGAATGGATGAGTACTATGGAGGTTTGTTACAGAGGTGATGTAGCAGCATGTTTGCAGCTTAAAATGATCCCAAACTTTCTGTCGTTTTCTCTCGCCTGTCTCTCCTCTTAGACCCTCGCTATTTTCGTCTTCTTTCATTTGTAATCGGGGCCGTCTTGTGTTTGTATACTGTCTGTGCTTGTGTTGTGTCCGCAGAAGCGCAAACCTCTTGTACGCTAGTAATAATCCTCCGTGCGGAAACACAGTGAGCCGTACAACCTTAATTACATTGATTTTACGAAGCTTTGAGGCAAAGAATTTGCTTCGAGCATTTTTTGTAATCGAATTATTTGAGTTATTCGAGGAATCGTTGCAGCCCTACTGTACATTGTTTACATCCTAGTCTGTGTCCTGTGTGTACATTGTTTACATCCTAGTCTGTGTCCTGTGTGTACATTGTTTACGTCCTAGTCTGTGTCCTGTGTGTGTACATTGTTTACATCCTAGTCTGTGTCCTGTGTGTACATTGTTTACGTCCTAGTCTGTGTCCTGTGTGTACATTGTTTACGTCCTAGTCTGTGTCCTGTGTGTACATTGTTTACATCCTAGTCTGTGTCCTGTGTGTACATTGTTTACATCCTAGTCTGTGTCCTGTGTGTACATTGTTTACATCCTAGTCTGTGTCCTGTGTGTACATTGTTTACGTCCTAGTCTGTGTCCTGTGTGTACATTGTTTACATCCTAGTCTGTGTCCTGTGTGTACATTGTTTACGTCCTAGTCTGTGTCCTGTGTGTGTAC
>JABUOV010000130.1:0-2500 GCA_025617405.1 Perca schrenkii | reverse complement strand
AGCAATCGTATGTATATCTATAATAAATATGAATAAAGAGCCATTGTGTGTATATCTATAATAAATATGAATATAGAACCATCGTGTGTATATCTATAATAAAATATGAATAAAGAGCCATCGTGTGTATATCTATAATAAATGTGAATATAGAACCATCGTGTGTATATTTATAATAGAATATGAGTTTAGAACCATCGTGTGTATATCTATAATAAAATATGAATTAAGAGCCATCGTGTGTATATCTATAATAAAATATGAATAAAGAGCCATCGTGTGTATATCTATAATAAATATGAATATAGAACCATCGTGTGTATATCTATAAAAAAATATGAGTAAAGAGCCATCGTGTGTATATCTATAATAAATATGAATAAAGAGCAATCGTGTGTATATCTATAATAAATATGAATAAAGAGCCATCGTGTGTATATCTATAATAAAATATGAGTATAGAGCCATCGTGTGTATATCTATAATAAAATATGAATAAAGAGCCATCGTGTGTATATCTATAATAAAATATGAGTAAAGAGCCATCGTGTGTATATCTATAATAAAATATGAGTAAAGAGCCATCGTGTGTATATCTATAATAAAATATGAATAAAGAGCCATCGTGTGTATATCTATAATAAAATATGAATAAAGAGCCATCGTGTGTATATCTATAATAAAATATGAGTAAAGAGCCATCGTGTGTATATCTATAATAAAATATGAATAAAGAGCCATCGTGTGTATATCTATAATAAAATATGAGTAAAGAGCCATCGTGTGTATATCTATAATAAAATATGAATATAGAGCCATCGTGTGTATATCTATAATAAAATATGAATTAAGAGCCATCGTGTGTATATCTATAATAAAATATGAGTAAAGAGCCATCGTGTGTATATCTATAATAAAATATGAATAAAGAGCCATCGTGTGTATATCTATAATAAAATATGAGTAAAGAGCCATCGTGTGTATATCTATAATAAAATATGAGTAAAGAGCCATCGTGTGTATATCTATAATAAAATATGAATAAAGAGCCATCGTGTGTATATCTATAATAAAATATGAGTAAAGAGCCATCGTGTGTATATCTATAATAAAATATGAATAAAGAGCCATCGTGTGTATATCTATAATAAATATGAATAAAGAGCCATCGTGTGTATATCTATAATAAAATATGAGTAAAGAGCCATCGTGTGTATATCTATAATAAAATATGAATAAAGAGCCATCGTGTGTATATCTATAATAAAATATGAGTAAAGAGCCATCGTGTGTATATCTATAATAAAATATGAGTAAAGAGCCATCGTGTGTATATCTATAATAAAATATGAGTAAAGAGCCATCGTGTGTATATCTATAATAAAATATGAGTAAAGAGCCATCGTGTGTATATCTATAATAAAATATGAGTAAAGAGCCATCGTGTGTATATGTATAATAAAATATGAGTAAAGAGCCATCGTGTGTATATCTATAATAAAATATGAGTAAAGAGCCATCTCATCAAGATGGCGCCGCAGAATGGTGACACGGTGTGTTGGTGCGCTCTGTTTTGTTTTGTTTTGTGTTTTAACTATGTTTCTTGCGCTGGTACCCGTATTTCATTCACCAGTGAAGAGCTGGTGAACTTCAGGGGAACAATACCATCGGACTTATTTCCCACTTTTCTTCTCCCTTCACTGGAAATT
This sequence comes from Perca schrenkii, assembly GCA_025617405.1. NCBI lineage: Eukaryota > Metazoa > Chordata > Actinopteri > Perciformes > Percidae > Perca > Perca schrenkii. Next base: position 791 of record JABUOV010000130.1, on the reverse strand, counting down.
TTGGACATTCTGATCAAAGGTGCGCTCACCTTTGCTCATGCAGCAACGCCCGGAGGAGGGAAACGGGCCGGTGTGCTTGTGCGTCTCCGCCAGCGAGGATTACGCACACCGTTACCGGGAATATTCTTCTCTAACGTGCGCTCACTGCCCAACAAACTGGAGGAACTACAACTGCTGTTGGTCAGAAACAGGGACTTTTTCTCATCTGCTGTTTTGTGCTTCACGGAGACGTGGCTCTGTGGATTAATACCGGACTCTGCGCTGCAGCTGGCAGGCTTCCAACTCTACAGAGCGGACAGAGACACGGACCTCTCCGGCAAAACTAAAGGTGGAGGAATCGGTTTCTACATCAATAGCGGTTGGTGCAACGACGTGACAGTGATCCAGCAGCATTGTTCTCCTAACCTGGAATATTTCATTATAAACTGTAAGCCTTTTTTATTCACCCCGTGAGTTCGCGTCATTCATCCTGGTCGGTGTTTACATCTCACCGCAGGCCAACGTGCAGGGACGCGCAGCGCATGCTTGCCGACCAGATTGTGTGCGTGGAGCGGACCAACCCGAGTCCCTAGTTATTGTCCTTGGTGACTTTAATAAAGGGAACCTCACTCACGAACTCCTAAATATAGACAGCATATTAAATGCCCGACCAGAGAGGAGAACATTCTGGATCACTGTTACACCACAGTCAGGGGATTCTTATCACGCCGTCCCCCCGTGCTGCACTGGGACACTCTGACCACGTCATGGTCCACCTGATCCCCACCTACAGGCAGAAACTAAAAGCTCTG
>JABUOV010000129.1:47500-105115 GCA_025617405.1 Perca schrenkii | reverse complement strand
TTTATTTAAGCAATATTACACGAGAGGGTTTGATTTAACGTCATTATTGGCACGAGCTTACAAGCGCCTCGGTCCTAGCCGCATCACTGAGTTCTCTTTCAAAATAAAAAATGCAACAGAGACGATTACTAGTCCCTCCTTGTTTAGTCTGCAGCTAACTTAAGCTAACGTTAGCTTTGTAGAGATCGTGGGATTCCCGAAACTGTATAACTACCGCACATATAAACACCAAACTGCTTTGCTAGCTCAATCTTGCTCCCAGCAATCTTGTTGTAGATCATGCATTAGTAATATGAAAGAACAAATTAGTAACAAAGTTCACCTTAAGGTACATACTTACTCCCAGTTTATTGTCCTCCAAGATTCCTTGAAAACTTAAAAAAAAAAGAGTACAATACATGTTAATATAAAACAAAATCTTCCAACAGTTGTTTAACTTTGTATGAATGAGAAATTATTTTCAAAAATGATCTCACGAGGAGAGGGTGGAGGGGCAGGAGAGCTTAAGTATCCTCCCATGGCTTAGGAGTAAAATAAATAAATTGTTAAGGTGACTAAACATCTTGGTGGAAAAGTCATGAAGTATATGAATATGTCAATGGTAAATTACAATACAGCGTCACATTTGGTATTTAGCTTTCACACTTCTTAATATTGAATCAACTAGGTAAAAAGTTTATGTTTTTTGGAATAATTCATTGAAAATGTATTAAGTTGATTGGACAGAGCAGATTTAAAGATAACCCAAATAAAACAGTCGACAATTTTTTTTTAACTATTAGCACAAATTAAAACATTTTCCACCTGTCCAGAAAGAACAGAGAGAGAGAGAGAGAGAGAGACAGAGAGACAGAGACAGAGAGAGAGAGAGAGAGAGAGAGAGAGAGAGAGAGAGAGAGAGAGAGAGAGAGAGAGAGAGAGAGAGAGAGAGAGAGAGAGAGAGAGAGACAGAGAGACAGAGAGAGAGAGACAGAGAGAGAGGAGACAGAGAGAGAGAGAGAGAGAGAGAGAGAGAGAGACAGAGAGAGAGAGAGAAAGAGAGAGAGAGAGAGAGAGAGAGAGAGAGACAGAGAGAGAGAGAGAGAGAGAGAGAGAGAGAGAGAGAGAGACAGAGAGAGAGAGAGACAGAGAGAGAGAGAGAGAGAGAGAGACAGAGAGACAGAGAGAGCAGAGAGACAGAGAGACAGAGAGAGAGAGACAGAGAGACAGAGAGAGAGAGAGAGAGAGAGAGACAGAGAGAGAGAGAGAGAGAGAGAGAGACAGAGAGACAGAGAGACAGAGAGAGAGAGACAGAGAGAGACAGAGAGAGAGAGAGACAGAGAGAGAGAGAGAGAGAGAGAGAGAGAGACAGAGAGAGAGAGAGAGAGAGAGACAGAGAGAGAGACAGAGAGACAGAGAGAGAGAGAGAGAGAGAGAGAGACAGAGAGAGAGAGAGAGAGAGAGAGAGAGAGAGAGAGAGAGAGAGAGAGAGAGACAGAGAGAGAGAGAGAGAGAGAGAGAGAGAGAGAGAGAGAGAGAGACAGAGAGAGAGACAGAGAGAGAGAGAGAGAGAGAGAGAGAGAGACAGAGAGAGAGACAGAGAGAGAGAGAGAGAGAGACAGAGAGAGAGAGAGAGAGAGAGAGACAGAGAGAGAGACAGAGAGAGAGAGAGAGAGAGAGAGAGAGAGACAGAGAGAGAGAGAGACAGAGACAGAGAGACAGAGAGAGACAGAGAGAGAGAGAGAGAGAGAGAGAGAGAGAGAGAGAGAGAGAGAGAGAGACAGAGAGAGAGAGAGAGAGAGAGAGAGAGAGAGAGAGAGAGAGAGAGAGCTGTGCTAACAATAGATAATAAAGTGAGTTCCCTGTACAGGGAGCAACCGGTCATGTCATATAACTCGCTGTGCTCTGACTCACGCAACAATCCCAAGATTAAACATAGCCAAGAAGGTTTTATGAACTGTAAAGTATTTCATGAAACTCAACCAAACACAATATAATGAACTATGAAATATAAAACTATAGAACCTAGAGAGTTTGGCAAAAAAAATAAGGTTTACCTAAAATTAAACAAAACATAAGTAGAAATTTAACTTATAACAGGCGACATTATATTTTCCTAATACTATTCTGTAAATGTTAAAATCCTCAATACAGAAAACACAATTCACCATTTAAACATAAGAGAACAAACTTTAGGGAAAAACTCATACCTACTGTTGTACCTGAAGTAATTCAAAGGCAGAATGTGAGTTGAGGGATTATTAAGAGCAATTTATATACTGTACAACTGCCACTTTCACTTTCACCTGTAAGTAAACATGATCTGTCTCAGTGTGATTGGAGGAGAGAGCTGTGATACCATCGACATAGGGCTCGGCAACCGACGTCGCTGCGCAGTGCATTCTGGGACGTAAACAAGAGGACGCCGCCATTTTGTGAGGCCACAGTTACCATAGAGAACAGAAGTTACAGTTACGTTACAGTTACAGTTACACGAAAATAATAGTGTAGAAAAACAATGTTAAGAAGTCGATTAAAAGAACAAAATGTACTATACAGAGACAAACTTTTACCGGACGCAAGAAAACGTTACCTGGAAAAGATGACATTGATCGGAAATCTGGATCCGTATGAGGTGCCTGCAAGAGAATGTACTCGAAACCCAGACGATTTACCTCCTCTGACATTTCCAGATATTTTTGTATATTTAGTCTGTGGTGTGAGTGCTTATACCGAGGCTCAGTTTCGTAATTTTAAGTCTATGGAAGCCCACGTTCAGTTCACAAATGGCTGGGTCGATGACTTGGAAGTCTACAAATCGCCGAGTTGTGAAAACACCGTCATTCGTACAAAGGTGTGTATCATCTTGCTTACCTAACTTACCTGTGAAGTGAAACACATTTTTATACAATATTTAGTCAGTATACGCAAGAAGAGATGACAACAGTAAATGAAAAGAGCAGTGGGCACTTCATTTACTGTTGTCATATCTTCTTGCGTCTTCTTCTCGTCATACCTAACTTACTTTGATAAGTGAAACACATTTTTATACAATATTTAATTAGAATATATATATATATATATATATATATATATATATATATATATATATATATATATATATATGCGCCCACTGCTGTTTTCATTTACTGTTGTTCTGTATGTACACAGGTTATGCACTCACAGAGATCAAATGAGCCTCCGCTAAAGCCCTGGGTCATTGTGAGCAGCGCTGGGAAGGTGGAATGTGCCCATTGTACCTGCATGGCAGGGATAGCTGAGACCTGTACACATGTTGGTGCTCTCTTGTTTAAGATGGAGGCAACAGTTCGAATTCGTGGCACAAAGACGGTCACTGATGTGCCAGCATACTGGGTTTTGCCTAGTAACTTGAGCAAGATTCATCCAGAAGAGGGATATAGGATCAACTACACCTCCTCAGTTGCACAAAGGAAGACATTAGAACAGCGAATAAATACGAAGTCCACAGCACCAGCCATAAGGAGTCGGGCACAGAAACGGAAAACTACTCCAGGTAATCTTGAAGATTTGTCACCGCTACTTGATACTTTACTGCACCATAGCAAGGCCGTTGGTTTGTCAGGGATGGAGAAGTACTATGCACAATACACACAACACACAGCTGCTGCACCATCCTCTGCTTTACCTCCATGCCTGGCAAAATCCCTGTATGATGAAAGCATAGATGCCAGTGACCTGTCAGTGGTCCTTCTGGCCTGTGAGAAGCACATGAATGCTGTAAGTGTGACTGACGAGCAGGCAGTAGCTGTAGAAGAGTACACCAGGCAACAACATCTATCGTCTGCATGGTATGGTTACAGAAGCGGAAGAATTACAGCATCAAAAATGCATGCTGTATATGCCACCTCTCTGGAGAGGCCATCCCACACAGTTTTGAAGCAGGTGTGTTACCCACACACACAGCACACGGTATCAACTGTCCAAACCAGATGGGGTATCAGTCATGAGGGGGATGCTAGAAAGGCCTACACTGAATCCAGAGCTTCATGTCACACAAACTGCAAAATCGAACCATGTGGCTTCATAATTAACAGCAGCTTCCCTGAAATCGGAGCGTCACCGGATGGCCTGACTATGTGTGACTGCTGTGGCAAGGGCTGCTTGGAGGTGAAATGTCCTTTCAAGTATCGATCCTGCAGCATCCAACAGGCATTGGACATGAAGGACAAGGACTTTTGTCTCCAGATGTCCTCAAACAAGCTTCAATTGAAAAAGAAACACCGCTTCTACACACAGATCCAGACACAGATTTTTGTCACCCAATCAAATCACTGCGATCTTGTTGTTTGGACTGAAAACAATTTCACCGTGGTGCGTGTCTTTCCAGACCAGGAGTTCTGGGAACCTCGTCTACAGAAAGCACAAGAATTCTTCAAAAAAGTGTGCCTCCCAGAACTTGTGGCAAAATATTACTCCAAAGAACATGCAGCCTCATGTTCCAAGTGAAAGACAGCAGTAGAAAAAAGTGGCTGTTTATAAAAGAATTGCACTACTTTTTTTTAAGTGTTTATTTGACTCAAAGAGTATTAACCTGTTACTTGAAATATGTTATTTAAATGTTTTTACTTGAAATGTTATTTAAAATCTGTTTCTTGAAATGTTATTTAATTTTTTTTACTTGAAATGTTATTTAAAATCTCTTACTTGAAATGTTATTTAAATTTTTTTTACTTGAAATGTTATTTAAAATCTCTTACTTGAAATGTTATTTAAATTTTTTTACTTGAAATGTTATTTAAAATCTGTTGCTTGAAATTCAGTGTTTCAAAGTAGTTCAACACAAGAAGCACAATAAACTGTTGCACTTTGCAAGAATTGTTTTTATAAAAAAATAGTTTTTAATTATCAAATTGTCATTGAAGTATGTACAAATAGCATACCATGGTACACACACACACCAAATACAAACATGTCTCCTGGGGTCTTTTTACCCATACCTGCACACGCAGAAGGGCTGAAAAAGTTAACACATTTTATAGAGAAGAAAATATAGGGAAAACATAACATTTTCCTGGTGCAAAAACGATACTTTTAAAACGGTGCCTGAACTGAAAGATTTAAATATATATCTTTTTTTTAATTTTTCATATATACATACATAATAATACATAACATATATATAATAATATTTGTACATATACATATATATATTTTTAAAAAGGGAGCACAAAAACAACAGTCAGCAACATTACAGAACGGCTTGTTTATTGCTAAGGCCACAGGGTCAAAACTCTTTGGATCTACACAATTCATGTGGATGACATTTTCCCCATTCAAAACAGCAATTTTTGAAAAGGGACTAGTTTGCAGGTATGTTTAGTAGGGCTGTCCTTGACTAAAGAAATTCTTAGTCGACTAACACTTATACGATTTTGTCGACTAATCGATTAGTTGATTTAATTGACAGAGCTGTGCTCTTTGAGAGGTGGTTAAGACTAGAAAAGCACAATATAAATGTAGTTAATTAACCATCTGTAAAACTGAGTTTCTCCACAATTAATCCTGCAAACAATCCTACTACACTTTACATCTTGTGTTTACCATAAATGTGCTCAGCAGTTTCTTGGAAATAAGTAATTAAGCATGAATAAGCATAAAAAATGACTAATCGACTAAAGAAATCTTAGTCGACTAAGACCAAAATGACCGATTAGTCGACTAATCGACTAAGAGGTGGCAGCCCTAATGTTTAGCATGCACACTTTTCGGTTTCATCTGGCCTTACAACAACACTTGGACACATGTTAACTAGAATACAGCAAACATTAACTATCTTATCAAGAAGGGTAAATTCTTCATCTTTACAGGGAAGCAACAAACTAATTGGTATTGTGTTATGTAATAGTGTGTACTTATTGCGCAAGCTACCTATTACCCTTTCTACATGTATCCTAAGGTGTGCTATGGCACGTGTGTCTTCCACATCCTTAGCATCGAGTTGACATCTGCTTTTAGTGAATGCAGGAATTTTAACTTCCGCGCACATCATTCCCACACTGTCTTTAATATTAAAGCCTCGGTCCGCTAACACTAAATCGCCAGGCAACAGTTTGTTAAGAAGCCCACAATTCTCGGTTATGTGCTTGTCAGATGCTCGTCCCCCCCATCCCTTTGAAATAAATGAAATCTGGCCTTGGGGAGTAATTCCTATCAAGTATTTCATTGTGTGTGTACCTTTGTAGTGGGAAAAGGATTGTGCGCGTGCCATTAAATTTGACGGCCTCTCTGTACGTATTTCAAAACAGTCAACAATAATCGCAACACGCTTTCCAAAAGCTTCCAAAAATTGATGTGGCATTGTGGCTTGTAAACAGTGTCTTTCAGGCCAGTACAACAAGGGAGTAAGGCGTGCATAAAGCACATCTATGGTGTCGGCAAAGGTAGCAGAAAGGGTTCTACGTGACACATTAAAAATGTGTGAAAGATGCTGGATTGGAAGATCAAGCCTTAGACGAATGAGTGTCAGTAAGACCATTTGAAATTGTGACAGCTTCTTTGCAACTGGCAGGAAGGGCTTAACAGTAATAAACATTGACAACAAAATTGCAAAACATGGAAATCCTGTATAATATCGTACCTTCTCTGTATTATCTTTGAAAAACTCTTCATCCATTTTTAATTTGTTTAACTCAGACTTAAGCTCCCTATTTTCCTGCAAAAGACGGGTTAGTTCTGCACTGCTTTGCTCACAGAACTGGCATTCTGCTCTTAGTATCTTAGCAGCTGGTTCGTCTGTTTCTGTCGGTTCTCTACATTCCTCCTCTTCTGCATGATCCCCATTCTCTTCTTCTTCTGCAGCGTCTGCTTGATCCCCATTTCCCTCTTCTTGAGCATCCTCTTGGACTCCATCTCTCTCATCTTCGTTCATGTTGTTTTGTTCATTTTGGCCTCCTCCCTCAGATTCTCTCAAATTATGTCTATGTTGTCTGCGGCCATGCCGATCTGACACTGTGGCTGTGACCTCAGAGTGACCCAGGTGCATGGTTGGAGCCCAGTCTGGATGAGACTCGTCCATCTCATATGCTGGTTTACCTTTGGGGAGACAAAAGTATTAATATTATATTCAGTATTTTTAGGTTTGACTGAACTTAAGTTATATCACAAATGTATGGATGGAAATTAACTGTAGACTACCACAACCACTATATCAGTCTTTGACTGTATTTTACTAATTGCATTAGTCTATGTTCAACAACAACAACACATCTCATAGTGAGGTCTGTGTAACGTACATAATGGAGGTACGCTAGTAAAATTACGTTTTTTATTATTTCCCTCCCAAGAAGACTAATATTGTATTCCGATGATAATAATAATAGCCGAGTGCTTTGTTTTGATCACATTCATTCAGCGTAGTTTATTTGAACTAGCTTAAGCTAGCTAGTAGTTAGTTAGCTAGTTAGCTAGTTGCTTAGCCTAAGTTAGCTTGCTCACTTTGCCGCAAAGTCGACAGATTTCCTCTCGGGAAAAAGAACATAATGAGAACACAATCATTTGCTGAATGAAGTTTATGTTCTTTACCTGAATGAAAATGCCTGGAACACACTTTTAGGGATCTGGGGATGTCTGCAAAAAGTATGTCCGTCCGTCTTATGGCGGATATCCAGGCCATCCGTCTCCTCTTGGTAACATCAGAAACACGACTCCCTTCGTTCTGTTTCCAGGCAGGAAAACAGTAAAAAGAAAGTCCGTTTTCTATTTTTTTGCCCCGTCTATCGTGCGAACGGACATTACAGCCAACAACACAACAAGTTCTTCCCATGACTAAAACGTTTCTCTTTTTGTTTTTGTTTCTCTCTCTCTATCGCTCTCTGTGTGTGAGTGGCCTCACAAAATGGCGATTTTTCCCATCAGCCACCGCGGCGCTAGTCCCGTGACGTCACGCCCCCAAGCCCTATCAATCCGCTGAAAGAAGTCCGGATAATTTAGCCTATCAGCTGTGGCAAAAAGTGGGGAAACGTGGAGCAACTTCTGTCCTCCAAGCAATGACAGCAGATCTGATGAGCGTCTATCGCTAGTATCTTTCTATACCGTCTATGATCGCTAGCTACGCAGTAACAGCCGTAGGGACAACAACGCTAATTAGTTAGCTTACATTGCAACTTGTTTAACGTTAACTTACAGGTGTGTCAACATGCAGCAGCTCTGCAAAAAGGAAACAAGATGAATGAGGACATAAACGTTCACATAAATATTCCCAAAGAAGCCATTCACCGTGTCTCACTTCACCGTCAACGGAAATGTTCAGTTTAATGTAAATTAGAGCAGCCGATAGCCCGCTAGCTCACTACAACGCTTCAGCTAATGTTTTGTCAATTCCTGCAGTGATTAAAACAGCAGCTGGGTCATTTGTCCACCACGGCAGCACCTCATAACATATACGGCAGCTGGTGTTGAGTAATAGACGAAGGATTGCATTAAAAAGCTATATGTCAATGAAAAAGCTACAGAGTTTTTACGTTGCTATGGACGCAGTATTCCAACCGTAGAGACGGAACGGACTATTTTCTCTAGTGGAAGCAATACAATCGTATTTAAATCAATAAACTCCCATTTAAATCAATATTTTGTCAAGTTATTAGTCAAATTATTGATTTATTTGGTAAGTAGCCATGTAATAAGCGGGATAATGTAGAGCGAGGCGGTTGTTATAGCGAATACAAGATCACCCTGTCGGGGTTGTATTCGCTATAACAACCGCCTCGCTCTACATTATCCCCTTACATAACAGACCGCATTCTACATTAGAATTCAACCAAGCCATGTAATAATACTCATTAAAACATACCTTTTCCTTCAGGTAATTGACCTTGTAGACATTCTGTAAATCTTCTTTGATTTCAGGACTGACCTCATCAATCTTGGTGAGAATGGCCACTTGAGGAATACCTGCAAGAAGAACAGAAAACTACTGAGTCCTGTAACTGACATAATAAGCACCACAGCTGATGTTCTCTGTGATTACAGAAACTATAAACAAAGCTACAGGAAGGACTGATTGATACTCGTGTGGCTTACTGCATTAGGATGCCTTTTTTTCTAGTGTTATTGATTAAAAACCCCAATGTTTTAAGAGATTTCTGCTCTTACTCAGGTGAGTGGCTTCAATCCTGATGTTGCGAATCTTTTCTTCAATTTCTTTTTGCATGCAAGTTACCGTGTTGGCATCAATGACACAAACCAGAACATGCACTTTGTCGTTGTCAGTTGGATGGTTGTTGTAGTATAATTTGTTGTCCTCCAACAACCTACAATCACGATTGAACTGGAAAACAAGTTTGTATCCAGTTAAATGGCAGAAAGTAAATAGAATTCAGTATATAATTCAAAATAATAAACTTATTTTGTGGAAAACATTGCAAAGTAACTGTACCCCCGTAACCTTCCTTCACTTTTCCCATCATAGCCAGTTTGACATCATCCACTTGCACACCGATTGGACTCAGGCCCATGATGTCATTGAAGACAAAAGGGTAAAAGGTCTCTGGGTCTTTTTCGATATTGTAGGTTGTGTACTAAAAAGCAGAAAGAGAAAAATGCAGTTATTATGGTCACGAAAGAGCAAAAATAGACACATCAATACTGAGCAACTGAATCAATGTTTGAACAACTGAATCAAAAGTTTAGTTGTAAAACATTTTTTAAAAGAAAAAAACAAGAAATACAACATAAATGGCATCAGAAGGATTTTTGAACATTTCTCTTGACCTTAACTATCTGAACAGTAAAAGGAACAGGAAGACAGCCTAGCAACTGTGTGTCCAATTGTGGGCAATAACAGTTTATTTGCAGAAATTTTGTCACAGCTGCACATTTTGAGAAACTTCCTGAAAAATAGTTTGTATTGGTGGATTGTTCTGCAGTTGTCTAATACCGAAATCAGGTGTTCCTCATATGGTCAGTCGCATGACTCTCAGTGTCACATTTTCCGAGTGAGGTTCAGTATGTTTGTGAGCTTTACGTTGTAATGCGGAAACATAGACTCTACAAAAGAGATCTTTCGGATTTGTTGCTGAATCAGTAAAACCACTCAAATATTGCTTTATCTGACTTGTTATCAGGTTAATGCTAATAAATAACATCTCTAACTGATACACTCCAAAATCTAAGGGCTTCTTTTTTGGCTCATGCTTCACCTTTCCACCAGGTTTCATAAAAATCTGGCCAGTACTGTTCCTGTAATAACGCTGACAGATAGAAAAAAAGCCAACCTAAATATAACCTTCTACGTTTTACATCCACAGATCCAAAGTAAACTGTGAACTGTTTTAGTCACTTAAAGCTCTGTATGCGTGTGTATCTGTTTATAAAAATATTTGTATAGTACATGTAGACAGGGCCTTAATGTGAGGTTAAGCTATGCTCTCTCTTGAATCCAAATTTTTATTTCACTTTGTGTAAACATTGTTCACTTAACATCAAATATATGCTGATTTTCTTATGGAACCACACGTTTTGTTATATTATTTTATTTAACTTCCACTGCATAACTTAGTTATGCTGTTATAACTTTAGACTGCCGGGGGGACTTGCTTTGACACACTGAGGCCCTCTCTTCACTCTCTTTCCATCTGTGTGCATCCATGTCCCAGAAATGCTTGGTACTAACTTAACTCTGAGGAGCTTATTCTCCGGAGTCCTTATGTTTTCTTGCCCCGCAGTTATCCTTGGATTAGGGTGGCACCTAAATCATGGTTACAGCTGTCGCCGTGGTCCCACTTGGCGGCCTGCAGTGCCCTGCTATGCCCTGCAGTGCCCTGCTACGCCATGACCTACAACAACTACTATTTCTAGTCATAGTTCCATTATCTTTATTGTGACTGTTATTGCCACTGTTCATCACAACCCCAACCGGCCCGACAGACACTGTCTACCAAGAGCCGGGGTCTGTCCCAGGTTTCTGCCTAAAAGGGAGTTTTTCCTCTCCACTGTCCCACTAAATGCTTGCTCTTGGGGGAATTATTGGAATTGTTAGGTCTTTGTAAATTATAGAGTGTGGTCTAGACCTACTCTATCTGTAAAGTGTCTTGAGATAACTCTTGTTATGAATTTATACTATAAATAAAATTTAATTGAATTGAATCAATGCAATGAAAAGTTTGTCATACCCTTTTGGTGAAACAGTTGTGAAAGGTGTCCGCCAAAGCCTGGGTGTAAATTCTCCCTTGTACGACACTTTGGACAGAGTTGATGAAACTGGATTTTCCAGCTCCAATCGGACCATGAAGGAGAATCCTGAGCTGCTGGCCGTCAGTTTTAGGTTTGTAGTCCTTCACATACTGCAGAGTGGTCTCTTTGTTTCTGCTCAGGGAAAGACAAACATTACATTAGATAGATAGATAGATAGATAGATAGATAGATAGATAGATAGACAGATACTTTATTCATCCTGAGGGAAATTTTAGGCATCCAGTAGCTTAGACAACCATAACACAACAAACACACATACACACACACACACACACACACACACACACACACACACACATCTCACACACATAAATTACTCAGAGAAATTTAAAGAGTTAGAAAAATCACTCACAGAAGTTAGAGTTAAAGGTGCTATGGTAGACTGTGTGCAATGGGTAGTGCAAAAGAGAACAGTGCAGAGATTGAAAAGTGCAACAGCTTACTATTAAATATTAACTATAACTATGAAAAGACAAGAATGTAAACATAATAGAATTAGAATTGCTTGACAAACAAGAAAATAAATAATATACGTTAAGAACAATATATAACAGGGGATAAGTTATAAGATGTAGATGTTATGACCACAGTCCAGATTGTGTAGGAGGGCTAATATAACCAGTGCTTAATTTGTAAAGTGGGAGGTCCCGGAGCGCAGAGGGGGGGTGGATCCGGCGACTCAAAACGGGGGTTGGAGGCAAGGGCATAAATCCCAGGGGGGTCGGGGGGGTCACGTCCCCCCCCCATCTAAGGGTTGTCCCCCCCTAGAAATATCATTAAAACAATGCTTAGTATTGTAAATAACATAATGATGTACACTTAAATATCTGTGTAAGCAGTAAAACAATACAAACCCCAAAAAGTGTTTTCTAAGTTTAGAAACATTTTGAGTCCCCCCTCCCTTGCCTCAGAGTGGTTTGGTCCACTGCAGGCTTTAGGATGTGAGCTTCACTCACGGTGACAGTCACATCGGTAGTGACAGGAACGTAGTAAGTAGACGGTTCAACGCTGTCTTATTCACATTAAACATCAGATTAAGTTTTTCTTTTCTCATATAGAAATGATGCTGAGTAATTAATGAATTAGTCATGACAAAAAAGTTTGCTATGTTAGTGTACTATAGTGTAACGTTACCTAGCTTGTTGGATAGAAATGCACCCACTACAACTAACGTTACCACGGCGACAAGCCTTACGTTATGTGTGAACTTATATTAGGGTTAATTTTGGAGATCTACAGTTGTTTTTTCTTAATATGAAATTAAGTGGCTGATCAGTTAAGTATATATCCTCTGTCCCAGACATAACCTAATATTTATGTGGAGGGACGCTTAAGATCTTTTTTATTGAATCACGAGAAACACTGAAAAGAAGGATAATGGTACAGTCTCCATGCTACACTAATGAAAAGAAGGATAATGGTACAGTCTCCATGCTACACTAATGAAAAGAAGGATAATGGTACAGTCTCCATGCTACACTAATGAAAAGAAGGATAATGGTACAGTCTCCATGCTACACTAATGAAAAGAAGGATAATGGTACAGTCTCCATGCTACACTAATGAAAAGAAGGATAATGGTACAGTCTCCATGCTACACTAATGATAAGAAGGATAATGGTACAGTCTCCATGCTACACTAATGAAAAGAAGGATAATGGTACAGTCTCCATGCTACACTGATGAAAAGAAGGATAATGGTACAGTCTCCATGCTACACTGATGAAAAGAAGGATAATGGTACAGTCTCCATGCTACACTAATGAAAAGAAGGATAATGGTACAGTCTCCATGCTACACTAATGAAAAGAAGGATAATGGTACAGTCTCCATGCTACACTAATGAAAAGAAGGATAATGGTACAGTCTCCATGCTACACTAATGAAAAGAAGGATAATGGTACAGTCTCCATGCTACACTAATGAAAAGAAGGATAATGGTACAGTCTCCATGCTACACTAATGAAAAGAAGGATAATGGTACAGTCTCCATGCTACACTAATGAAAAGAAGGATAATGGTACAGTCTCCATGCTACACTAATGAAAAGAAGGATAATGGTACAGTCTCCATGCTACACTAATGAAAAGAAGGATAATGGTACAGTCTCCATGCTACACTAATGAAAAGAAGGATAATGGTACAGTCTCCATGCTACACTAATGAAAAGAAGGATAATGGTACAGTCTCCATGCTACACTAATGAAAAGAAGGATAATGGTACAGTCTCCATGCTACACTAATGAAAAGAAGGATAATGGTACAGTCTCCATGCTACACTAATGAAAAGAAGGATAATGGTACAGTCTCCATGCTACACTAATGAAAAGAAGGATAATGGTACAGTCTCCATGCTACACTAATGAAAAGAAGGATAATGGTACAGTCTCCATGCTACACTAATGAAAAGAAGGATAATGGTACAGTCTCCATGCTACACTAATGAAAAGAAGGATAATGGTACAGTCTCCATGCTACACTAATGAAAAGAAGGATAATGGTACAGTCTCCATGCTACACTAATGAAAAGAAGGATAATGGTACAGTCTCCATGCTACACTAATGAAAAGAAGGATAATGGTACAGTCTCCATGCTACACTAATGAAAAGAAGGATAATGGTACAGTCTCCATGCTACACTAATGAAAAGAAGGATAATGGTACAGTCTCCATGCTACACTAATGAAAAGAAGGATAATGGTACAGTCTCCATGCTACACTAATGAAAAGAAGGATAATGGTACAGTCTCCATGCTACACTAATGAAAAGAAGGATAATGGTACAGTCTCCATGCTACACTAATGAAAAGAAGGATAATGGTACAGTCTCCATGCTACACTAATGAAAAGAAGGATAATGGTACAGTCTCCATGCTACACTAATGAAAAGAAGGATAATGGTACAGTCTCCATGCTACACTAATGAAAAGAAGGATAATGGTACAGTCTCCATGCTACACTAATGAAAAGAAGGATAATGGTACGGTCTCCATGCTACACTAATGAAAAGAAGGATAATGGTACAGTCTCCATGCTACACTAATGAAAAGAAGGATAATGGTACAGTCTCCATGCTACACTAATGAAAAGAAGGATAATGGTACAGTCTCCATGCTACACTAATGAAAAGAAGGATAATGGTACAGTCTCCATGCTACACTAATGAAAAGAAGGATAATGGTACGGTCTCCATGCTACACTAATGAAAAAGAAGGATAATGGTACAGTCTCCATGCTACACTAATGAAACGAAGGATCATGGTACGGTCTCCATGCTACACTAATGAAAAGAAGGATAATGGTACTAATGGTACAGTCTCCATGCTACACTAATGAAAAGAAGGATAATGGTACAGTCTCCATGCTACACTAATGAAAAGAAGGATAATGGTACAGTCTCCATGCTACACTAATGATAGTATTAAGGCTTTCCTCTGTGTACGCATGTCTTCTACGAGTATAATTGTGGCTGTATTATTTGTGTCCCCCTTCAAGAATTGCTCTTCAGAAATTTTATGTTTATTGTCCCCCCTACTGTTAGATCAGATTTACGCCCTTGGTATCCATTTTCCGCTAGAAATTCAATTGTTATAAACTTTAGAGACAAAACTTCCCTAATATGCCAGTTTCTGCGGTCATGGAAGATGAACGTCCGCCATGATTTCAGTGCACGCGAGCAACGTTTTTTTTGTTGTTACGTCACAGGGTGTAAATAGCTCAGCTGTGTGGCCGAGGCTATTCGTACCGGGGGTGCAAATAGACACTCCGAAAATAAAATCACTCGAAAACAGAAACGAAAAAAGGCTTGTTTTTTCATATTCAGAGACCGGATGTTGTCATTTCCAAGGCAACAGCGCCAGCTTAGCCTACCAGTGTTGCTTTCAGCCCAGACCAAAATTACTTTGGAAACCTAGCTATACTCTTGATAATGCCTGGGGGGGAATTTTATTTCATAATGTCACATGTATTTATTACCCTCTCTCCCTGCCTCCCTCTGACAACTTCGCCCCAATCGAACCAGCTGAGGAAACAGACTTTCGGTTCAAGGCTGTAGCCTAACGTTACCGTTACGCCACCGTTAACAATCCCAGCAAACTTTCTGTTGCTGATCTGGCAGAGTCACCGGCGGTTCGGGATCAGATCATGGGAATCAGACCTCCGGTGCTGGGTCTATTCTAATATTAGCTGCTGCTGCAGCTAGCTAGCAGCTATCCACCAGCCCTGTAACCTCGGTCCCCGCGTTTTGCTTCCCGGGACTGACTCGATCTGGTCCGTCTGCAGAGCTGGCGTTACCCGCTCTAGCTGAGCTGGGAATCTGCCGCGCTCAAGATTTATTCATATTTTATTTTATTTGCAGATAGTGATATGCTATGATGCACTTATATGCACTAGCTGCTTTTAGTCTGAGTCTGTGAGATAACCAAACTTACAATATAACGTGCATATAAATAGATGGAATAAATAAAAGTCCCTCAAAATAAATATAAGTAAAACATACATGTATTTAGGCTATTTAACTATTATGACTAATGCCTATGTTCATGTGTATTTCCTCATTTATGTATTTCATGATCTATTTCATAGCCATATGTATATGTAAAGGGGGGCAAAAAGCTACAGATTCCCTCAGCTGCAGCCGGGACATTCTAAAACGCTTAACGTGAAAAAGCTTAACTTTAATGTACCTAAACAATGATCAATCAGATATCAATTATCAGTCAGATAAATTCCATGACTTGGGTTAGATTTTTTGATCACTGTTTAGGTACATTAAGCTTTTTCCTAATATCCCTTAATGAAGCAGAAACCCTTAATGTCAGCTACGTCCATTGGGTTAGATTTTTGACAGTTTTCAGTGGTTATGAGAGAGAATTTGGTAATCCTTGATCATTGCTCATTGATCATAGAGCGGGTAATAGGCGGCTGCATATATGAAAAAAAACACCTAACCCTAAAAAAAATTCTAACAAAAGGTTTCTCAGCTGTTTTTTGTAGTATTACGTGTCCTTAATAACATACTAAAAAGTTTACCAAAGTTTGACCACTATAAAAGTGTAATTTTCAAGATGGCGTCCAAGATGGACAGGAAGCCCTCAAAATATCCTAACTCCTTCATTATTTGACCTAGCCAAGTAATCTTGGTGTCTAACCCCATGTTTTCTGGGTCTATGAATCCATTGGACTTGTCTAAATTGCACTGACATGATGACATACTTATGGAATACATTTTGTGATATTATAAGGTTCTATCTTTTTTGGGGTGAACCAGAGATGTAAACGATTTAGCCTATGCCATGTAACTCCTATTCAATACGCGTTTTTGGACACATACCCTTTCTTTGCTAAAACACAGACTTAACATTCAATGTAAAAGTTATTCCACTCAAAAGTAACTTAAATTACTTTTACCACCACCACACCTAGGGCTGGGCGATATGGAGAAAATCAGATATCACGATATTCTTGACCAAATACCTCGATCGATATTGAAGCGATATTCTAGGGTTGACAATTGGTGCTTTAATAAAATATCTTCACACTTAGATTTTAGATAAATATCATCAGTAATGTGGATATAATGACTAAGTGGGGAAAAGGCAAATAATAGAACAGCTACAACAGTCTGGTAAATTCAGAAAATGACATCACTTTACTGTAATGCAGCCTTTAAAACCAGGAAAAGACACTTATGCCATATTACGTTATAACGATATCCAAAATCTAAGACGATATCTAGTCTCATATCATGATATCGATATGATATCAATATATTGCCCAGCCCTAACCACACCCCTCCTCTGGTAACAGTTATTTTCACTCAGTCTGTCAACAGGTACGGCCCCCTGTCTCCATGGTAACTGAACCTTCAGAACTCCTATATTACGTGTGGTGGGTAAAAACAAAAAAAGAAGAAAAAAATATACACTACCGGTCAAAAGTTTTAGAACACCCCAATTTTTCCAGGTTTTTATTGAAATTCATGCAGTTCAATGTCTTATTGTACTCTGAAATGAAAGAATAGAACAAATGAACAATTTAAGTTAAAAGAGAAATCATGGAATCAATTTATGAACCAAAATGTATTCTACATTTTTGACTCATCAAAGTAGCCCCCCTTTGGCAGATATTACAGCTGAACACACTCGTGGAATTCTTTCTACAATGGAAATCAAATATTCTTCAGAAAGTTCTTCCCAACTCTGTTGCAGAAGTTCCCATAAACTTGTAGGTTGCTTTGCTTTCACTTTTCTGTCCAGTTCATCCCAAATCAGCTCAGGGGTTTAAGTCTGGGGACTGTGCTGGCCACTCCATGTTTTTAAGCTTACCATCTTGTTCTTTTTTGCTAAGGTAGTTCTGGCATAGCTTGGACTTATGTTTTGGGTCATTATCTTGCTGTAGGATGAACCCCTGACCAAAATAGACACATACCAGAGGGTACTGCATGGTGCTGTGGTAGCCGTTTTGGTTCAAGGTGCCTTTCACTCTGTACAAATCACCCACCCTGGAAAACAGCCCCAGACCATCACGCTTCCTCCTCCATGTTTGACAGTTGTTGTCACACACTGAGGAACCATCCTTTCACCTACTCGACGGCGTACAAAAATCCTGCGTGATGAACCGAAGATTTCAAATTTTGATTCATCAGTCCATAACACCTTCTTCCAGTCTTCAGTAGTCCAATGACAGTGTTTCTTGGCGCAGGCAAGCCTCTATGTCTTATTCTGACGTCTTAGCAATGGCTTTCTTGCTGCAACTCGACCTATCAAACCTGCAGCTCCAAGTCTTCTCTTTACAGTTGAAACTGAGACTTCTTATTACGACCACTATTAAGCTGTTCTTGAAGCTGTTGTCCTGTGAGCCGCCTATCACCCAAGCTGTTGACTCTCAGAAACTTGTCTTCTGATTCTGTTGTGGCTTTGGGTCTGCCAGACCTCTTCCTGTCAGAGTTTCCCCCAGTTTCTAAGTGCCTTTTGATGGTGAAGAATACTGTACTCACTGACACCTTGACTTTCTTCGCAATTCCTCTGTAGGAAAGACCAACATTCTTAAGTGTTATGATGGTCTGTCTCTCTTCCATTGTTAATTTTCTTTTTCCCGCCATTTTTATAGCAACACACTACTTTCTGCAGTACAATACTGTTCAAATAATGCTCACGAGGGTATGCTACCACAGTGTGTTCCAACAATACTTTTATACAAACAGAGGGGGTTGTAAGTAATCCAGACAAGTTGGGACACCTGTGGGAATTGGTAGCACCAACTTTCAAAGCTTAATCAACCTCCATTGCTGCAGAACAGCTTTACGTTGTTTACCCATTTCTTGTTCCCTGAAAAAGGCCTTTTTGTAAAATTCTGAAATGTACATTATTTTTCTGTTTTGGGTAACCTTACTTTTTTTTAACCGCAGGCAGTTCACCACTTACCTTTGTACCATTTCAAGCTATTCATTGGACTTGAACTGCTAAAATTTCAAGAAAAAAACAAAAAAAGATTGGGGTGTTCTAAAACCTTTGACTGGTAGTGTATATTACAGCACAAATGTCTTATTCTCCGACACATGCTCAGTGTCATTTTATGGGGGTATCAAAAGAACATCAGAAAGATTTCTAACACATGACAAAGGCCAACAATGTGAGTGTATTAAGAGAGGATGACATTGTTGGATTAGCTTGAGGAAAAAGTACACTCCAAATGCAATTTTGATCATGAGTCATATTGTTGTAAACCAAGAAACTTGCCCCATTTGCTGTAAAAACTTAAGAGATGGCTCTGATGTGGTAGAGGTTCATCAGAAGGGAGTTGATGGACAGAAACCACCAACACTAGGCAAAACGATATGAGAAATATGCAATTACTTAAGGGAAAGGTTATTATTAAATTGTAATTGTATTTGCCCTTATTTTTTGCATAAATATGCTTGTAACCAATTGCTTTAATATATATAATATTGCTTGTAATCAGTTATTTATCATACAAATATGCTAATTAGAATATTACATGGCCAAAACATGTATAAGGTACCAGTATTCATGGTGTAATAGGAATACAAAGTAGTAATGGTCTTTTTAAGGACCTGGCGGACGCCACTTTGAAAATGGGACCTTTCTTGAAGTCAAACTTTGGTAAACTTTTAGTATGTTTTTAAGTACATCTGATACTACTGTAAACCACAGAAAAACCTTTTGTTAGAATTTTTTTGGGGTCAAACCATATTTGCAGCTGACTATAACGCCAGCTCTGCAGAGTCAGTCCCAGGGAGCGAACCGCGAGGACCGAGGTTACAGGGCTGGTGGCTAGCTGCTAGCTAGCTGCAGCAGCAGCTACTATTAGAATATTAGACCCAGCACCGGAGGTCTGATCCTCATGATCTGATCCCGAACCCCCGGTGACGCTCTGCCAGATCAGCAAGCTTAACGGCAGCAACAGAAAGTTTGCTGGGATTGTTAACGGTGGCATAACGGTAACGTTACAGCCGTGAACTGAAAGTCTGTTTGCTCAGCTGGTTCAATTGGTGCGAAGTTGTCTGCGGCGGGTAGAGACAGAGAGTCAGAGGGAGGCAGGGAGAGAGGGGAATAAATACATGTGACATTATGAAATAAAATTCCCCCAAGCATTATCAAGAGTATAGCTAGGTTTCCAAAGTTATTTTGGTCTGGGCTGAAAGCAACACTGGTAGGCTAGGCTGGCGCTGTTGCCTTGGAAATGACAACATCCGGTCTCTGAATATAAAAAAACAAGACTTTCTTCGGTCCGTGTACTTTTTCGTTCATTCGATTTTCATTTCATAAACGGGTATTAAAAAACAAAAAACGAATGGTTATTTGATTTTCGTTTTAAAATACAACATTTGAAATTGAAATACAAGGCGTTTTTTCTTTTTCATGGTCGAAATAAGATGGGAGAAAGTTTAAATATGCTGTGATTTTCATTTTCTATTTTATATAACAAAAAACAAAATCACTCGAAAGCAGAAACGAAAAAAAGGCTTGTTTTTTTATATTCAGAGACCGGATGTTGTCATTTCCAAGGCAACAGCGCCAGCCTAGCCTACCAGTGTTGCTTTCAGCCCAGGCTAAAATTACTTTGGAAACCTATACTCTTGATAATGCTTGGGGGGGATTTTATTTCATAATGTCACATGTATTTATTACCCTCTCTCCCTGCCTCCCTGTCTCTACCCGCCGCAGACAACTTCGCCCGAAGAGAGTCGAACCAGCGGAGCAAATAGACTTTCAGTTTACGGCTGTAACGTTACCGTTACGCCACCGTTAACAATCCCAGCAAACGTTCTGTTGCTGCCGTTAAACTTGCTGATCTGGCAGAGAGTCACCGGGGGTTCGGGATCACATCATGGGGATCAGACCTCCGGTGCTGGGTCTAATATTCTAATATTGGCTGCTGCTGCTGCAACTAGCTAGCCGGTAGCCACCAGCCCTGTAACCTCGGTCCTCGCGGTTCACTCCCCGGGACTGACTCTGCAGAGCTGGCGTTACCCGCTCTATGATCAATGAGCACTGATCAAGGATTACCAAATTTCTCTCTCATATTGCTCCTCATAACCACTGAAAAACTGTCAAAAATCTAACCCAAAGACCTATGGACGTAGCTGACATTAAGGGTTTCTGCTTCATTAAGGGATATTGTAAGGAAAAAGCTTAACGTGGTTAATGTACCTAAACAGTGATAAAAAAATCTAACCCAAGTCGTTATGGACGTTATCTGACTGATAACTGACTGATATCTGATTGATCATTGTTTAGGTACATTACAGTTAAGCTTTTTCACGTTAAGCGTTTTAGAATGTCCCGGCTGCAGCTGAGGGAATCTGTAGCCTAACTTCCGTTTTTTGCCCCCCTTTACAAATATACGTATATGGCTATGAAATAGATCATGAAATACATAAATGAGGCAATACACATGAACATAGGCATTAATCATAATAGTTCAATAGCCTAAATACATGTATGTTTTACCTATATTTATTTCGATGGACTTTTATTTATTCCATCTGTTTATATTCACGTTATATTTAAAGGAAGTTTGGTTATCTCACAGACTCAGACTAAAAGCAGCTAGCCAGCCAGCCTGGCATCAGTGCATCATGGCATATCACTATCTGCAAATAAAATAAAATATGAATAAATCACGAGCGCGGCAGATTCCCAGCTCAGCTAGAGCGGGTAACGCAGCTCTGCAGACGGACCAGAGTCAGTCAGCACCGGGGAGCGAACCGCGAGGACCGAGGTCACAGGGCTGGTGGCTAGCTGCTAGCTAGCTGCAGCAGCAGCTAATATTAGAATAGACCCAGCACCGGAGGTCTGATTCCCATGATCTGATCCCGAACCGCCGGTGACTCTGCCAGATCAGCAACAGAAAGTTTGCTGGGATTGTTAACGGTGGCAAAAAACTTCTAGGCTTTGACGGTGGCGTAACGGTAACGTTACAGCCGTGAACCGAACGAAACTCTGTTTCCTCAGGTGGTTCGATTGGGGCGAAGTTGTCTGCGGCGGGTAGAGACAGAGAGTCAGAGGGAGGCAGGGAGAGAGGGGAATAAATACATGTGACATTATGAAATAAAATTCCCCTCAAGTATTATCAAGAGTTTCCAAAGTAATTTTGGCCTGGGCTGAAAGCATTGACATACATATATATATATATATATATATATATATATATATATATATATATATATATATATATATATATATATATATAAAGCTGAAAGCAACACTGGTAGGCTAGGCTGGCGCTGTTGCCTTGGAAATGACAACATCCGGTCTCTGTATGTGAAAAAACAAGCCTTTTTTTAATTTCTATTTCCGAGTGATTTTATTTTTTGTTAGCCTATATAAAATAGAAAATGAAAATCAAAGCATATTTTAAATTTCTCCCATCCCCTGTTGACCATGAAAAGGAAAACATGCCTTGTATTTCAATTTCAAATGTTGTATTTTAAAACGAAAATCAAATAACCATCGTTTTTTGTTTTTTAATACCTGTTTATGAAATGAAAATCGAATGAACGAAAAAGTACACGGACCTTCTTCGCTTCTGTTTGAGTGATTTTATTTTTGTTATATAAAGTAGAAAATGAAAATCAAAGCATATTTAAACTTTCTCCTATCTTATTCCGACCATGAAAAAGAAAAAACGCCTTGTATTTCAATTTCAAATGTTGTATTTTAAAACAATTTAATATTTGGCTTTTGAATTTCAATTTAACATTGGATTTTAATTTTCATTTAATATTTGGCTTTTGAATTTCAATTTAACATTGGATTTTAATTTTCATTTAATATTTGGCTTTTGAATTTCAATTTAACATTGGATTTTAATTTTCATTTGGCTTTTTGAATTTCAATTTAACATTGGATTTTAATTTTCATTTAATATTTGGCTTTTGAATTTCCATTTAACATTGCCTTTTCATTTGGACTTGACACATGTCAATGTAAATGAGGAGGCGTGGCCCAAAGGCTGGTGGGAGGGTCTGAAACCAAAGGGGTGCAGAGGCACCTTATGAGCAGCAGGGGGAGCTGACTGCTGAGGAGCACACTGTTAAGAAGCTGTCTGCAGCTTCACCACTAGGCTGGGTCTTGTTTCACATGATAGAAAATTATAATGTAGGCTAATAGGCTAGTGACAATGCCCCCAAATTTTGGAGATACCCCTACCGGAGGTAGAACTAAACCCAACAATGTTTTTCCTCATCTCTAAGGTCTCCCATATGTGAAATGGATTCTTGGCTAAAAATATTTTACTGCTAACATTGTTAAATTAACAGATATTGTAATACACCCCAAAACCAAAAAAAGGACTAAAACATAGCCTGTCCGTATGGGAGTTAAGGCATAGAAAGTAATGCAGATCAATCACACAAGCTCTGAGAGCTTTGAAACTTGGCACGTTTGTAGTCAGGAAGTTGCATTACCTACTAGAAACTGGAGACTGGATGTGAATATCTAGATGTATGGAATAACTAGAGACCTATAAACACATACCTAAAATAGGCGAACATGCAAAAAATGAATATCTATGCAGAATGGTTTCCTTTACTTTGTGGTTACTTTGCCAGGGATTATCATAGAAACAGATATGATGCCTTGTTGGAAAGGTGGGGTTGTGCTGAATCCAGCAATACCAAATATGTAAATATTTACTTTTACTTTTAAGTTTATTTGAATAGGGACAAGTATGTTACATAAACTCATGTTACATACTACAACATTTTAGCCGAAGCTAATTCTCAATGTCCGTCCCTAGTGGGCCTTTACATAAAATTCAACAATACATAGTAAAATAAACATGAAAACAGTATAACACAATAACAACGAAGCCGAAATATAGCATGACAAATCAGGGTGTTCTTTCACTCATTGTATGAGGTGTCCAAAATGAAAGAAAATGGAACACTGACATAATTTATTCTCAAGTCCAAAGCTCATCATCAGTGGTGAGAAGAATGTTGAGAAATTCAAATATAAGATACATTTAATAATGAAACATTTCTATATGGCACCTTGTACTATACAGTCCATATGGAAACAAAGAATGAAATGGAAAGATAACACTTTACCATAGCACAAACAGGAGACCAGGAGTCAGGATTGCAGTTTGACCTTAATGAGCCTTTTAATAAAACTATAACTTAACTTCACACAATACAAATTAAATGACTTTCTTAAATCAAACTCTGTTTTCTATTTTTTTGCCCCGTCTATCGTGCGAACGGACATTACAGCCAACAACACAACAAGTTCTTCCCATGACTAAAACGTTTCTCTTTTTGTTTTTGTTTCTCTCTCTCTATCGCTCTCTGTGTGTGAGTGGCCTCACAAAATGGCGATTTTTCCCATCAGCCACCGCGGCGCTAGTCCCGTGACGTCACGCCCCCAAGCCCTATCAATCCGCTGAAAGAAGTCCGGATAATTTAGCCTATCAGCTGTGGCAAAAAGTGGGGAAACGTGGAGCAACTTCTGTCCTCCAAGCAATGACAGCAGATCTGATGAGCGTCTATCGCTAGTATCTTTCTATACCGTCTATGATCGCTAGCTACGCAGTAACAGCCGTAGGGACAACAACGCTAATTAGTTAGCTTACATTGCAACTTGTTTAACGTTAACTTACAGGTGTGTCAACATGCAGCAGCTCTGCAAAAGGAAACAAGATGAATGAGGACATAAACGTTCACATAAATATTCCCAAAGAAGCCATTCACCGTGTCTCACTTCACCGTCAACGGAAATGTTCAGTTTAATGTAAATTAGAGCAGCCGATAGCCCGCTAGCTCACTACAACGCTTCAGCTAATGTTTTGTCAATTCCTGCAGTGATTAAAACAGCAGCTGGGTCATTTGTCCACCACGGCAGCACCTCATAACATATACGGCAGCTGGTGTTGAGTAGTAGACGAAGGATTGCATTAAAAAGCTATATGTCAATGAAAAAAGCTACAGAGTTTTTTACGTTGCTATGGGACGCAGTATTCCAACCGTCGCGACGGAACGGACTATTTTCTCTAGTGGAAGCAATACAATCGTATTTAAATCAATAAACTCCCATTTAAATCAATATTTTGTCAAGTTATTAGTCAAATTATTGATTTATTTGGTAAGTAGCCATGTAATAAGCGGGATAATGTAGAGCGAGGCGGTTGTTATAGCGAATACAAGATCACCCTGTCGGGGTTGTATTCGCTATAACAACCGCCTCGCTCTACATTATCCCTTACATAACAGACCGCATTCTACATTAGAATTCAACCAAGCCATGTAATAATACTCATTAAAACATACCTTTTCCTTCAGGTAATTGACCTTGTAGACATTCTGTAAATCTTCTTTGATTTCAGGACTGACCTCATCAATCTTGGTGAGAATGGCCACTTGAGGAATACCTGCAAGAAGAACAGAAAACTACTGAGTCCTGTAACTGACATAATAAGCACCACAGCTGATGTTCTCTGTGATTACAGAAACTATAAACAAAGCTACAGGAAGGACTGATTGATACTGTGTGGCTTACTGCATTAGGATGCCTTTTTTTCTAGTGTTATTGATTAAAAACCCCAATGTTTTAAGAGATTTCTGCTCTTACTCAGGTGAGTGGCTTCAATCCTGATGTTGCGAATCTTTTCTTCAATTTCTTTTTGCATGCAAGTTACCGTGTTGGCATCAATGACACAAACCAGAACATGCACTTTGTCGTTGTCAGTTGGATGGTTGTTGTAGTATAATTTGTTGTCCTCCAACAACCTACAATCACGATTGAACTGGAAAACAAGTTTGTATCCAGTTAAATGGCAGAAAGTAAATAGAATTCAGTATATAATTCAAAATAATAAACTTATTTTGTGGAAAACATTGCAAAGTAACTGTACCCCGTAACCTTCCTTCACTTTTCCCATCATAGCCAGTTTGACATCATCCACTTGCACACCGATTGGACTCAGGCCCATGATGTCATTGAAGACAAAAGGGTAAAAGGTCTCTGGGTCTTTTTCGATATTGTAGGTTGTGTACTAAAAAGCAGAAAGAGAAAAATGCAGTTATTATGGTCACGAAAGAGCAAAAATAGACACATCAATACTGAGCAACTGAATCAATGTTTGAACAACTGAATCAAAAGTTTAGTTGTAAAACATTTTTTAAAGAAAAAACAAGAAATACAACATAAATGGCATCAGAAGGATTTTTGAACATTTCTCTTGACCTTAACTATCTGAACAGTAAAAGGAACAGGAAGACAGCCTAGCAACTGTGTGTCCAATTGTGGGCAATAACAGTTTATTTGCAGAAATTTTGTCACAGCTGCACATTTTGAGAAACTTCCTGAAAAATAGTTTGTATTGGTGGATTGTTCTGCAGTTGTCTAATACCGAAATCAGGTGTTCCTCATATGGTCAGTCGCATGACTCTCAGTGTCACATTTTCCGAGTGAGGTTCAGTATGTTTGTGAGCTTTACGTTGTAATGCGGAAACATAGACTCTACAAAAGAGATCTTTCGGATTTGTTGCTGAATCAGTAAAACCACTCAAATATTGCTTTATCTGACTTGTTATCAGGTTAATGCTAATAAATAACATCTCTAACTGATACACTCCAAAATCTAAGGGCTTCTTTTTTGGCTCATGCTTCACCTTTCCACCAGGTTTCATAAAAATCTGGCCAGTACTGTTCCTGTAATAACGCTGACAGATAGAAAAAAAGCCAACCTAAATATAACCTTCTACGTTTTACATCCACAGATCCAAAGTAAACTGTGAACTGTTTTAGTCACTTAAAGCTCTGTATGCGTGTGTATCTGTTTATAAAAATATTTGTATAGTACATGTAGACAGGGCCTTAATGTGAGGTTAAGCTATGCTCTCTCTTGAATCCAAATTTTTATTTCACTTTGTGTAAACATTGTTCACTTAACATCAAATATATGCTGATTTTCTTATGGAACCACACGTTTTGTTATATTATTTTATTTAACTTCCACTGCATAACTTAGTTATGCTGTTATAACTTTAGACTGCCGGGGGACTTGCTTTGACACACTGAGGCCCTCTCTTCACTCTCTTTCCATCTGTGTGCATCCATGTCCCAGAAATGCTTGGTACTAACTTAACTCTGAGGAGCTTATTCTCCGGAGTCCTTATGTTTTCTTGCCCCGCAGTTATCCTTGGATTAGGGTGGCACCTAAATCATGGTTACAGCTGTCGCCGTGGTCCCACTTGGCGGCCTGCAGTGCCCTGCTATGCCCTGCAGTGCCCTGCTACGCCATGACCTACAACAACTACTATTTCTAGTCATAGTTCCATTATCTTTATTGTGACTGTTATTGCCACTGTTCATCACAACCCCAACCGGCCCGACAGACACTGTCTACCAAGAGCCGGGGTCTGTCCCAGGTTTCTGCCTAAAAGGGAGTTTTTCCTCTCCACTGTCCCACTAAATGCTTGCTCTTGGGGGAATTATTGGAATTGTTAGGTCTTTGTAAATTATAGAGTGTGGTCTAGACCTACTCTATCTGTAAAGTGTCTTGAGATAACTCTTGTTATGAATTTATACTATAAATAAAATTTAATTGAATTGAATCAATGCAATGAAAAGTTTGTCATACCCTTTTGGTGAAACAGTTGTGAAAGGTGTCCGCCAAAGCCTGGGTGTAAATTCTCCCTTGTACGACACTTTGGACAGAGTTGATGAAACTGGATTTTCCAGCTCCAATCGGACCATGAAGGAGAATCCTGAGCTGCTGGCCGTCAGTTTTAGGTTTGTAGTCCTTCACATACTGCAGAGTGGTCTCTTTGTTTCTGCTCAGGGAAAGACAAACATTACATTAGATAGATAGATAGATAGATAGATAGATAGATAGATAGATAGACAGATACTTTATTCATCCTGAGGGAAATTTTAGGCATCCAGTAGCTTAGACAACCATAACACAACAAACACACATACACACACACACACACACACACACACACACACACACACACATCTCACACACATAAATTACTCAGAGAAATTTAAAGAGTTAGAAAAATCACTCACAGAAGTTAGAGTTAAAGGTGCTATGGTAGACTGTGTGCAATGGGTAGTGCAAAAGAGAACAGTGCAGAGATTGAAAAGTGCAACAGCTTACTATTAAATATTAACTATAACTATGAAAAAGACAAGAATGTAAACATAATAGAATTAGAATTGCTTGACAAACAAGAAAATAAATAATATACGTTAAGAACAATATATAACAGGGGGATAAGTTATAAGATGTAGATGTTATGACCACAGTCCAGATTGTGTAGGAGGGCTAATATAACCAGTGCTTAATTTGTAAAGTGGGAGGTCCCGGAGCGCAGAGGGGGGGTGGATCCGGCGACTCAAAACGGGGGTTGGAGGCAAGGGCATAAATCCCAGGGGGGTCGGGGGGGTCACGTCCCCCCCCCATCTAAGGGTTGTCCCCCCCTAGAAATATCATTAAAACAATGCTTAGTATTGTAAATAACATAATGATGTACACTTAAATATCTGTGTAAGCAGTAAAACAATACAAACCCCAAAAAGTGTTTTCTAAGTTTAGAAACATTTTGAGTCCCCCCTCCCTTGCCTCAGAGTGGTTTGGTCCACTGCAGGCTTTAGGATGTGAGCTTCACTCACGGTGACAGTCCCATCGGTAGTGACAGGAACGTAGTAAGTAGACGGTTCAAAGCTGTCTTATTCACATTAAACATCAGATTAAGTTTTTCTTTTCTCATATAGAAATGATGCTGAGTAATTAATGAATTAGTCATGACAAAAAAGTTTGCTATGTTAGTGTACTATAGTGTAACGTTACCTAGCTTGTTGGATAGAAATGCATCCACTACAACTAACGTTACCACGGCGACAAGCCTTACGTTATGTGTGAACTTATATTAGGGTTAATTTTGGAGATCTACAGTTGTTTTTTCTTAATATGAAATTAAGTGGCTGATCAGTTAAGTATATATCCTCTGTCCCAGACATAACCTAATATTTATGTGGAGGACGCAAGATCTTTTTTATTGAATCACGAGAAACACTGAAAAGAAGGATAATGGTACAGTCTCCATGCTACACTAATGAAAAGAAGGATAATGGTACAGTCTCCATGCTACACTAATGAAAAGAAGGATAATGGTACAGTCTCCATGCTACACTAATGAAAAGAAGGATAATGGTACAGTCTCCATGCTACACTAATGAAAAGAAGGATAATGGTACAGTCTCCATGCTACACTAATGAAAAGAAGGATAATGGTACAGTCTCCATGCTACACTAATGATAAGAAGGATAATGGTACAGTCTCCATGCTACACTAATGAAAAGAAGGATAATGGTACAGTCTCCATGCTACACTAATGAAAAGAAGGATAATGGTACAGTCTCCATGCTACACTAATGAAAAGAAGGATAATGGTACAGTCTCCATGCTACACTAATGAAAAGAAGGATAATGGTACAGTCTCCATGCTACACTAATGAAAAGAAGGATAATGGTACAGTCTCCATGCTACACTAATGAAAAGAAGGATAATGGTACAGTCTCCATGCTACACTAATGAAAAGAAGGATAATGGTACAGTCTCCATGCTACACTAATGAAAAGAAGGATAATGGTACAGTCTCCATGCTACACTAATGATAAGAAGGATAATGGTACAGTCTCCATGCTACACTAATGAAAAGAAGGATAATGGTACAGTCTCCATGCTACACTAATGAAAAGAAGGATAATGGTACAGTCTCCATGCTACACTAATGAAAAGAAGGATAATGGTACAGTCTCCATGCTACACTAATGAAAAGAAGGATAATGGTACAGTCTCCATGCTACACTAATGAAAAGAAGGATAATGGTACAGTCTCCATGCTACACTAATGAAAAGAAGGATAATGGTACAGTCTCCATGCTACACTAATGAAAAGAAGGATAATGGTACAGTCTCCATGCTACACTAATGAAAAGAAGGATAATGGTACAGTCTCCATGCTACACTAATGAAAAGAAGGATAATGGTACAGTCTCCATGCTACACTAATGAAAAGAAGGATAATGGTACAGTCTCCATGCTACACTAATGAAAAGAAGGATAATGGTACAGTCTCCATGCTACACTAATGAAAAGAAGGATAATGGTACAGTCTCCATGCTACACTAATGAAAAGAAGGATAATGGTACAGTCTCCATGCTACACTAATGAAAAGAAGGATAATGGTACAGTCTCCATGCTACACTAATGAAAAGAAGGATAATGGTACAGTCTCCATGCTACACTAATGAAAAGAAGGATAATGGTACGGTCTCCATGCTACACTAATGAAAAGAAGGATAATGGTACAGTCTCCATGCTACACTAATGAAAAGAAGGATAATGGTACAGTCTCCATGCTACACTAATGAAAAAGAAGGATAATGGTACAGTCTCCATGCTACACTAATGAAAAGAAGGATAATGGTACAGTCTCCATGCTACACTAATGAAAAGAAGGATAATGGTACAGTCTCCATGCTACACTAATGAAAAGAAGGATAATGGTACAGTCTCCATGCTACACTAATGAAAAGAAGGATAATGGTACGGTCTCCATGCTACACTAATGAAAAGAAGGATAATGGTACAGTCTCCATGCTACACTAATGAAAAGAAGGATAATGGTACAGTCTCCATGCTACACTAATGAAAAGAAGGATAATGGTACAGTCTCCATGCTACACTAATGAAAAGAAGGATAATGGTACAGTCTCCATGCTACACTAATGAAAAGAAAGGATAATGGTACAGTCTCCATGCTACACTAATGAAAAGAAGGATAATGGTACAGTCTCCATGCTACACTAATGAAAAGAAGGATAATGGTACGGTCTCCATGCTACACTAATGAAAAGAAGGATAATGGTACAGTCTCCATGCTACACTAATGAAAAGAAGGATAATGGTACAGTCTCCATGCTACACTAATGAAAAAGAAGGATAATGGTACAGTCTCCATGCTACACTAATGAAAAGAAGGATAATGGTACAGTCTCCATGCTACACTAATGAAAAGAAGGATAATGGTACAGTCTCCATGCTACGCTAATGAAAAAGAAGGATAATGGTACAGTCTCCATGCTACACTAATGAAAAGAAGGATAATGGTACGGTCTCCATGCTACACTAATGAAAAGAAGGATAATGGTACAGTCTCCATGCTACACTAATGAAAAGAAGGATAATGGTACAGTCTCCATGCTACACTAATGAAAAGAAGGATAATGGTACAGTCTCCATGCTACACTAATGAAAAGAAGGATAATGGTACAGTCTCCATGCTACACTGATGAAAAAGAAGGATAATGGTACAGTCTCCATGCTACACTGATGAAAAGAAGGATAATGGTACGGTCTCCATGCTACACTAATGAAAAGAAGGATAATGGTACAGTCTCCATGCTACGCTAATGAAAAGAAGGATAATGGTACGGTCTCCATGCTACACTAATGATAAAGAAGGATAATGGTACGGTCTCCATGCTACACTAATGATAAGAAGGATAATGGTACGGTCTCCATGCTACACTAATGATAAGAAGGATAATGGTACGGTCTCCATGCTACACTAATGATAAGAAGGATAATGGTACGGTCTCCATGCTACACTAATGATAAGAAGGATAATGGTACGGTCTCCATGCTACACTGATGAAAAGAAGGATAATGGTACAGTCTCCATGCTACACTAATGAAAAGAAGGATAATGGTACAGTCTCCATGCTACACTAATGAAAAGAAGGATAATGGTACAGTCTCCATGCTACACTAATGAAAAGAAGGATAATGGTACAGTCTCCATGCTACACTGATGAAAAGAAGGATAATGGTACAGTCTCCATGCTACACTGATGAAAAGAAGGATAATGGTACGGTCTCCATGCTACACTAATGAAAAGAAGGATAATGGTACAGTCTCCATGCTACACTAATGAAAAGAAGGATAATGGTACAGTCTCCATGCTACACTAATGAAAAGAAGGATAATGGTACAGTCTCCATGCTACACTAATGAAAAGAAGGATAATGGTACGGTCTCCATGCTACACTAATGAAAAGAAGGATAATGGTACGGTCTCCATGCTACACTAATGAAAAGAAGGATAATGGTACAGTCTCCATGCTACACTAATGAAAAGAAGGATAATGGTACGGTCTCCATGCTACACTAATGAAAAGAAGGATAATGGTACATAATGGTACAGTCTCCATGCTACACTAATGAAAAGAAGGATAATGGTACAGTCTCCATGCTACACTAATGAAAAGAAGGATAATGGTACAGTCTCCATGCTACACTAATGATAGTATTAAGGCTTTCCTCTGTGTACGCATGTCTTCTACGAGTATAATTGTGGCTGTATTATTTGTGTCCCCTTCAAGAATTGCTCTTCAGAAATTTTATGTTTATTGTCCCCCCCTACTGTTAGATCAGATTTACGCCCTTGGTATCCATTTTCCGCTAGAAATTCAATTGTTATAAACTTTAGAGACAAAACTTCCCTAATATGCCAGTTTCTGCGGTCATGGAAGATGAACGTCCGCCATGATTTCAGTGCACGCGAGCAACGTTTTTTTTGTTGTTACGTCACAGGGTGTAAATAGCTCAGCTGTGTGGCCGAGGCTATTCGTACCGGGGGTGCAAATAGACACTCCGAAAATAAAATCACTCGAAAACAGAAACGAAAAAAGGCTTGTTTTTTCATATTCAGAGACCGGATGTTGTCATTTCCAAGGCAACAGCGCCAGCTTAGCCTACCAGTGTTGCTTTCAGCCCAGACCAAAATTACTTTGGAAACCTAGCTATACTCTTGATAATGCCTGGGGGGAATTTTATTTCATAATGTCACATGTATTTATTACCCTCTCTCCCTGCCTCCCTCTGACAACTTCGCCCCAATCGAACCAGCTGAGGAAACAGACTTTCGGTTCAAGGCTGTAGCCTAACGTTACCGTTACGCCACCGTTAACAATCCCAGCAAACTTTCTGTTGCTGATCTGGCAGAGTCACCGGCGGTTCGGGATCAGATCATGGGAATCAGACCTCCGGTGCTGGGTCTATTCTAATATTAGCTGCTGCTGCAGCTAGCTAGCAGCTATCCACCAGCCCTGTAACCTCGGTCCCCGCGTTTTGCTTCCCGGGACTGACTCGATCTGGTCCGTCTGCAGAGCTGGCGTTACCCGCTCTAGCTGAGCTGGGAATCTGCCGCGCTCAAGATTTATTCATATTTTATTTTATTTGCAGATAGTGATATGCTATGATGCACTTATATGCACTAGCTGCTTTTAGTCTGAGTCTGTGAGATAACCAAACTTACAATATAACGTGCATATAAATAGATGGAATAAATAAAAGTCCCTCAAAATAAATATAAGTAAAACATACATGTATTTAGGCTATTTAACTATTATGACTAATGCCTATGTTCATGTGTATTTCCTCATTTATGTATTTCATGATCTATTTCATAGCCATATGTATATGTAAAGGGGGGGGGGCAAAAAGCTACAGATTCCCTCAGCTGCAGCCGGGACATTCTAAAACGCTTAACGTGAAAAAGCTTAACTTTAATGTACCTAAACAATGATCAATCAGATATCAATTATCAGTCAGATAAATTCCATGACTTGGGTTAGATTTTTTGATCACTGTTTAGGTACATTAAGCTTTTTCCTAATATCCCTTAATGAAGCAGAAACCCTTAATGTCAGCTACGTCCATTGGGTTAGATTTTTGACAGTTTTCAGTGGTTATGAGAGAGAATTTGGTAATCCTTGATCATTGCTCATTGATCATAGAGCGGGTAATAGGCGGCTGCATATATGAAAAAAAAACACCTAACCCTAAAAAAATTCTAACAAAAGGTTTCTCAGCTGTTTTTTGTAGTATTACGTGTCCTTAATAACATACTAAAAGTTTACCAAAGTTTGACCACTATAAAAGTGTAATTTTCAAGATGGCGTCCAAGATGGACAGGAAGCCCTCAAAATATCCTAACTCCTTCATTATTTGACCTAGCCAAGTAATCTTGGTGTCTAACCCCATGTTTTCTGGGTCTATGAATCCATTGGACTTGTCTAAATTGCACTGACATGATGACATACTTATGGAATACATTTTGTGATATTATAAGGTTCTATCTTTTTTGGGGTGAACCAGAGATGTAAACGATTTAGCCTATGCCATGTAACTCCTATTCAATACGCGTTTTTGGACACATACCCTTTCTTTGCTAAAACACAGACTTAACATTCAATGTAAAAGTTATTCCACTCAAAAGTAACTTAAATTACTTTTACCACCACCACACCTAGGGCTGGGCGATATGGAGAAAATCAGATATCACGATATTCTTGACCAAATACCTCGATCGATATTGAAGCGATATTCTAGGGTTGACAATTGGTGCTTTAATAAAATATCTTCACACTTAGATTTTAGATAAATATCATCAGTAATGTGGATATAATGACTAAGTGGGGAAAAAGGCAAATAATAGAACAGCTACAACAGTCTGGTAAATTCAGAAAATGACATCACTTTACTGTAATGCAGCCTTTAAAACCAGGAAAAGACACTTATGCCATATTACGTTATAACGATATCCAAAATCTAAGACGATATCTAGTCTCATATCATGATATCGATATGATATCAATATATTGCCCAGCCCTAACCACACCCCTCCTCTGGTAACAGTTATTTTCACTCAGTCTGTCAACAGGTACGGCCCCCTGTCTCCATGGTAACTGAACCTTCAGAACTCCTATATTACGTGTGGTGGGTAAAAACAAAAAAAGAAGAAAAAAATATACACTACCGGTCAAAAGTTTTAGAACACCCCAATTTTTCCAGGTTTTTATTGAAATTCATGCAGTTCAATGTCTTATTGTACTCTGAAATGAAAGAATAGAACAAATGAACAATTTAAGTTAAAAGAGAAATCATGGAATCAATTTATGAACCAAAATGTATTCTACATTTTTGACTCATCAAAGTAGCCCCCTTTGGCAGATATTACAGCTGAACACACTCGTGGAATTCTTTCTACAATGGAAATCAAATATTCTTCAGAAAGTTCTTCCCAACTCTGTTGCAGAAGTTCCCATAAACTTGTAGGTTGCTTTGCTTTCACTTTTCTGTCCAGTTCATCCCAAATCAGCTCAGGGGTTTAAGTCTGGGGACTGTGCTGGCCACTCCATGTTTTTAAGCTTACCATCTTGTTCTTTTTTGCTAAGGTAGTTCTGGCATAGCTTGGACTTATGTTTTGGGTCATTATCTTGCTGTAGGATGAACCCCTGACCAAAATAGACACATACCAGAGGGTACTGCATGGTGCTGTGGTAGCCGTTTTGGTTCAAGGTGCCTTTCACTCTGTACAAATCACCCACCCTGGAAAACAGCCCCCAGACCATCACGCTTCCTCCTCCATGTTTGACAGTTGTTGTCACACACTGAGGAACCATCCTTTCACCTACTCGACGGGCGTACAAAAAATCCTGCGTGATGAACCGAAGATTTCAAATTTTGATTCATCAGTCCATAACACCTTCTTCCAGTCTTCAGTAGTCCAATGACAGTGTTTCTTGGCGCAGGCAAGCCTCTATGTCTTATTCTGACGTCTTAGCAATGGCTTTCTTGCTGCAACTCGACCTATCAAACCTGCAGCTCCAAGTCTTCTCTTTACAGTTGAAACTGAGACTTCTTATTACGACCACTATTAAGCTGTTCTTGAAGCTGTTGTCCTGTGAGCCGCCTATCACCCAAGCTGTTGACTCTCAGAAACTTGTCTTCTGATTCTGTTGTGGCTTTGGGTCTGCCAGACCTCTTCCTGTCAGAGTTTCCCCCAGTTTCTAAGTGCCTTTTGATGGTGAAGAATACTGTACTCACTGACACCTTGACTTTCTTCGCAATTCCTCTGTAGGAAAGACCAACATTCTTAAGTGTTATGATGGTCTGTCTCTCTTCCATTGTTAATTTTCTTTTTTCCCGCCATTTTTATAGCAACACACTACTTTCTGCAGTACAATACTGTTCAAATAATGCTCACGAGGGTATGCTACCACAGTGTGTTCCAACAATACTTTTATACAAACAGAGGGGGTTGTAAGTAATCCAGACAAGTTGGGACACCTGTGGGAATTGGTAGCACCAACTTTCAAAGCTTAATCAACCTCCATTGCTGCAGAACAGCTTTACGTTGTTTACCCATTTCTTGTTCCCTGAAAAAGGCCTTTTTTGTAAAATTCTGAAATGTACATTATTTTTCTGTTTTGGGTAACCTTACTTTTTTTTTAACCGCAGGCAGTTCACCACTTACCTTTGTACCATTTCAAGCTATTCATTGGACTTGAACTGCTAAAATTTCAAGAAAAAACAAAAAAGATTGGGGTGTTCTAAAACCTTTGACTGGTAGTGTATATTACAGCACAAATGTCTTATTCTCCGACACATGCTCAGTGTCATTTTATGGGGGTATCAAAAGAACATCAGAAAGATTTCTAACACATGACAAAGGCCAACAATGTGAGTGTATTAAGAGAGGATGACATTGTTGGATTAGCTTGAGGAAAAAGTACACTCCAAATGCAATTTTGATCATGAGTCATATTGTTGTAAACCAAGAAACTTGCCCCATTTGCTGTAAAAACTTAAGAGATGGCTCTGATGTGGTAGAGGTTCATCAGAAGGGAGTTGATGGACAGAAACCACCAACACTAGGCAAAACGATATGAGAAATATGCAATTACTTAAGGGAAAGGTTATTATTAAATTGTAATTGTATTTGCCCTTATTTTTTGCATAAATATGCTTGTAACCAATTGCTTTAATATATATAATATTGCTTGTAATCAGTTATTTATCATACAAATATGCTAATTAGAATATTACATGGCCAAAACATGTATAAGGTACCAGTATTCATGGTGTAATAGGAATACAAAGTAGTAATGGTCTTTTTAAGGACCTGGCGGACGCCACTTTGAAAATGGGACCTTTCTTGAAGTCAAACTTTGGTAAACTTTTAGTATGTTTTTAAGTACATCTGATACTACTGTAAACCACAGAAAAACCTTTTGTTAGAATTTTTTTGGGGTCAAACCATATTTGCAGCTGACTATAACGCCAGCTCTGCAGAGTCAGTCCCAGGGAGCGAACCGCGAGGACCGAGGTTACAGGGCTGGTGGCTAGCTGCTAGCTAGCTGCAGCAGCAGCTACTATTAGAATATTAGACCCAGCACCGGAGGTCTGATCCTCATGATCTGATCCCGAACCCCCGGTGACGCTCTGCCAGATCAGCAAGCTTAACGGCAGCAACAGAAAGTTTGCTGGGATTGTTAACGGTGGCATAACGGTAACGTTACAGCCGTGAACTGAAAGTCTGTTTGCTCAGCTGGTTCAATTGGTGCGAAGTTGTCTGCGGCGGGTAGAGACAGAGAGTCAGAGGGAGGCAGGGAGAGAGGGGAATAAATACATGTGACATTATGAAATAAAATTCCCCCCAAGCATTATCAAGAGTATAGCTAGGTTTCCAAAGTTATTTTGGTCTGGGCTGAAAGCAACACTGGTAGGCTAGGCTGGCGCTGTTGCCTTGGAAATGACAACATCCGGTCTCTGAATATAAAAAAACAAGACTTTCTTCGGTCCGTGTACTTTTTCGTTCATTCGATTTTCATTTCATAAACGGGTATTAAAAAACAAAAAACGAATGGTTATTTGATTTTCGTTTTAAAATACAACATTTGAAATTGAAATACAAGGCGTTTTTTCTTTTTCATGGTCGAAATAAGATGGGAGAAAGTTTAAATATGCTGTGATTTTCATTTTCTATTTTATATAACAAAAACAAAATCACTCGAAAGCAGAAACGAAAAAAGGCTTGTTTTTTATATTCAGAGACCGGATGTTGTCATTTCCAAGGCAACAGCGCCAGCCTAGCCTACCAGTGTTGCTTTCAGCCCAGGCTAAAATTACTTTGGAAACCTATACTCTTGATAATGCTTGGGGGGGATTTTATTTCATAATGTCACATGTATTTATTACCCTCTCTCCCTGCCTCCCTGTCTCTATCCGCCGCAGACAACTTCGCCCGAAGAGAGTCGAACCAGCGGAGCAAATAGACTTTCAGTTCACGGCTGTAACGTTACCGTTACGCCACCGTTAACAATCCCAGCAAACGTTCTGTTGCTGCCGTTAAACTTGCTGATCTGGCAGAGAGTCACCGGGGGTTCGGGATCACATCATGGGGATCAGACCTCCGGTGCTGGGTCTAATATTCTAATATTAGCTGCTGCTGCAGCTAGCTAGCCGGTAGCCACCAGCCCTGTAACCTCGGTCCTCGCGGTTCACTCCCCGGGACTGACTCTGCAGAGCTGGCGTTACCCGCTCTATGATCAATGAGCAATGATCAAGGATTACCAAATTTCTCTCTCATATTGCTCCTCATAACCACTGAAAAACTGTCAAAAATCTAACCCAAAGACCTATGGACGTAGCTGACATTAAGGGTTTCTGCTTCATTAAGGGATATTGTAAGGAAAAAGCTTAACGTGGTTAATGTACCTAAACAGTGATAAAAAAATCTAACCCAAGTCGTTATGGACGTTATCTGACTGATAACTGACTGATATCTGATTGATCATTGTTTAGGTACATTACAGTTAAGCTTTTTTCACGTTAAGCGTTTTTAGAATGTCCCGGCTGCAGCTGAGGGAATCTGTAGCCTAACTTCCGTTTTTTGCCCCCCCCTTTACAAATATACGTATATGGCTATGAAATAGATCATGAAATACATAAATGAGGCAATACACATGAACATAGGCATTAATCATAATAGTTCAATAGCCTAAATACATGTATGTTTTACTTATATTTATTTCGATGGACTTTTATTTATTCCATCTGTTTATATTCACGTTATATTTAAAGGAAGTTTGGTTATCTCACAGACTCAGACTAAAAGCAGCTAGCCAGCCAGCCTGGCATCAGTGCATCATGGCATATCACTATCTGCAAATAAAATAAAATATGAATAAATCACGAGCGCGGCAGATTCCCAGCTCAGCTAGAGCGGGTAACGCAGCTCTGCAGACGGACCAGAGTCAGTCAGCACCGGGGAGCGAACCGCGAGGACCGAGGTCACAGGGCTGGTGGCTAGCTGCTAGCTAGCTGCAGCAGCAGCTAATATTAGAATAGACCCAGCACCGGAGGTCTGATTCCCATGATCTGATCCCGAACCGCCGGTGACTCTGCCAGATCAGCAACAGAAAGTTTGCTGGGATTGTTAACGGTGGCAAAAAACTTCTAGGCTTTGACGGTGGCGTAACGGTAACGTTACAGCCGTGAACCGAACGAAACTCTGTTTCCTCAGGTGGTTCGATTGGGGGCGAAGTTGTCTGCGGCGGGTAGAGACAGAGAGTCAGAGGGAGGCAGGGAGAGAGGGGAATAAATACATGTGACATTATGAAATAAAATTCCCCTCAAGTATTATCAAGAGTTTCCAAAGTAATTTTGGCCTGGGCTGAAAGCATTGACATACATATATATATATATATATATATATATATATATATATATATATATATATATATATATATATATATATATATAAAGCTGAAAGCAACACTGGTAGGCTAGGCTGGCGCTGTTGCCTTGGAAATGACAACATCCGGTCTCTGTATGTGAAAAAACAAGCCTTTTTTAATTTCTATTTCCGAGTGATTTTATTTTTGTTAGCCTATATGAAATAGAAAATGAAAATCAAAGCATATTTTAAATTTCTCCCATCCCCTGTTGACCATGAAAAGGAAAACATGCCTTGTATTTCAATTTCAAATGTTGTATTTTAAAACGAAAATCAAATAACCATCGTTTTTTGTTTTTTAATACCTGTTTATGAAATGAAAATCGAATGAACGAAAAAGTACACGGACCTTCTTCGCTTCTGTTTGAGTGATTTTATTTTTTGTTATATAAAGTAGAAAATGAAAATCAAAGCATATTTAAACTTTCTCCTATCTTATTCCGACCATGAAAAAGGAAAAAAAACGCCTTGTATTTCAATTTCAAATGTTGTATTTTAAAACAATTTAATATTTGGCTTTTGAATTTCAATTTAACATTGGATTTTAATTTTCATTTAATATTTGGCTTTTGAATTTCAATTTAACATTGGATTTTAATTTTCATTTAATATTTGGCTTTTGAATTTCAATTTAACATTGGATTTTAATTTTCATTTGGCTTTTGAATTTCAATTTAACATTGGATTTTAATTTTCATTTAATATTTGGCTTTTGAATTTCCATTTAACATTGCCTTTTCATTTGGACTTGACACATGTCAATGTAAATGAGGAGGCGTGGCCCAAAGGCTGGTGGGAGGGTCTGAAACCAAAGGGGTGCAGAGGCACCTTATGAGCAGCAGGGGGAGCTGACTGCTGAGGAGCACACTGTTAAGAAGCTGTCTGCAGCTTCACCACTAGGCTGGGTCTTGTTTCACATGATAGAAAATTATAATGTAGGCTAATAGGCTAGTGACAATGCCCCCAAATTTTGGAGATACCCCTACCGGAGGTAGAACTAAACCCAACAATGTTTTTCCTCATCTCTAAGGTCTCCCATATGTGAAATGGATTCTTGGCTAAAAATATTTTACTGCTAACATTGTTAAATTAACAGATATTGTAATACACCCCAAAACCAAAAAAGGACTAAAATATAGCCTGTCCGTATGGGAGTTAAGGCATAGAAAGTAATGCAGATCAATCACACAAGCTCTGAGAGCTTTGAAACTTGGCACGTTTGTAGTCAGGAAGTTGCATTACCTACTAGAAACTGGAGACTGGATGTGAATATCTAGATGTATGGAATAACTAGAGACCTATAAACACATACCTAAAATAGGCGAACATGCAAAAAATGAATATCTATGCAGAATGGTTTCCTTTACTTTGGGGTTACTTTGCCAGGGATTATCATAGAAACAGATATGATGCCTTGTTGGAAAGGTGGGGTTGTGCTGAATCCAGCAATACCAAATATGTAAATATTTACTTTTACTTTTAAGTTTATTTGAATAGGGACAAGTATGTTACATAAACTCATGTTACATACTACAACATTTTAGCCGAAGCTAATTCTCAATGTCCGTCCCTAGTGGGCCTTTACATAAAATTCAACAATACATAGTAAAATAAACATGAAAACAGTATAACACAATAACAACGAAGCCGAAATATAGCATGACAAATCAGGGTGTTCTTTCACTCATTGTATGAGGTGTCCAAAATGAAAGAAAATGGAACACTGACATAATTTATTCTCAAGTCCAAAGCTCATCATCAGTGGTGAGAAGAATGTTGAGAAATTCAAATATAAGATACATTTAATAATGAAACATTTCATATGGCACCTTGTACTATACAGTCCATATGGAAACAAAGATTGAAATGGAAAGATAACACTTTACCATAGCACAAACAGGAGACCAGGAGTCAGGATTGCAGTTTGACCTTAATGAGCCTTTTAATAAAACTATAACTTAACTTCACACAATACAAATTAAATGACTGTCTTAAATCAAACTAATGGCAATCTAACAAAACAAACCCTGGGAGGGGGAATGAGCCCACTCCTCACTGAATCTCCAGCTCTTCTCAGGCTGGTTTTTTTCTAGCAGCAACCATTTGGAACATTAACTGCTTTTGGTAGCCATTCTGGGGGTTAGGCCATCTCCAGTGGCCACTTTGGGGAGGTCAGCCCCCCATGATGTTACAACTGCAACACACCACTGTCACTCATCTGCATTGTCATCAGTGAAATATTTGGACAGTCTGTGAAAGGGCAAGAGCTAAACTCTGTGCAGGTCAAGCCCACTGAAAGACACTGGCATTTGGTGGCATTGTTGCAGTTTCCGTCTTTACAGTAGAGGTGGGTGATGTCTCTAACTTCTTTAGGTGCTGGTGCCTTCTGGAACATCACAGGTTCAATGCACCCATCTTCTCTGAGCCTCCATCCTCTACCAACTGGGTTCCAGAGAAGAGGTTTGACCATGTGGCTGTGACGCCACACTACTGTTTGGTACAAGGCACTTACAAGTGCTTAGAGCCTTGTTAGAGCCTTGTACCAAACAGTAGTGTGGCGTCACAGCCACATGGTCAAACCTCTTCTCTGGAACCCAGATGAGTGACAGTGGTGTGTTGCAGTTGTAACATCATGGGGGGCTGACCTCCCCAAAGTGGCCACTGGAGATGGCCTAACCCCCAGAATGGCTACCAAAAGCAGTTAATGTTCCAAATGTTTGCTGCTAGAAAAAAACCAGCCTGAGAAGAGCTGGAGATTCAGTGAGGAGTGGGCTCATTCCCCCTCCCAGGGTTTGTTTTGTTAGATTGCCATTAGTTTGATTTAAGACAGTCATTTAATTTGTATTGTGTGAAGTTAAGTTATAGTTTTATTAAAAAGGCTCATTAAGGTCAAACTGCAATCCTGACTCCTGGTCTCCTGTTTGTGCTATGGTAAAGTGTTATCTTTCCATTTCAATCTTTGTTTCCATATGGACTGTATAGTACAAGGTGCCATATGAAATGTTTCACTATTAAATGTATCTTATATTTGAATTTCTCAACATTCTTCTCACCACTGATGATGAGCTTTGGACTTGAGAATAAATTATGTCAGTGTTCCATTTTCTTTCATTTTGGACACCTCATACAATGAGTGAAAGAACACCCTGATTTGTCATGCTATATTTACATATTTGGTATTGCTGGATTCAGCACAACCCCACCTTTCCAACAAGGCATCATATCTGTTTCTATGATAATCCCTGGCAAAGTAACCCCAAAGTAAAGGAAACCATTCTGCATAGATATTCATTTTTTGCATGTTCGCCTATTTTAGGTATGTGTTTATAGGTCTCTAGTTATTCCATACATCTAGATATTCACATCCAGTCTTT
This sequence comes from Perca schrenkii, assembly GCA_025617405.1. Classification (NCBI taxonomy): domain Eukaryota; kingdom Metazoa; phylum Chordata; class Actinopteri; order Perciformes; family Percidae; genus Perca; species Perca schrenkii. The sequence continues at coordinate 62,397 of JABUOV010000129.1, read as the reverse complement.
TCTAGTAAGTAATGCAACTTCCTGACTACAAACGTGCCAAGTTTCAAAGCTCTCAGAGCTTGTGTGATTGATCTGCATTACTTTCTATGCCTTAACTCCCATACGGACAGGCTATGTTTTAGTCCTTTTTTGGTTTTGGGGTGTATTACAATATCTGTTAATTTAACAATGTTAGCAGTAAAATATTTTTAGCCAAGAATCCATTTCACATATGGGAGACCTTAGAGATGAGGAAAAACATTGTTGGGTTTAGTTCTACCTCCGGTAGGGGTATCTCAAAAACTAAAGCCCTTTTGGACCATTTGTCACTAGCCTATAAACACAAACCACATTTCATGCAACAACCGTGAAGTTTTCATGTAGTTACTATAATTGGGCCCGTGTTAGTGAGGACTAGATTAGGACTGGATTTAAAGCTGATTCTGGTTCCCAACTTCGCCCCAGGTGTGTCTGTTTAAAACACGACTCAGACAACTTCTCTCTTTTGATGTTATATTTAATTAAGCAACAGTAGAAACATGGGTGTGGGTAGCTCTGCTTACGTGTGTTTGTGTGTGGTCAGATCTCGAGGACGCACACACACACACACACACACACACACACACACACACACACACACATCTCAACTGGATAGTCATCGTCCGAACTGAGACCTCTCCTTTTTCTTTCTCTCACTTTTTTCTTCCGGGTGGTGCGTTTTCCAACATGGAGCCTACTCACAACTATCATAAAAAAGCAATCGATTCTATAATCTAGATCGGGAGTTTGCCGTATTAGCAGCAGCAAACAACTGGAAACTTTTTACAATTTTCATCTGCTATTCCACCACTAAATTCACAATTGAGACTTTTTCTATGCGATAAATTAACTGTGTATAGTTTGAATACGTTTTGAATATGTTTTACAAACGTTGATGGCCAACTGCACATTTTCTCTGATGTTGTCAGAAGCTTCAGTCTGACGGGACAGCCAGCTGGTGGCGGCCGGGATGTTCACAGACACCGCTGTTAGCTGGAAGTCTGAAAAAGTAGCCTACACGGGCTGTACAAAAGGCCGTAAATCAGGAGTGATTGTGGTGAGGAGGCTACATGTTGGAGAAAAGCGCGGGCACGCACCTCACACCGCGCACCACCCGGACAAAAAAGTGAGAGAAACAAAAAGGAGAGGTCGCAGTTCGGACGATGACTATCCGGTTGAGATTGTGTGTGTGCGTCCTCGAGATCTGACCACACACAAACACACGTAAGCAGAGCTACCCACACCCATGTTTCTACTGTTGCTTAATTAAATATAACATCAAAAGAGAGAAGTTGTCTGAGTCGTGTTTTAAACAGACACACCTGGGGCGAAGTTGGGAACCAGAATCAGCTTTAAATCCAGTCCTAATCCAGTCCTCACTAACACGGGCCCAATTATAGTAACTACATGAAAACTTCACGGTTGTTGCATGAAATGTCGTTTGTGTTTAGCCTACATCATCATTTTCTATCATGTGAAACAAGACCCAGCCTAGTGGTGAGGCTGCAGACAGCTTCTTAACAGTGTGCTCCTCAGCAGTCAGCTCCCCCTGCTGCTCATAAGGTGCCTCTGCACCCCTTTCCTTTCAGACCCTCCCACCAGCCTTTGGGCCACGCCTCCTCATTTACATTGACATGTGTCAAGTCCAAATGAAAAGGCAATGTTAAATGGAAATTCAAAAGCCAAATATTAAATGAAAATTAAAATTAAAATCCAATGTTAAATTGAAATTCAAAAGCCAAATGAAAATTAAAATCCAATGTTAAATTGAAATTCAAAAGCCAAATATTAAATTAAAATTAAAATCCAATGTTAAATTGAAATTCAAAAGCCAAATATTAAATGAAAATTAAAAGCCAATTATAAATTGAAATTCAAAAGCCAAATATTAAATTCAAAAGCCAAAGCCAAATGGAAAATTTAAAAAATAATAATATTTTTAATTTGATCTCGCTTTGTTTTCCCTTTGGACTTTCAATTTGAATTATGAATAAATATTTCCTCCATAGATAACAACATTGAACACTACACAAACAGTAGTTCATTTTTTTCATTTAGGCGATACATTTTTCCTGGTGAGACAGGAGGTGCCGGATCCAACAAAAAATGTTCCGGCGTGTTCCGGCTCAAATTAAGCCCTGAATATAACCTATAATATATAGACAGTCAGGTGTACAACAGACAGAGATATAATGGTAGGGAAGAAATGGGAAGTAACAAAGTACAAATACTTCGTTACTGTACTCAAGTAGATTTTTCAGATATTTTTACTTTACTATTTATTTATGCGGCGACTTTTTAGTTTTACTCCTTACATTTTAACAAGAATATCGGTACTTTCTACTCCTTACATTTTAGAAAATTGGCTCGTTACTTTAGTTTTGTACAAAAGGTTGTCTATGAGGAGTGATTGTGAGTGCATGTCGGAAAATAGCGCGGACACGCGCCTCACACCGCGAGCGGGCCACACAGAGAAAAGTGAGAGAAAAGAGGATAAATTATTTGAGATTGTGTGTGTGCGTCCTTGAGAACTGTAAGTGGTATAACTTATGTTGTCAGTTAATGTAAGCCTGTTGTTGTATTGGTCTATAGGTCTTGCTAACTTAAAGGTATTGAGGAGGATTTTCTTTTTCCGGGTGGATCATCAAAATAATTGGTCCTCCTAGTTGTCAATCATTCTGGTGATATGTATACGTAAGGCTGTCGTACTTGCTCGTCCCTAGGTAGTTTTCGCTTTCTGCGCTTGAGCACTTTCAGGTGTATATGTGTGGTGAGCTACGGTTTCAGCCGTTCATGGAAGCTCGCCGTTCTCAAGACAAGAGTGTTTTTGGGAGAATATTTCACACGCTGGCGTGCGCTAAAAGCACAGGTTGGGCTTCCCACTGATGCCTCAGTCGTGAAGTTTCTACTCCACAGGTAAAGTTTGGCTATTTGGAGAAATCCTTTTAAAATCACTGCTAGTAACAGTTGATGTAGCTAAGCTATGATTAGCGATGCTAGCCCTGGAACAAGTCACGCACCGCGCACACACGGTAAACATCTCAATTTGTGAAAAAGGTCAAATCTTCTTTTGGAAAGTAGGCTTGTATGAGCCATGCCGACAGCAACTTGTAAACAGTGCACTCTCGTGCTCACGTTTAATAGGCGCTCCCTCTCGGGAGCAGGCAGAGGGTTGCGCATGTGCATTTTTTCAAAAAGTACAGAGGGCGGTTCTTTTCTAAAATTCAGCGAAAATCCTCCACAATACCTTTAAAGTAAGTTAGCTAGTGATTTTGTTGTTTGTGTTCTTCACCTGTTAGCTAGGTTGCATGTTGCTTGATCTTAATAAAGCATCAAAAGAGAGAAGTTGTCTCCGTCCGTGTTTAGACAGACACACCTGGTGGGCGGGGGGGAGGGGGGGGGGCAAAGTTGGATACCAGACTCAGCTTTAAATCCAGTCCTAATCTAGTCCTCACTAACAAGTTTCAAATAATTTCACTGGAGTTACCGTTATTATTTTTCGCGTCATCAATACCGAATTCAATCTAATTGGATCTAATTGGATGGGAATATACTGTAGCCTATGTTGCACTTGATGCAACGACTCTACAGATTCGGCGGCATTCATTTGTGGCAAATCATTGTGGCTTGATGGTGGTAACGTTAGCACTAGTAGTATGGATGTTTGTTTGTTGTCTGTTTAGTAATTCATATTGAATCCTTTGTTTTCATGTTTGAGCACACACACACACACACATACATGTAGATTCCTTTACATGGTAAGGGGAAGATTAAAAAAGAGAAACTGGATCTGTGAATTCTATCTTACTACTCAGTCAGAATATTATAAACTTGGAGTCCCAGTCTCTGTCACAATAATCATATATGTCATGTTTTAGGCCTGTTGGCAGACATCTATTTAAAATGTAGCCAATGGCATAAAAAGAGTCCACTGAAGTTTCTCAGCTACCACTCTATAGTTAGATTTGTGTAGTCCAGGCAGCTTTTCATAAAAAATGGTATTCATTCGCAAGGCTACTTTTACTTTTATACTATAAGTAAATTTCTTTGTTACTTTTACTTGAGTAAAGAAGTTAAATCAGTACTTCTACTTTTACATTTTATTTTTAACACAAATATCTGTACTTCTACTTGAGTACGAGAAGTGAGTACTTTTGCCATCTCTGTGGAAGGGGCTGAGAGAGACAGGCTCATGCTGAAAAGTCCATTCCACTCCCTCTTAGATTTTGTTGATAAAAGGTTCAGACACACTCACCCCCAGTTTATTTCCCTCCATGGTTTGCTGAGAACTGACAAATTGCACAACAGATGTTTACATGAGTCAAAAGATACCCTCATTATGCAATAATGTGTAATTGTCCATAAATAAGAACCGGTTTTCTTTTGTAAACAAACTTACATGGAGAAGCTTCCACTTCTTTAAGTTCTTTTTTTCTCCAAAATCCTAAAAAAAACAACAACTGGGCTATCAAAACAGATCCAAATTATGTATTAACTAAAGTAAAAATACAACACAAAACCCAGGCTTTAAATACATAAAACATATAATAAAACACACACAAATTCACAGATACATTCAAAACTATAAAGCTCTTTTAAAAATACTATTAATTTTGTCATGCTTACAACAAGGAAGCGGACATCCCCAGCACTTCTGGTTGGATGCAAACTGCATTTTGTTGTCTTTGTACTCGTACTCTGCACAATGACAATAAAGTTGACTCTAATCTAATCTAATCTAATCAGTTCTTGATGAGCATATTTTGAATAATAAAATGTTGAAAGTGCTGCACAACCAGAGAAAATACATTAAAACAACACAATTCAACATACATAAATGAAACAAGATTCACAGAAAGATAGAAAGCCGTTCTAAGAGAATTAAAAGCAGGGATAGATTTGGCTGACCTAATTTCTGCAGGAAGGTCATTCCAGGGTTTGGGGGGTCCGGACTGCAAAAGCCAGATTAGTTCTTTATCTTAGTCACCAGTCAGACTCTGGGAACGACCAGCAGGCCACGGTCAGCCGATCTAAGAGGGTGCACAGGCTCATAAGGAGTCAGAAGAGCTTTAATATTGACTACTTAGGATCTGAAATAGGTACAATAATGACAATACTTTAAAAAACACACGAAGCACAATGTTGTTACACATTTGAGGGTAATGGAAACTTCATACCTGCGTTGTTGTACTGGAACAAAGTGAGCGAGAAAGACCGAATGTAACACTTGGACAAAGTGTTGTAATTTATGTGGCCGTTAATAATGTCAAAAAGTGATCCTCCCCCACATAATATAAATTTCCCTTTAATGTAATTAAGTCTTCTATTATTCCCTGCATGTAGTGAACAATGAATGTGTGGGTTTTAAAGTGTGCAGTGGTATTTTGTTCTATTGGAGTTCATTGCTCTTTTATCGTGTGTATTGGGTCCTAAAGCATATTAACAGCTTCTAAAATTACTCCTGTGCATTTTTGCTATTTATATCAAGTGATTGTGTCGATGCCATTGCACTTTCCCCTCTAAAGTCGCTACTGTGTAGTTCCATGCTAGTGCTGTTGGCCTTTTCCTATTAATGTTTTTAATCTATGCGGACTTTGTGAATAAACTCAATTTATATTTTGTAACTGGCCTCTCGTCCTGGTTTGTTTTGGACACATACCTGTTTCCATCTCTACACATGTAGCTCTAATGAGATATTTACATGATGAATGTTTACTTTTGGCGAGGGACTTAAAACACCTGACATTGTTTGGGCATGTTCACACCTGCAAAAAGAGGATCCGGCGATTCACTACAGGGTTGTGCAGCGGGGGGGGACGGGGGGGGACGGGGGGGGACGGGGTGTTATTGAAACGTCCCATTTATGTGACATCCTGTTTCTTTTTTTAACCCCCTAAGTGCACTTGAGGGCAGCTTCATTTCCCGGAGAAAGAAAGAAAGAGACGAAGGGACTGAGGAAACTGTCAGCTGTTTCACAAACGTCCGGGCAGTTGGGAGCGTGCCTATGTTCCCACATTTAAATTTCTTTATTTTCTTTCAAAATTAGGCCCTATGTTCCCTTATTTAAAAAATTAGTTTTTTCAAAATCGTGAATTGTGAAATATGTTCCCACACTTCCAAATATTTTTTTTTCAAAATTAGGCCCAATGTTCCCATATTTCTAAATATTTTTTTTCAAAATTAGGCCCTATGTTCCCTTATTTCTAAAAAATGTTTTTTCAAAATTAGGTTCTATGTTCCCACACTTCTCACATTTCTAAGATTTTTTTTCAAAATTATGCCCAATGATCTCACATTTCCTTTTTCATAAATGTTTCAGATTTCATTCCCCTAACCCTTAAACAAATCTTGTGGGAGGATAGGGTTTAAATTGAAGGGAAAGGTGGGAACACAAGACCTAATTTTGAAAATGTCCCAGAAATCTGGGAACATAGGGCCTAATTTTGAAAAGAATCTTAGAACTGTGGGAACATAGGGCTGTGTGAACATAGGGCCTATTTTTCTGTGAAAAAAATGCAAACACACAAAGTCTGATTACTCACCAGTTAGATGACTGGGCACCGCAGTGGGACGTCGGGTTGTCCTTCTCCAAAAGTTGAATCGGTCTCAACGCAGGCTGTTACATCCTGCATGTCTAGGAGCAGCTATAGGACAGAACATATAAATAAACCAGGGAAAGATTCAGGGAAAGGCAAAAACGTATCAAAGATAAATCAAGTAATTTGTTGTAAAACACAACTTAAAGAAATCTTTACCAAAAGCAGCTGATCATCTTCAGCTGTGGGAGTGACATCACCAGCACAGCACCCACCTGAAGAGAATTAGACAAGCAAAACACAAACTACACACAGATCCGGCTGAATATTGGGCTTTTTTACGGGGTTCTGGTTTCTGCTGAACCTTAGAATTTTCTCCCAGGGAACCGAACCCTACGCTTGCACTACGGTGCGCTACGCTGGTCACCGTAGTGACGCCGCCGTTGATTACGGGAAGGTGTTTACGTAGGTGGAGCGTTCAATGCAGCAGGCTGTGAGAAAGTGGACATGGATCTGGTGAGCAGTAAGCTGTGAGAAAGTGGACATGGATCTGGTGAGCAGTAGGCTGTGAGAAAGTGGACATGGATCTGGTGAGCTGTAGGCTGTGAGAAAGTGGACATGGATCTGGTGAGCAGTAGGCTGTGAGAAAGTGGACATGGATCTGGTGAGCAGTAGGCTGTGAGGAAGTGGACATGGATCTGGTGAGCAGTAGACTGTGAGAAAGTGGACATGGATCTGGTGAGCAGTAGGCTGTGAGAAAGTGGACATGGATCTGGTGAGCAGTAGGCTGTGAGAAAGTGGACATGGATCTGGTGAGCAGTAGGCTGTGAGGAAGTGGACATGGATCTGGTGAGCAGTAGGCTGTGAGAAAGTGGACATGGATCTGGTGAGCAGAAAAAGTTGTTGTTTGGCAGTACTTTCAGTCAAAAGAAGACCATTCAAGTCCAGCTACATGTTCAAATTGTTCAATGCTGATTTTTCTGATGGTGGCGAGGACCCTAAACAATACACAACATTTGGTATGACCGATTTGCACTAACTTGGCACATAGCATCTCCAAACCTACCTGACCAAAAGTTATAATAAGAATTTTGCTACGTTGATATATGCGTAAATTAGGAACAAACAAAATTTTGTAGCTAGCTACCAAACACAAACTTTATCATATATTGGTCAGAGTAAATGCTATCAATGAGAAACTTGAGATCATTGTTCGACATGCCACTCCGAGGATCTGTACCAAATTGGGTGAAGATCGGCAATTAGGGGCCGCTCTGATCAAGGTAGACACATTTTGGCCTATAGCCCAATACATGTAAATGGTCATTTGCAATTGCAATTTACGACAGATCTTGTAGCTCAGGGGTGTCAAACTCATTTTCACTAAGGGCCACACTGGAAAAAGAGAATCACGCCAAGGGCCAGTTTATTTGTTTTTGTTCAGACTTTTTTTGTGGCTTTCTTAGACATTTGTCACCTTTTCTGTAAATTTGTTGCTTTTTCCGACATTTTTGTACGCTTTTTGTCGCATTTTTGTTGACATGAAGCCCTACAAAAGTCATCAAAAGAGTTCCTTAGCCATCGTAGAATTTAGCAAATAGAGCAAACCAATGATAAATCTTTTTTAACAACAACCTGTTTCACAGCCTGAATATGAAAACTCTCTCTCTGCTTCTTCTGGGGGAATTTCTGAGTCTCAAAGTCTGCTTTGAATGACACGTAATTGCATTTTAAAAAACACTTTCCTGTGTTTTTGTTTTGGCGCACAACTAGGCGGGCCAAAATGTATTGTGAACCCAAATTGATGTACGGGCCGGATCTAAATCCGCAAGGGGCCGGATTTGGCCCGCGGGCCTTGAGTTTGACACATGTGTTGTAGCTCATGGCACATAATTTTTCCTTAAGATTGCCTCACTGCCATCACACTTCAGGTTTTGCTTCTGCAGGCTCCTTGGGTGAGGTCCAAGGAGCCATAACTGCTTTCAGTTCTAATCTTTATTTAGATTTCCGCTCTCGTTTGGTTTCTTGTTCGTCATCTACACGTAAGCCTGGATTTTCTGTTCTGATGTTGCGTTCCAGACACAATTTTTTAGCACGTAAGTCACGACTCATGACAAGCGTTCCAGCATGTCATCATCCAGATAAACTGTGATTGAGTGAAAGTCGGTTTAGATACATTTATGTACAACAGATTTGTGCATCTGATGATGAAAATAATGACATTTGGCACACCGTCAAAGCTGGCTAGCCAGGGCACTTTCACCGGAAGAAGGTTGTGAAAACACAAGTTACGGGTTGCCTGGAATGTGCCATAATAAATTCTACACCTGCATCTGCTCCTGGTTGTGTCGTGCATTTGGGTTGTATTATTTAAAGTCTCCTATTAGAGGCCTCAACTGCTAAAACTTCTAAAAAATACATTGTGTTTAACTTAAAAAAGAAAATCAGGAGCCCAGTGAAAGTTTCAGATCAGACCTGTTTTATTTTTTTAACAGATAAAAACACAGTGATCATTCTTTATCTAAAGCATGAATCCAGAGTCTCCTCAGCTGGTTTTATGAGGAGTTTTAAGAATTTTGTTCCAAAATGATAAATCAGTAACTGCAGGTGAATGATAACCGGTTGACAAAGCCCCTTGGAAAAAACGAAAATGAACCGAAATCTAAATGTATGACCAGTAGATAAATACTGTTACAGACTTAAACCTGGAGTTTATAAAATATTGCTCAGACTAAGCCGTTGTACGTTTAATAAAACATTCAAGTGCTCCGACTTTGGGACGGCAGATGGTGTGACATTCATTTTCAGAAAGTGTTTTAAGTGTCCTGCTGTCCATCTACCAAAAAACTGTTGTGCTAAGATTTTAGTCCAGAAGCAGCAAAAACAGCAACAGAGAGCTTTTGGAAGCTTGCCTATGGTCCCACAGCCCAATGTTCCCACAGCCCTATGGTCCCACAGCCCAATGTTCCCACAGCCCTATGGTCCCACAGCCCAATGTTCCCACAGCCCTATGGTCCCACAGCCAAATGGTCCCATATTTCTAAGATATTTTTCAAAATTAGGCCCTATGTTCCCACATTTCCTTTTTCATAAATTTATATCAGATTTTATTCCCCTTTCTCCCAATTTGGTAGCCAATTACACCCAACCTATTGTCCCCTAACCCTACTAACCCTAACCCTGTGGGAACATAGGGCTGTGGGAACATAGGGCCTAATTTTAAGAAGAATCTTAGAAATGTGGGAACATAGGGCTGTGGGAACATAGGGCTGACCCCACAGAGAGAATAACAGAATACATAAAGTATTCTGTTGATGCCTTTTTTTGTTCTTGTGCCGGGAGCATGCCTATGTTCCCACATTTCTAAGATGTTTTTCAAAATTAGGCCCGATGTTCCCACATTTCTAAGATTTCTTTCTAAATTAGACCCTATGTTCCCACATTTTATCCCCCTTTCTCCCAATTTGGTAGCCAATTACACCCAACCTATTATGCTCTAACCCTAACCCTACTAACCCTAACCCTGTGGGAACATGGGCCTAATTTTAAGAAACATCTTAGAAATGTGGGAACATTGGGCCCACAGAGGGAATACAGAATACAGAAAGTAATCTGTTGATGCCATTTTTTGTTCTTGTGCCAAGCTTTGATTTATCTATTTGTTTAAGAGCTGCTTGAGTTTCCGAGCGTCTCAGGCCTGCATGCGTCTGTTTCCTACATTAATGCATCACTGTCAGGTTCGACAGTGAAATGTTGCTGCAGCGCTGACGAATCAACTCCATTTTCTCTTCTGAATCGTTTCTTTTTTTGCAGGTTTGAAGCTTTTCCTGAGAGGCAGTGTGGGCGTGTAGCTGAGCAGTTTTTTTTTTATTCCCAAGAAGCATTGGCAGGTTAGATTGACAGCTCACCTCAGGTTATAGAGGACGAACGCCCACCAGTACTGTGGACTGTCCCTTCTCCATTAGGCTTTAAGTTACATTCTGCAAATGACTGGCTGTCCTTTTCATACAGCTGAAGGAGGGTGGAGGGGTGTGTGTGCAGTGTGCATCCAACCGTGGTGAGAGGATAATGGGAAAGCAAAAAGCATCATTACCTCTCTCCACGCTGCGCTGCACCTCTCGCCTCCCCCTGAAGCGCTGGGAAAAGATGGAGTGGACGTCACTTTGACTTTGACGCTTTGGATCTGGACTCATTTTTGGCGACATCTACACTGCTACGTTTTGGTTTTAAAAGGGAATATCTTCTGCTACGTTTACACCTCGCGCTTGCATTACTGCAGCGTTTTCACAGGGATCGTGCATCCCATAGCCCTATGTTCACACAGCCCTATGTTCACATATTTCTAAGAATGTTTTTTTCGCTGAAAATTAAGCCCTATGTTCCCACATTTCTAAGATTTCTTTCAAAATGAGGCCCTATGTACCCTCAGCCCTATGTTCCCACATTTCTAAGATTTTGTTTCCAAAATTAGGCCCTATGTTCCCACATTTCCTTTTTCATGAAATTTGCATCAGATTTTATCCCCCTAACCCTAACCCTAACAAATGTTGTGGGAGGATAGGGCTTAAATTGAAGGGAAATGTGGGAACACAAGACCTAATTTTGAAAATGTCCCAGAAATGTGGGAACATAGGGCCTAATTTTGAAAATGTCCCAGAAATGTGGGAACATAGGGCCTAATTTTGAAAATGTCCCAGAAATGTGGGAACATTTATTTTTATTTTAAAAAAACTTTAACATTTGGAAACACTGCTGCCCCTGTTTTGGTTCTGCACAGTGGTGTAGTCTACGTGATACACAGGTATACGCAGTATACCCACTAGGAAAGCTCCAGCATTTCCATAAACCCACTTAAAAATGACCAATGACACGCAACAACATACATGTCATCTCTGTTTTTCCTCTTCACGTAGGCTTAATAAAGGGATTTCCACCTTAAATTGGTGCATAAAAGTGTATCCGAATACAGGAAATTAAGTTGTTGATGCTCAAGACACCTAGACCCTCCACTATGAAATGCCTCCCCCCCATATATATATAGTACAGTATACCCACTACATTACATTCGACTACACCACTGGTTCTAAAACGCCGGGGTTGCTTTGTAGTCAGGACGGGCACAAACGGAGACATTTTCAGTCAGTCAGTCTTATCGGTTAGGTAACTTACAGATGGTGTTTGGTGTTTTAAGCACCCAACGTCGTCTTCCAGGCAGCGCTGCCTGGAAGGCACTAGGATTAGTCAATGGTTAGGGTTAGGGTTAGGTGCCTTGAAGTCAATTTTGGGGACTTAAAACACCATCGAGCCTTACAGACCTTTCAGTAACAGTTCCACTTCGTCGTCGCTCCAAGCTAATAAATCTCTGCTCTTACTTTTCTTTCTCCAAAGTATTTTCTGTGTTTTAGACTTCTACGTCCATGTTTTCTAACCGAAGAGTAACGTAAGATAATCTTATTCCTGTTTACACCGGCACGCACATTCCCAGTGTGTGTTAAAGGTCATGTGATATGTGTTGTCAGATGTGTTAGTGTGGACAGAGATTAGTTCTGCTACTGGGGCTAAAACTCTTGTGTAAAACACAGCTGAAAATGTTAACGTAGCAGTGTAGATGTAGCCTTAATCTTCGACTACACTGTGAAAATGTTTTTATTGCTTCAGGCACAGTTTCTACGGCAGCAGCTTCCACGAAATCTAAGCTGTAAGCATCTAAAGCACCGACAGCATGCACTGAGTTCAGAGCCGGCCCAAAGCAGACATGACAGAAGGGACTTCATCACTAGGGTTGGGTACCGAAATCCTTTCTGCAAAACCTGTAGGAATCGGACCAGGTTAGAACGCAAATTTCGGTTCCTAATTTTGGTTCTACTTAATATGTCGACTGGAATATTTTCCCTTTGTCACAACGATACGGAGAGTTTTCAGAGCGCTATAACACATGGCTGGGTTAGCTCAGTTGGTAGAGCAGGCGCACATATAGAGAGGTGTACTCCTCGACGCAGCTGCCGTGGGTTCGACTCCAACTTGTGGCCCTTAGTTGCATGTCATACCCACCCCCTCTCTCTCTCTCGCTCTCTCTCTCTCCTTTCATGTTTACATCTGTCCTGTGGAAATAAAGGCCTGAAAATGACCTTTAGAGTGATATAACACAATCATAATGTGTCTTAAAGTTAAAATAGATCTGTTTTTTTATACTTTATATATATATTTTTTAAATAAATCTCTACAAAACATATTATTTAAATGTTACTATGTTTTTTCTTTTCAGAAAGCTTTGGACCGGCCCTGTTTGAGAAGGCAGACAGCATCTACAGCTGCAAAATGATGGCTTTCCTTTTTCTTTTGTAACAATCAGCAGGTTCAGACCTTTGGTATGAGAAAGCTGCGGCAGTTTTTAAAGGATTTTACAGTGTTTTGGTGCCTGTGCAGTTTATTTTAAGCTTCTCTTGTCCAAACACAGCTTTGTGTTCTCTGCTTTTTTTTTTGCCGACATTCGACTGAATCCACAATCTGTCCTTTCCAACATTTGGTAATTGTTCCCTCCCCCAGCCCACCTCCCACCTCCCCTCCTGACTACGAGCCAGAAAGCCACAGCTCCTCAGCTGAAAACTCCACACTTCCCCTGCTGCGCTGCGAGGTTTAAACATACTCCTGGAGGCTGTAGCTGTCCTTGATGTCTTTCGGAGGGAGTTTGGAGGGAGACGAGTAAGCCTTGTGCACAGCTTTCTCCTGAGGAGGTTTCTGCGTCTTCACGTTGTCCATCTGCAGCTGAACCGTCTTGTTGTGCCAGTTTTTCGGCTGCACGTTGTCCGTCTGCTCCGGCTCTCGCCTCCGCTGATCGTCTCGCAGCACGACGAACCTGTCGGGGTGATCGTAGGAGGGAGGGTAGTCCGGGCGCCCGGATCTTTTCCCCGGACACGACAAGCAAAAAATCACCCCTCCAGCCAGGAGGAAGCCGGCCGAGATAAACGTCACGCACAGAGCTCCTCCCGGTTGATATTTGCTGCTCTCCGGCAGGTCTGTCGTCAGAAACACGGTGATGACTTCGTTGGTGAACCACGACGCCGGAACCAGGCACAGGAAGCTGGCCAGGACAAAGCAACCTCCGGCAGCGATGGCCGTGTGTCCCTTGGCTCGGTGGCTGCCTCCCCAGCGCGTGCATTTAAGCCCCAGAGAGGCCAGGCAGAGTCCAAACGACGCAACCATGCAGGACAAAACCATGGCGGCTCGCATGGTCTGCAGATACGCCGGCAACGACAGCACCGAGTTCTTCATGGTGCAGCTGAAGACCCCGGAGCTGTACCACACGCAGTCCATCCACAGCCCCTGCATCTGCGAGATAGGAGTCATGAAGTGGGACCACGCGTCCACGCTCACCTTCCAGTTGGGAAGCAGAGTGGCCACGGTCGCGCCGAGGACGCCCAGCAGCGCCAGGGCGAACGCCAGGATCTGAACGGCTGCAGACAGCATGGCTCAGCACCCTCCAGGGCCCAGGTTGGCGTTGGCGTCCCCCTCCCCGGCAGGTTCCTGACAGCAGATAATTCCTCAGCGCAGGCTCCAGCGGGCTGCAACCAGAGGAGAAATGAGAACTGGAGTGAGCGTGGGAGCGTGACGGACGCACAGCTGAGGCTGCTGATGGGGATGGGGATGGGGAATGCGTTTTTTATTTCTTTTTTTGATGTGCGAGCTCGCTGATTGCCTGCATCATTACTCTGCAGCTGATGTGGTGATCATTGACACTCAATTATGTCCATTTAAAGCTGCAGTCCCTTGGGTTTACCCCTCACTGAGGGTGTTTTTCACTGCAGGAAACATTTGGCACTTAAAGAGCTGCAAAGGCGAATCAATTTGAGTAATTTTAACAGTAAAAGCTGTGATAATCAGCTTCTTAAATGTGAATATTTTCTCGTTTCTTCTCTCCTCTGTGACAGTAAACTGAATATCTTTGAGTCGTGGACAAAACAAGACATTTAAGGACGTTTATCTTGGGCTTTGGGACAAAAAAAATCCCATTTTCTGACATGTTATAGACCAAACAAGTAATCAGTGAATCAAGAAAATAATCAACAGATTAACTGACAATAAAAACAACTGTTAGTTGCAGCCCTATTCAGCACAGAGGACAACCTAAAAAGCTCTGTTAAGAGTGAAGTTATTTGGGTATTTAACCGTGATGTCCTGATAAGGGTCAGCCATCTGCAACAAGAGGAGAGATGAAGAGAGCGAAGTAGCCTGGCAGCTGGATTCTTACCTGTGTTGCGTCCTCGGCAGCGTCTCCTGAAGTGATTCCTGAGGACGAAGCAAAGAGAATCCAGTGGGAATGAAATGAAAACACGGGGCGGGCGT
>JABUOV010000129.1:30000-35000 GCA_025617405.1 Perca schrenkii | reverse complement strand
GGGAATGACATGCAGCAAAGGGCCGCAGGTCGGAGTCGAACCCTTGACCGCTGCGTTAATGAGCAAACCTCGACACATGTGCACCCGCTCTACCAACTGAGCTAACCCGGCCACGGCGCTTTTAAATCACATGATTAAGATACGATGACGCCTGGAAGGGACGGGCCATCGGGCAACACTTATTGTTCAGCCCTGAGTTTGAAATTGGGTATCACATGACGAGGCAATTTTCAATACTCAATACTTTAGGGGCAGTCTGGTCGGTACTCAGCTCTACCTTTCTTAGATTCTTAATGAATTCAGCCAAATCGGCTTTGAATTCGGCTGAATATTGGGCTTTCAATGCAGTAGGCTGTGAGGAAGTGGACATGGATCTGGTGAGCAGTAGGCTGTGAGGAAGTGGACATGGATCTGGTGAGCAGTAGGCTGTGAGGAAGTGGATATGGATCTGGTGAGCAGAAAAAGTTGTTGTTTGGCAGTACTTTCAGTCAAAAGAAGGCCATTCAAGTCCAGCTACATGTTCAATCTGTTCAATGCTGATTGGTCTGGTGGTGGCGAGGACCCTAAACTATACACAACATGGCCGCTGTTACAACATCTGGTCTGAAACATCTGAAAGAATACGAGTTGTGCATGAAGGAATCTCCAGACAGCAGCCAGAATGCAGCAACTTCAGGTACAGCAAAGGAAGGACAGTCACAGCTAAAAACTTTTTAACGTTTTAACCAGACGGTTCCGCTCCCGGTCAGCTGTCCCGACAGTCAGAGGGAGCGGAGCGACCAAACGTCTGGCTGCTGCTCATTAGCTAACGGTAGCTTTCTAATTTCACCCCCCCCCAACATGCCTTCATCATACACTGGTTAGCGGAAATTTGCCAAACAAAATTGTCACTAATTCAAACCCTAGACCTCTGCGTCGAGGCATAAACCTCTCAGTATATGTGCGCCTGCTCTACCCACTGAGCCAACCCAGCCAAGCATCTAACTATTTTAGAGGCTGTGGATGTTGTTTACTTCCTAATGTTTACTGTGTTAGTGGACTGAGGATGGGAGGAGGATTCAGCAGAATTTTAACCAGTGGATTCGGTATTCGGCCGAACCCCAATAAAATCTGGATTCGGTGCATCCCTGCAATAACCAGTAAGCCGTAATAACACGTTCAGGCAGAGAAGTGCAACAAAATACTGAAAAACATTCGAGTCCAACATTCGTCTGCTTTTTTTGAAGTTTTTGAAGATGAATCCTCCTCTGTCGAGAACACAGTGAGCTCCGATTTACAATAAAAGAACGAGAGTTATGATATTAAAATGTAAAATAAAAAAAGGAAGTGAGCAGGGATCCATCAGACGAAGAGAGCTCTTCCGGAAATCAAAACTGTAGGAAATGTAGTTGTGTAAAAAAATAAATGAGCTCCAGATATGTGTGTTTTTTTGGGGTTCTGAGATCACTCGTAAGTGATCGAGTCTTTGGTCCTCGTAAGAACTGTTAAAGCCGCGCTGCTATATCCAACGTTTTGAAGAAGGTTCCTGACCAAAAATAGAACTTTTCTTCTGACAGCAATCAAAAGACTCCATCGTTGTTCAACACAAAATCCTTAAAAAAGTTGAAAGAGAATCCATATTTCCTGGAAGTGTTTTGGAGGTTTGAGGTGTGTTTGTTACCTTGTTGTCCTGAAAAGAGATGGATAAACAGGAGTGTGCCTATGTTCCTAAAGCCCTATGTTCCCATATTTCTAAGATTTTTCTCCAAAATTAGGCCCTATGGTCCCACAGCCCTATGTTCCCACAGCCCTATGTTCCCACAGCCCTATGTTCCCACAGCCCTATGGTCCCACAGCTCTATGTTCCCACAGCCCTATGTTCCCACAGCCCTATGTTCCCACAGCTCTATGTTCCCACAGCCCTATGTTCCCACAGCCCTATGGTCCCACAGCTCTATGTTCCCACAGCCCTATGTTCCCACAGCTCTATGTTCCCACAGCCCTATGTTCCCACAGCTCTATGTTCCCACAGCCCTATGTTCCCACAGCCCTATGTTCCCACAGCCCTATGGTCCCACAGCCCTATGTTCCCACAGCCCTATGTTCCCACAGCCCTATGGTCCCACAGCTCTATGTTCCCACAGCCCTATGGTCCCACAGCCCTATGTTCCCACAGCCCTATGTTCCCCCAGCCCTATGGTCCCACAGCCCTATGTTCCCACAGTTCCCACATTTCCTTTTTTAATAAATTTGTGTAATATTTCATCCCCCTTTCTCCCAATTTGGAAGCCAATTACACCCAATTATTACACTATTATCCAGTAGCAATGGGCTACAGATGGAATGTAACCCTAACCCTAACATAGGGCCTAATATTAAGAAATATTTGGGAACATAGGGCCTCTATAGAGTTGAAATATTTTATGAGATTAAGTTTCTTCTCACAGTGTTAATATAATAATTTTTAACTTGAGTTCCTTCACATGGCTGTTTTACAAAAATTACTCCAGTTTGGATTTGTTCGGCTGTAATTTTCAAAAATTAATCTGCGTGTGTGTGTGTGCCTGTCTGTGTGTGTCTGTGTGTGTGTCTGTATATGTATATGTGTGTGTGTGTGTGTGTGTGTGTCTGTGTGTGTGAGGTAGGAATTATTGTTGTTATCGCGGCCAATCAGACGGCGGCCAGAGGTTGTGATATCCCAGATGTCCCCCAGACATCGGTGATGTTGTCGAGATGAAAGTCAGCAGTGTGTTTAGGAGTTCACGTCTGAGTGAATCCTTCGTCATATGTTGATGTGACAACTTCTGCAGGTCTGATGAACGGTTTGCAGTATCTGGAGTTTAGTTTCCTCTCCCGGGGCTCCAATAGTCTAGTAGCTATAACGTCAGCCTCCTTTTCCACGTTAGCATGTTAGCCGGGGGTGTAGCGCTATACCGGAGCATACCTACGGTTAAACTATGGCTTGTTTCGAAGGTTATGTAACCACTGTTCACTGTCAGAAAAAGAGGTACAATATAGGTCCATTTTTGTTCCCTAAGGTACAAACTTAGCAAATGTTCCCTTAAAAGTACGAAAATGTACCTTTAAGGTACAATTATGCACCTTCCATTGTACATTGTGGAATTTCCGAGGTGTAAGGTACATATTTGTACCTTAATGTTAACTAAAATAAATGTCTAAAACAACAACAATCAAGCCTTTGCCTTTTTTCTTTCACTTCTTAAGGAATTGAAAGCCACTTTCAATTTTTGCCACTTAAAATGTACAAAATGGCTTTGTCTCTGGGGCGGTACCTTAATGGGACAAAATTGTACATTTCAAGAGGTACTTTGTTGTACCTTAAGGTACATTATTGTCCCTTTAGAAGGTACAAACAAGTAAGGTACAAATTTGCTCTTCTGTTCCAAGGTACAACAATGTACAAATAGCAAAAAATTGCCGGTGCAACACAGATGTCTTCTACTTGATGATTTTATTTCAGAGTAGAGTATCTTTGATGAAGATGTAACCATACATCGAAACGTTAGTCACTGTTATGCACCTTAAGAAATAAAATCATCAAGTAGAAGACATCTGTGTTGCACCGGCAATTTTTTGCTATTCGTGCCGTTGTGTCCTGCTTTGGTTGCACCGGATTGTTGTGGTCTGCAGAAGCGCAGAGAACTTCCCCTTTATTTCTTGAGTACAACAATGTACCTTAGAGGGTACCACCCCAGTGACAAGCTTTTGTAATCGGCCGTCTGACAGTCTGGCGAGGTCAGTGACTCAAGTCTGTTCGGTGTGTCCCGTGGATGATTTTTTTGTGAGGGCTCTTGTTGTGTTTATTGTGATATTTTTCCTCTATTCATCTATTTACGGTTAAGGTACCAACAGGTTTTGGTCTGCAAACTCGTTCTGGTGCACTCCGGTAGCACTACGCACCCCCTAACGTTAGCATGTTAGCTCTGTAGCGTGTGATAACGTTAGCATGTTAGCTCTGTAGCGTGTGATAACTGTCGGTACACGATCCGTTCTGCCTGCACGATCCGTTCTGCACATGCGCAAGATATTACTGTTTACGACCTGCACAATCTGTTCCACGCTAGCCTATGGCTAGCCTCTAACAGGAAGCTAACGTTAGTTTAGCTAACAGCTAATTCGGCTAACCGCTAGCTGACAGCTAGATTGAGTCTGAAAATGACGTTAAGTCAAACTTAACGGGAAAAGCAGACTGCAGCTTAATTAAGACTTTACAGTAATAACAATAAAGACAAGTGTTGAGTGATTGGATTTTAAATTAGCACAAGTAAAGTAGAACCGACGTAACAGCTGTTATATATGTTAACGTTTATTTTTACGTTTTATTTTGAGGGTCTTTTAAAGTTATTACATGCTGTCTCAGCTAGCGGTTAGCCGAATTAGCTGTTAGCTAAACTAACGTTAGCTTGGCTGTCGACCGGAAGCGTGGAACAGATCGTGCGGCGTCGTAAATCCTCGTACAACAGCGCATGCGCGAACATTATGCGCATGTGCAGAACGGATCGCGCAGGCAGAACGGATCGTGTACCGACAATAACGTTAACATGTTAGCTCTGCAGCGTGTGATAACGTTAGCATGTTAGCTCTGCAGCGTGTGATAAGCAGACTTCTGCATCCCCAGCACGCTGTCGTAGAAGCAGTCCTCGTTGATCATGGAGGTCATGCTCTGAACGCTGAAGTCTCTCTCCAGCGGGCTTCTGCTGCCACAATCTGGCCCTTCTCCCCCGGGGCTCCGGCGCAGACTGGAGCTCCGCCTTCTCCTGCAGCCGCTCCGACACGCTAGCAACGCCGCCGGAGGCGTTCCTCGCTCCGTGTCCTCCTCTTCGGTGAAGTTGAGCCTCTGTAGCTGCGCCTCGAGCTCGCCGGTCAGCGAGCGCAGTCTCGTCCTCTTCCCTGCAGGGTTGGCCCGGCTCGGCAGCAGAGGCTCTGAGCAGGTTTCTCCCAGAACGCAGGGCTGGCGCTGGCGGCTGCAGCCTGCTTCCTCCTCCTCCCGCTGATGATGA
>JABUOV010000129.1:15000-22500 GCA_025617405.1 Perca schrenkii | reverse complement strand
TGTAGCACAGCTCTGTGGCAGTAGGTTGATGTTAACACAGCTCTGTGACAGTAGGTTGATGTAGCACAGCTCTGTGACAGTAGGTTGATGTAGCACAGCTCTGTGACAGTAGGTTGATGTTAACACAGCTCTGTGACAGTAGGTTGATGTAGCACAGCTGTGACAGTAGGTTGATGTTAACACAGCTCTGTGACAGTAGGTTGATGTAGCACAGCTCTGTGACAGTAGGTTGATGTAGCACAGCTCTGTGACAGTAGGTTGATGTTAACACAGCTCTGTGACAGTAGGTTGATGTAGCACAGCTGTGACAGTAGGTTGATGTTAACACAGCTCTGTGACAGTAGGTTGATGTAGCACAGCTCTGTGACAGTAGGTTGATGTTAACACAGCTCTGTGACAGTAGGTTGATGTAGCACAGCTGTGACAGTAGGTTGATGTAGCACCGCTCTGTGACAGTAGGTTGATGTTAACACAGCTCTGTGACAGTAGGTTGATGTAGCACAGCTCTGTGACAGTAGGTTGATGTAGCACAGCTCTATGACAGTAGGTTGATGTTAACACAGCTCTGTGACAGTAGGTTGATGTAGCACAGCTCGGTGACAGTAGGTTGATTTTAACACAGCTCTGACAGTAGGTTGATGTAGCACAGCTCTGTGACAGTAGGTTGATGTTAACACAGCTCTGTGACAGTAGGTTGATGTAGCACAGGTCTGTGACAGTAGGTTGATGTTAACACAGCTCTGTGACAGTAGGTTGATGTAGCACAGCTCTGTGACAGTAGGTTGATGTAGCACAGCTCTGTGACAGTAGGTTGATGTTAACACATCTCTGTGACAGTAGGTTGATGTAGCACAGCTGTGACAGTAGGTTGATGTAGCACAGCTGTGACAGTAGGTTGATGTTAACACAGCTCTGTGACAGTAGGTTGATGTTAACACAGCTCTGTGACAGTAGGTTGATGTAGCACAGCTCTGTGACAGTAGGTTGATGTTAACACAGCTCTGTGACAGTAGGTTGATGTAGCACAGCTGTGACAGTAGGTTGATGTTAACACAACTCTGTGACATGAGGTTGATGTTAACCCAGCTCTGTGACAGTAGGTTGACGTTAGCACAGCTCTGTGCCGGCTCCAAAAAACTGAAGAACCAACAACAATCCCAGAGGGAAAGCTCTCCGTCTCGACTGTGACTCAGACAATCCAACGCCGCGCGGCGCTGCAAAGTGTGAGTGTGTGTTAGCCTAGAAATCTAGACGCACCCTAGCGGCAGCAAATTTAATTTGCAGCCAGCTGGAAAATCCAAAATCTGATCAGGCCAATCACATCGTGTATAGAGTCGGTGGGCGGGGCTTATGGCTGCTGCTGCTGGTGAACAGAGGTCTTCTGGAAGACTTGGAGTTCAGCTTTTCTTTGAGAAAAGAACAAAGAACGGCTCTGAAGTCATTCTTAAAAAAGGGCAAAAGTTTAACCTATCAACTAGCTTCTCGTCCTTCTTCGTTGCTGTGATTGGTTGGAGCTAGGGCTGAACGATGAGCTAACCGCTAATCAGAGCTAATCGTTGCCAACCGAGCCTTTAGTTCTGCGTGCCTGTATCCATTAACTGCATGTATGGACTCGAGCCCAAACAAAACCCTTCATTTTATTAAAATGTCTGTAAAAGTTTTAAACTTCAACTCAGAGTTGTTTGAATGACAGAGATCAGCTCGAGGTACGGTGTAGCGTTAGCGTGCTAAGTCGATGCTTTCTCAGCGGAGTGCAGACTGATTTGCTCTCCCGAGTCATCAAATCGAGACCAAATCGCAGCGTTTGCGATTAGGAAATCGCGTTTTAACATATCGCGATATTATCGCAAATGCAATTAATCGTTCAGCCCTAGTTGGAGCGCTATCCTATTGGTGCAGAGGGAATTTGAAAGACAAGCGTTTATCCCGCCCCTCGGATTGAGCCCCGTCAATGGTGAGTTCCCAGACCTCAACACCTGGATGTGAGTCTGGCTTGTCAGGCTAAGTGTGTGTGTGAGTGTGTGTGTGTGTGTGTGTGTGTGTGTGTGTGTGTGTGTGTGTGTGGTGTTACCTGTTTGTCGGGCGCGCTCTGCTCGGCGGCCAGCTGGTCGAACACGCAGCCATAATCCTCGTAGATCTTCTGCATCTCGTTGATGTGCGTCGCCACCTTCTCCATCGCTCTCAGCGCCTCTGTGTGGACAGACAGACAGTCAGCGCGGCCCTTTATCAACATTCATGTCATGTTTTTCGTGACATCTTTTGCAACATTTTTGGAGCTTCTTTCTACATTTAGATACTTGGACACTTTGGGCAGACAAGTCTTTCTAATGAGGCATTCTCACAGGCTGATACTTCAACGGTTTTAACCCCAAACTGAGACTTTCTTCACTCGCTAAATTGTCTTTTAAACTGAGGAATACAAGCTATATATATATATATATATATATATATATATATATATATATATATATATATATATATATATATATATATTTTCATGGCTCAATTTAAACAGGACCACAACATTATTTGTCTTTCCCCGTTCACTACTGTATATATTTTTACTATTACAAAAACAGCACCAAAAACAGTGACAAAAACAACACCAAAAAGTGCCAAAAACAGCGTCAAAAAGTGCCAAAAACAGCGACAGAAACAACGCCAAAATGTGCCAAAAACAGTGACAAAAACAGCGCCAAACGAGTGACAAAAGTGACAAAAACGCTGGAAGAAACAGCAACAAAAAAGTTGGAAAAGTGACTTTCTTCCCTTTCTAAATTATCCTTTAAACTGACAAACATATGTGTAATTCATGGCTCAATTTAAACAGAATCAAAACATTATTTGTCATGTTCGTCATTATGGGTGTGGGTGCTACCTGTCAGGTGTGGGTGCTACTTGTCAGGTGTGGGTGCTACATGTCAGGTGTGGGTGCTACCTGTCAGGTGTGGGTGCTACATGTCAGGTGTGGGTGCTACCTGTCAGGTGTGGGTGCTACATGTCAGGTGTGGGTGCTACCTGTCAGGTGTGGGTGCTACCTGTCAGGTGTGTGTGCTACATGTCAGGTGTGGGTGCTACCTGTCAGGTGTGGGTGCTACATGTCAGGTGTGGGTGCTACCTGTCAGGTGTGGGTGCTACCTGTCAGGTGTGTGTGCTACATGTCAGGTGTGGGTGCTACCTGTCAGGTGTGGGTGCTACCTGTCAGGTGTGTGTGCTACATGTCAGGTGTGGGTGCTACCTGTCAGGTGTGGGTGCTACATGTCAGGTGTGTGTGCTACCTGTCAGGTGTGTGTGCTCGGGGCTCTCGGGGTCGGTCAGAGACACCAGCTCTCTCAGCAGTAGTGGATACTTCAGGACTCTCTGAACAGGTTTGATCAGGTACGACTCCAGAGATGACGAGTGCTGATTGGTCGGATTCCTCGCCTCCAGGAAGTGCTTGAAGGCGCTGTCTGTCTTCGCTGTGAAAATGGATATTTATCAGACCGAAGCTCCGACTTTCATTCAAGTTTCAAGATACTTTATTGGCATTGTATGAACACAACGCAATTACGTTTGGTGGCAATTAGTGCAGCAGCAGTAGATAAATCAATGTAAGCTATGTGTATTTTGGGCTACTGTTGGATCTTTAGTAGAGGGTGAAAAATGTTTGGGTATTCCCGCGGGAGTTCCGCGGTACGGGAGTCAATTTCACTGTTGGGAACGTGATAGGGACGAATAGAGCATAGAAATCAACGGGAGCGGGATGGAGCTGGAGATTAAAATTAAAAAATGACGCTGCAATGCGGTGACTGCGCCCAAAGTTGCGAGGCATTGAAGTTTTAGAAAAGAGAACCACTTAACAACTCCCAATACGTTTGTTGATTGGATACTGCTAGCCACAGACAGCAATTCTTCTAACCTACCCTAAATCGATAAATGTGTTTTGAGCGTGAGAAGATCTCCGTTAAGAATGACGTAATGAAATTGCCTAGGCCTGTAGGTAATACATGTTACCTAGGCCTGCAGGTAATACATGTTACCTAGGCCTGCAGGTAATACATGTTACCTAGACCTGCAGGTAATACATGTTACCTAGACCTGCAGATAATCAGAATCAGAATCAGAATCAGAAAGGGTTTTATTGCCAAGTACGTTTTTTGACACATACAAGGAATTTGTTTTGGTGTTGCTGGTGCACATCACACATTCTCTAAATGTAATATTAAACAATATAAGTATAGGTAAACAATATAAGTATATGTGCACAGTATGTATTAAATTAAAAATAAAGATAGAAATAAAATAAAATAGATAAATAAAGAGCAAAGAGCATTAGAGCAGAGAGAACAGTGGCATGAAGAGCCAGGTGGAGAGTCAGGGTGGTTTCCGGGCCTTGTTAATAAGGCTAGTGGCGGAGGGGAAAAAGCTGTTCATGTGGCGTGAGGTTTTGGTCCTGATGGACCTCAGCCTCCTGCCAGAGGGGAGGGGCTCAAAGAGTTTGTGTCCGGGGGTGGGAGGGGTCAGCCACAATCTTTCCAGCACGCTTCAGAGTCCTGGTGGCGTAAAGGTCCTGGAGCGGCGGCAGATTGCAGCCAATCACCTTCTCAGCTGACCGAATGACACGCTGCAGTCTGCCCTTGTCCTTGGCAGTGGCAGCAGCGTACCAGATGGTGATGGAGGATGTGAGGATGGACTCAATGATGGCTGTGTAGAAGTGCACCATCATTGTCTTTGGCAGGTTGAATTTCTTCAGCTGCCGCAGGAAGTACATCCTCTGTTGTGCTTTCTGACGAGGGAGCTGATGTTCAGCTCCCACTTGAGGTCCTGGGAGATTGTAGTTCCCAGGAAGCGGAAAGACTCCACAGTGTCAATTGTGGAGCCACAGAGGGTCATGGGGGGCAGGTGGGGCTGGGTTCTTCCTGAAGTCCACAACCATCTCCACTGTCTTTAGAGCGGTGAGATCTAAATTGTTTTGGTTGCACCACTTCACCAGGTGGTCAGCCTCCGACCTGTAAGCGGACTCGTCTCCATCAGAGATGAGTCCGATGAGGGGAGGTGTCGTCCGCGAACTTCAGAAGCTTGACGGACTGATGACTGGAGGTGCAGTTGTTGGTGTAGAGGGAGAAGAGCAGAGGCGAAAGAACACAGCCCTGAGGGGATCCAGTGCTGATGGTCTGTGAGTTGGAGACGTGTTTCCCCAGCTTGACATGCTGCTTCCTGTCAGACAGAAAGTCAGTGATCCACCTGCAGGTGGAGTCAGGCACACCAAGCTGGGAGAGCTTCTCCTGGAGCAGAGCCGGGATGATGGTGTTGAAGGCAGAGCTGAAGTCCAAAAACAGGATCCTGGCGTAGGTTCCTGCAGAGTCCAGGTGCCGGAGGATGTAGTGGAGGGCCAGGTTGACTGCATCATCTACAGACCTATTGGCTCTGTAGGCAAACTGCAGGGGGGTCCAGGAGGGTGTCGGTAATGGCTTTGAGGTGTGAAAGCACAAGGCGCTCAAAGGACTTCATAACCACAGAGGTCAGGGCGACGGGTCTGAAGTCATTAAGTCCTGTGGTCCTTGGCTTCTTGGGGACAGGGATGATGGTTGAGATCTTGAAGCAGGCTGGCACGTGACATGTCTCCAGTGAGGTGTTAAAAATGTCTGTGAACACTGGAGACAGCTGGTCAGCACAGTGCTTCAAGCATGATGGGGAGACAGCATCTGGTCCAGCAGCTTTCCTGGGATTCTGTCTCCTAAAGAGTCTGTTGACGTCCCTCTCGTGGATGGAGAGAGTCGTCACTGAGGTGGGTAGGGGGGTGGAGGTGGAGACCTTTAAGGAGGGCTTTGGTGGGGGGGCCCAGGGCCCTGCTGAGGTGGGTGAGGTGGAGGTGATGCACAGTGGCTGTAGCTGTAGGGAGGTGTCGTGGGGGATGGTGTCAGGACTGACCTTTTGTCTTTCAAATCGACAGTAGAACTCGTTCAGGTCGTTGGCTAGGTGTCGGTCATCAAAGGACATGTTACCTAGGCCTGCAGGTAATACATGTTACCTAGGCCTGTAGGTAATACATGTTACCTAGGCCTGTAGGTAATGCACGTTACCTAGACCTGTAGGTAATACATGTTACCTAGGCCTGCAGGTAATACATGTTACCTAGAACTGCAGGTAATACATGTTACCTAGGTCTGCAGGTAATGCATGTTACCTAGACTTGCAGGTAATACATGTTACCTAGACCTGCAGGTAATACATGTTACCTAGACCTGCAGGTAATACATGTTACCTAGACCTGCAGGTAATGCATGTTACCTAGACCTGCAGGTAATACATGTTACCTAGACCTGCAGGTAATACATGTTACCTAGACCTGCAGGTAATACATGTTACCTAGACCTGCAGGTAATGCATGTTACCTAGACCTGCAGGTAATACATGTTACCTAGACCTGCAGGTAATACATGTTACCTAGACCTGCAGGTAATACATGTTACCTAGACCTGCAGGTAATGCATGTTACCTAGACCTGCAGGTAATACATGTTACCTAGACCTGCAGGTAATACATGTTACCTAGACCTGCAGGTAATACATGTTACCTAGACCTGCAGGTAATACATGTTACCTAGACCTGCAGGTAATACATGTTACCTAGACCTGCAGGTAATACATGTTACCTAGACCTGCAGGTAATGCATGTTACCTAGACCTGCAAGTAATACATGTTACCTAGACCTGCAGGTAATACATGTTACCTAGACCTGCAGGTAATGCATGTTACCTATAGGCCTGCAGGTAATGCATGTTACCTAGACCTGCAGGTAATGCATGTTACCTAGGCCTGCCCTCGGGAACATTTACAAAAAGACCCTAGATTGCATTTTGGCGAGAGTTACGCTTTAAATGTCTTAGTGCTTTTATAACAGTATCCTTAGCAGCTACAGGTTTATATTAATGTGTCTTTGTGCATTTCCAGATAATGTAAATGATTAAATAAAGCATTTAGATGTATGTTTTTGTGCAGCGCTGCGTGACAGCTGAAACTCACCTCTCTCCAGAACTTTCTGGACTTTGATGTGGTTGGCACAGAAGCCACTGTAGTGCTTGAAGTGGTCGGCATAGTAGAGGAAAGATCCGCCCAACGAGAAGAGGAGTTTCTTTGAGCAAAGAGAGAGAAAGTTTTCAAAAATCTGGCACAACAGGCCCGGTTAAATCCTCTGAAAAGTAGAGGCTGGGTACCAAATCCAATACTGTTTAGGAACCGAAAAAGTAGTACGAAGGAGTATTGAAAAATGCCTCATCGTGAAATATACAATTTCACTATCTAAAGGAGGAAATCTCATCAGCGTCAGTGAGCCAATCAGCACGCAGCATGCTTCTACCAATATCTAGTAATGTCTGTGATTGGCTGTCGTAGAGACACGCATCTACAACACGTCTGCTTCTTCTTTCTCTATCTCCTCTTCTGCCCACTTACCACACACACACACACACACACACACACACACACACACACACACACACACACACACACACACACACA
>JABUOV010000129.1:10000-12500 GCA_025617405.1 Perca schrenkii | reverse complement strand
ATACTGTATCTGAAGTCTCTTTTATATAGACCTTAGTGGTCCCCTAATACTGTATCTGAAGTCTCTTTTATATAGACCTTAGTGGTCCCCTAATACTGTATCTGAAGTCTCTTTTATATAGACCTTAGTGGTCCCCTAATACTGTATCTGAAGTCTCTTTTATATAGACCTTAGTGGTCCCCTAATACTGTATCTGAAGTCTCTTTTATATAGACCTTAGTGGTCCCCTAATACTGTATCTGAAGTCTCTTTTATATAGACCTTAGTGGTCCTCTAATACTGTATCTGAAGTCTCTTTAATATAGACCTTAGTGGTCCCCTAATACTGTATCTGAAGTCTCTTTTATATAGACCTTAGTGGTCCCCTAATACTGTATCTGAAGTCTCTTTTATATAGACCTTAGTGGTCCTCTAATACTGTATCTGAAGTCTCTTTTATATAGACCTTAGTGGTCCTCTAATACTGTATCTGAAGTCTCTTTCCCCTCATGACCTCATAAGGAGAAGATTCCTGATTGGTCAATCTGAGCTTTCATTTTCTCAAAGGCAGAACTCTTTACTGGACACCTGATAAGTGGGGTCATCATCTCCACTTTGGCCAATCACCATCTTCTCTACACATTACATAGGCCTACTTATCATTCCAATATGCATCTTGCACACTACTTTGCACTATTACTTTTTGCACCTTACATCCCACTCCATGTGTCTTGATATTATGTCTTATTTGTATATTTGTATTTTTGTATACGATGCCGATATGTGCCTATATGTATAGTGTTGTCTCTATTGTACAGTATATGTGTCTATATTACTATCTGTCTACTGTATGTTTACTACTGCATGTCTATTAGATAACTCCTACCCAAGTCTAATTCCTGGTGTGTATCCGGGCATACTTGGCCAATAAAACTAAATATGTTTCTGATTGAAGCACTCCACACCGAGTCGAGAAAAAGGTACAGATGTGCCACAGAAAACAGCGCTCTAAATCTCTGGTAACATCCGTTCCCTTAACAACAACAACAACAACAACAACAACAACAACAACAGCAGCAGCAGAGATACATAACCAAAAAGGTACGCACGATATTGGCTGGCCAAGTAAAAACGGCTCCACATCTAAAGTATGTGGACAGCTGAACCCAAGTTCTCTGTCTGTCTGTCTGTCTGTCTGTCTGTGTCTCTGTCTTTGTCTGTCTGTCTGTCTGTCTGTCTGTCTGTGTCTCTGTCTTTGTCTGTCTGCCTGTGTCTCTGTCTGTCTGTGTCTCTGTCTTTGTCTGTCTGTCTGTCTGTCTGTCTGTGTCTCTGTCTTTGTCTGTCTGCCTGCCTGCCTGCCTGTCTGTGTCTCTGTCTGCTTGTCTGCCTGCATGCCTGTCTGTCTGTCTGTCTGTCTGTCTGTGTCTCTCTCTCTACCTGTCTGCCTGCCTGTCTGTGTCTCTGCCTGTCTCTCTCTCTACCTGCCTGCCTATCTCTTTCTCTACCTGCCTGCCTGCCTGGCTGTGTCTCTGCCTCTCTCTCTCTACCTGTCTGCCTGCCTGTCTGTGTCTCTGCTTGTCTCTCTCTCTACCTGCCTGCCTATCTCTTTCTCTACCTGCCTGCCTGCCTGGCTGTGTCTCTGCCTCTCTCTCTCTACCTGTCTCTCTACCTGTCTGCCTGTCTGTCTGTCTACCTGTCTTTCTACCTGTCTGCCTGTCTGTCTCTCTACCTGTCTGTCTGTCTGCCTGCCTGTCTGTCTGATTACCAGCAGGACGAGGCTGTCTGTCTGCCTCCTGCAGCTGAGGCAGCGTGCTGCCTCCTCAACGAGCCGCTCCACCAACGCCACTCCAGGAAACATCTCTCCGTTCTCCTCCTCCACCTCCTCCTCCTCCAGCACCTCCTGGTCCTCCTCGGGGGGGAGCACCCAGCACAGGGGCACCCATGGGTGGGGGGGTCGGGGGGGGGGCAGGGGTCAAGGTCAAAGGTCGTCTCCCGGAGACAACAACAACAACAACATCTACCGCTGCTCGCTGCCGGTCCTACCAGACGCCATTAATCCACCAGCAGCCTCTCCTCCAGGAGCCAGCCGGGATTAGCAGATTATCTCCCTCAGCAGGAAGTAGCTCTGAGCTCCGGGAGGAACAGGTGCATTGTGGGTAAGGAGAGGATTTCACTGACAGGAGGAGGAGACCAGTGGAGGAAGGTAACTAAGTACTAGGGCTGTTGTCAGTGCACGATCCGTTCTGCAGATGCACAAGATATTACTGTTTACGACACTGCACGATCTGTTCCACGCTAGCCTATGGGCTAGCCTCCACCGGGAAGCTAACGTTAGTTTAGCTAACAGCTAATTCGGCTAACCGCTAGCTGACAGCTAGATTCAGTCTAAAATGACGTTAAGTCAAACTTAACGGGAGAAGCAGCAACAGCTAAATTAAGACTTTACAGTAATAATAAAGACAAGTGTTGAGTGATTGTATTTTAAATGAGCACAAGTAAAGTAGAACTGACGTTAACAGCT
>JABUOV010000128.1:95000-97500 GCA_025617405.1 Perca schrenkii | reverse complement strand
TTACAATCTTCGTGTGCTAAAAAGGCCCATAAGTTCCTGTTGATGGCAATGCACCATGAAAACCTTGTTGAAATCCTCAATGTCTTCCCTCTTGCTGTATCAAAATCTCAGATAGCTTTCCTCCGAGATGGTCCAAATAATGTGCTTAAAGTCAAGTCAAATTCAGTTTGTGCATGATTACATGATCTAACTATTTCATAATACGGTATCCTACATTGTGGATTATAAAATTTATATATAAAATGCTGAAAAAAAATAACAAGAACAGTACAGAACCGAAAACCGTGACCCTAAAACCGGGATACGAACCGAACTGTGGATTTTGTGAACCATACCACCCCTAGTTGGTACCTGGTGGAGCGTGTCCTCCGTGTGGGTAGGTACCCGGTGGAGCGTGTCCTCTGTGTGTACCTGGGTAGGTACCCAGTGGAGCGTGTCCTCTGTGTGTACCTGGGTAGGTACCCAGTGGAGTGTGTCCTCTGTGTGTACCTGGGTAGGTACCCAGTGGAGTGTGTCCTCTGTGTGTACCTGGGTAGGTACCCAGTGGAGTGTGTCCTCCGTGTGTACCTGGGTAGGTACCTGGTGGAGCATGTCCTCTGTGTGTACCTGGGTAGGTACCTGGTGGAGCATGTCCTCTGTGTGTATTTGGGTAGGTACCTGGTGGAGCGTGTCCTCTGTGTGTACCTGGGTAGGTACCTGGTGGAGCGTGTCCTCCGTGTGTACCTTTGTAGGGACCTGGTGGAGCGTGTCCTCTGTGTGTACCTGGGTAGGTACCTGGTGGAGTACTAGTGGATGATTGATCCACTAGTAAGTAAGGGGGTTGAGGATGCCACAGCAACACTGCTGGACTTTGTTACTGGTCATTTAGAGGTAAACAAGACATACGCGTATGTGGGTAGGTACCTGGTGGAGCGTGTCCTCTATGTGTACCTGGATAGGAACCTGGTGTAGCGTGTCCTCCGCGCCTTGGTAGGTACCTTGTGTAGCGTGTCCTCCTTGTGTACCTGGGTAGGTACCTGGTGGAGCGTGTCCCCCGTGCCTTGGTAGGTACCTTGTGGAGCGTGTCCTCCGTGTGTACCTGGGTAGGTACCTTGTGGAGCGTGTCCTCCGTTTGTACCTGGGTAGGTACCTGGTGGAGCGTGTCCTCCGTGTGTACCTGGGTAGGTACCTGGTGGAGCGTGTCCTCTGTGTGTACCTGGGTAGGTACCTGGTGGAGTGTGTCCTCTGTGTGTACCTGGGTAGGTACCTGGTGGAGCATGTCCTCTGTGTGAACCTGGGTAGGTACCCGGTGGAGCGTGTCCTCCGTGTGTACCTTTGTAGGGACCTGGTGGAGTACTAGTGGATGATTGATCCACTAGTAAGTAAGGGGGTTGATGATTCCACAGCAACACTGCTGGACTTTGTTACTGGTCATTTAGAGGTAAAGAAGACATACGCGTATGTGGGCAGGTACCTGGTGGAGCGTGTCCTCTATGTGTACCTGGATAGGTACCTGGTGGCGCGTGTCCCCCGTGCCTTGGTAGGTACCTTGTGGAGTGTGTCCTCCGTGTGTACCTGGGTAGGTACCTGGTGGAGCGTGTCCTCCGTGTGTACCTGGGTAGGTACCTGGTGGAGCGTGTCCTCCGTGTGTACCTGGGTAGGTACCTGGTGGAGCGTGTCCCCCGTGCCTTGGTAGGTACCTTGTGGAGCGTGTCCTCCGTGTGTACCTGGGTAGGTACCTGGTGGAGCGTGTCCCCCGTGCCTTGGTAGGTACCTTGTGGAGCGTGTCCTCCGTGTGTACCTGGGTAGGTACCTGGTGGAGCGTGTCCCCCATGCCTTGGTAGGTACCTTGTGGAGCGTGTTTTCCGTGTGTACCTGGGTAGGTACCTGGTGGAGCGTGTCCTCTGTGTGTACCTGGGTAGGTACCTGGTGGAGCGTGTCCTCCGTGTGTACCTGGGTAGGTACCTGGTGGAGCGTGTGCCCCATGCCTTGGTAGGTACCTGGTGGAGCGTGTCCTCTGTGTGTACCTAGGTAGGTACCTGGTGGAGTGTGTCCTCTGTGTGTACCTGGGTAGGTACCTGGTGGAGCGTGTCCTCTGTGTGTACCTGGGTAAGTACCTGGTGGAGCGTGTCCTCTGTGTGTACCTGGGTAGGTACCTGGTGGAGCGTGTCCTCTGTGTGTACCTGGGTAGGTACCTGGTGGAGCGTGTCCTCTGTGTGTACCTGGGTAGGTACCTGGTGGAGCGTGTCCTCTGTGTGTACCTGGGTAGGTACCCGGTGGAGCGTGTCCTCCGTGTGTACCTGGGTAGGTACCTGGTGGAGCATGTCCTCTGTGTGTACCTGGGTAGGTACCTGGTGGAGCGTGTCCTCCGTGTGTACCTGGGAAGGTACCTGGTGGAGCGTGTCCTCTGTGTGTACCTGGATAGGTACCTGGTGGAGCGTGTCCTCTGTGTGTACCTGGGTAGGTACCTGGTGGAGCGTGTCCTCTGTGTGTACCTGGGTAGGTACCTGGTGGAGCGTGT
>JABUOV010000128.1:77500-90000 GCA_025617405.1 Perca schrenkii | reverse complement strand
AACAGGCCTATAATGGTGTGTTCTTTTTATTCCAACTAGCTGAATGTGTACCTGAACAAGCAGATAGATTATTGTATTGGTAGTCCCGAACTGCATACTACAAAAATCTAACCGCGGTCTAAGCTACCACAAGCTAATTTTAGCTAACGTTAGTTAGCATGTCAAACGGGGCTGTCAGTCTTTAAACGGCTCTGGAGCTAGTAGCTAAATCAGTACGTATACGTATAGGAGAATGGAAAGTCCCACGTCAATGTTAAAATAGCAAGGTGACCAGTAAAACTACAGCAGACGACTACCCTTGGCTAATTAAAATAATAACTTACTTTAAGATGCTTCTTCAGGTTGGAGGTGGAGTAATTTGGAGTAACTCCCTGTTCGTTCTTTAATGTGAAATGCTGTTTGAATTTCCAAGATAGAAACTTATTGCTGCCCTGGCTCTGTCGTGCCGGTTCCGACTCCATTGTGACTGATCACGCAGCTATTTTTTTAGATTTCATATCGATAGTGATGCGATAGAGTTGCCTTTTATTCAGAGTGAATAAACTCGTGAAACAGAGAAGTATCGTCAGGTAATCCATTGATTTTAACAATGTAACTGTATTCTAAATACTAACTATTTAAATTGTAACTGTAATGGAATACAGTTACTCATAATCTGTTTTCTGAATACATAACGCCGTTACATGTATTCCGTTACTCCCCAACACTGGAGACAGGTACCTCTGGAAGGTGTCTGTCTGTGTTAGGGTCAGACAGACAGGTAGAGAGTAAGACAGGTACCTCTGGAAGGTGTCTGTGAGCCTGAGAGAGTGAGACAGGTACCTCTGGAAGGTGTCTGTGAGCCTGAGAGAGTGAGACAGGTACCTCTGGAAGGTGTCTGTCTGTGAGAGAGGGAGACAGGTACCTCTGGAAGGTGTCTGTCTGTGAGAGAGTGAGACAGGTACCTCTGGAAGGTGTCTGTGAGCCTGAGAGAGTGAGACAGGTACCTCTGGAAGGTGTCTGTCTGTGAGAGAGTGAGACAGGTACCTCTGGAAGGTGTCTGACAGCAGGGCGATCAGCAGGTTGAAGCAGAGGACCGATGATGCGGCGAGGAACGTTCCACACAGCAGCGGCGCCATGACGCTGTCCACCGTCGCCATGGCAGCGTACTCGTACTCGTCCACCAGCGTGATGCGGTACAGACTGTAGAGCAGCCCGGGAACAGACTGCATGCTGGGAACTGATGCCGAGCCTGCTGGGACACAAAGACGTGTGTTTATGTGTCTACATGTTATATGTGTTCTATGTGTTCTATGTGTTCTATGTGTTCTATGTGTACTTATGTGTTCTATATGTACTTATGTGTTCTATGTGTTCTATGTGTACTTATGTGTTCTATGTGTACTTATGTATTCTATGTGTACTTATGTGTGCTATGTGTACTTATGTGTGCTATGTGTTCTATGTGTTCTATGTGTACTTATGTGTTCTATGTGTACTTATGTGTGCTATGTGTACTTATGTGTTCTATGTGTTCTATGTGTACTTATGTGTTCTATGTGTACTTATGTGTTCTATGTGTACTTATGTGTTCTATGTGTACTTATGTGTTCTATGTGTACTTATGTGTGCTATGTGTACTATGTGTTCTATGTGTTCTATGTGTACTTATGTGTTCTATGTGTACTTATGTGTGCTATGTGTACTTATGTGTTCTATGTGTTCTATGTGTACTTATGTGTTCTATGTGTACTTATGTGTTCTATGTGTACTTATGTGTTCTATGTGTACTTATGTGTTCTATGTGTACTTATGTGTTCTATGTGTACTTATGTATTCTATGTGTACTTATGTGTGCTATGTGTTCTATGTGTTCTATGTGTACTTATGTGTTCTATGTGTACTTATGTGTGCTATGTGTACTTATGTGTTCTATGTGTTCTATGTGTACTTATGTGTTCTATGTGTACTTATGTGTTCTATGTGTACTTATGTGTTCTATGTGTACTTATGTGTCCTATGTGTTCTATGTGTCCTATGTGTGCTTATGTGTGCTATGTGTGCTTATGTGTGCTATGTGTACTTATGTGTTCTATGTGTACTTATGTGTACTTATGTGTGCTATGTGTACTTATGTGTTCTATGTGTACTTATGTGTTCTATGTGTACTTATGTGTTCTATGTGTACTTATGTGTACTTATGTGTTCTATGTGTACTTATGTGTTCTATGTGTACTTATGTGTTCTATGTGTACTGTGTTCTATGTGTACTTATGTGTTCTATGTGTACTTATGTGTTCTATGTGTACTTATGTGTTCTATGTGTACTGTGTTCTATGTGTACTTATGTGTTCTATGTGTACTTATGTGTTCTATGTGTACTTATGTGTTCTATGTGTACTTATCGCAACAGCCACTGCTAATGCTTGCTCTTGAGGGAATTATTGTAATTGTTGGGGTTTTTGGAATTTATATAGTGTGGTCTAGACCTACTCTATCTGTAAAGTGTCTCGAGATAACTCTGTTATGATTTGATACTATAAATAAATTTGAATTGAAAAAATGTAATTGAATTATGTGTGCTATGTGTTCTATGTGTTCTATGTGTACCTGTGTTCTATGTGTGCTATGTGTACTTATGTGTTCTATGTGTACTTATGTGTTCTATGTGTACTTATGTGTGCTATGTGTACTTATGTGTGCTATGTGTACTTATGTGTTCTATGTGTACTTATGTATGCTATGTGTACTTATGTGTTCTATGTCTATGTGTACTTATGTGTTCTATGTGTACTTATGTGTTCTATGTGTACTTATGTGTGCTATGTGTACTTATGTGTGCTATATGTACTTATGTGTTCTATGTGTACTTATGTATGCTATGTGTACTTATGTGTTCTATGTGTACTTATGTGTTCTATGTGTACTTATGTGTTCTATGTGTACTTATGTGTGCTATGTGTACTTATGTGTAATCATAACTTTGTATGAAAGAAACAGATACTTTATGAAGGGGCTTCAGTCAGACCTCTCCGGGAACTAGACGCAGCCTTACCTATGTTTCACCTGTTTCAATTGAAACAGGCCCCGTCCTCCAAGGGGGCCCCAACAGACCAGCAGAATCCCATTCATTTTCTCCGTAGGATATTGATTTTCAGCCATAATGTCTAAACCATCCCATAATGTCTAACCCATCCAAGGTAGATTGACCACGAGCTACGAGGTTGTGAAACGAAAGTTTCTGCTCCTATAAAGCCACAAGGTATAGTCCAGGCCAAAAGTTTGGACACACCTTCTCATTCAATGTGTTTCCTTTTTATTTTCATGACTATTTACATTGTAGATTCTCACTGAAGGCATCAAAACTATGAATGAACACATATGGAATTATGTACTTAACAAAAAAGTGTGAAATAACTGAAAACATGTCTTATATTTTAGATTCTTCAAAGTAGCCACCCTTTGTTTTTTTTATTAATAAGGGAAATAATTCCACTAATGAACCCTGACAAAGCACACCTGTGAAGGTAAAACCATTTCAGGTGACTACCTCATGAAGCTCATTGAGAGAACACCAAGGGTTTGCAGATTTATCAAAAAAAGCAAAGGGTGGCTACTTTGAATAATCTAAAATATAAGACATGTTTTCAGTTATTTCACACTTTTTTGTTAAGTACATAATTCCACATGTGTTCATTCATAGTTTTGATGCCTTCAGTGAGAATCTACAATGTAAATAGTCATGAAAATAACTTAGGATAGGATAGAGATTTCATGAAGATGAAAAATGGAGAAAAGATACGCAGGTCATGGTTAATGTACTCAAAATCATCCGATTCAGTCTTCTGTTTCTGCTGTACCTTATTTGGCAAGCGGACAAGTAGTCTCACTCACAGAGGCTTCAGAATGTGGGAACGACTCACTCTCACACTCCAGGATCATGAAAAATCTAATACACATCGTGCCAATATGGACAGCTGAAGCGCCTAAAAATGCACAGTACCATTGAAAATACCTATCAAGAAATGCAAATGTTGAAAAAAAGACAGTGGAACGACATCATAAAAAGGTTAATTGCCATAGTCTGTCACCTTGCAGAACGAAACCTTGCTTTCCGTGGCCACAATTCCAACCTACATGAAACAAACAATGGAAACTTTCTAGGTGTGGTGGAGCTGCTTGCAGAATTTGACCCAGTGATGAGCGAGCATGTCAGACGAGCAGAGACAAAAGAGATTGCTGACCATTATCTGGGGAAAACGATACAAAATGAGCTGATCACTCTTATTGGAGACAAGACAGTGGAAGCAATAATACAAGGAGAAAAACAATCCCATTACTACTCTGTGATAATGGACTGCACCCCGGACGCTGCACACATAGAGCAGCTCTCTGTGACACTACGCTTTGTCAAGTGTCAAATTGGTTCCGGGGCTACTGTTGGAGAGCATTTTGTCGGTTTCCTACCAGTGCTTGACACATCAGGCGCAGGGCTAACAGATGTCTTCTTGAAGCATTTGGAGAAGTTAGGCCTGGATGTCGAAAAGACAAACGGCCATATCCAACACGCGACGGGAATGCCGCGTCGAAAGTGTGAAAGTGCTGCGCTATCAGCTTCCTGCTGTTGGCGAAGCTCTTCTCTCACTGGTCGATCATGCAACAACAAAAGGTATGTACGAGTTGAGTGTGTGTTATTTTGCTTTGTGATAGACAGTTTATGATTTTAGTGTGTTAGGCTAGCCTACTTATTAGGGTGTTTTTAACCTATTTAAAAACTTAAATTTAGGATTATATTGAGCGATTTCATTACAATGGACAGCAGCGCATGGCACTGTAAAGCGTCATTATAATTTGTTGAAATTTAAAAAACAACATTATTGTTATTATCAGGTGACAGTGAGACTGTGTCTGCTGCAAGAGGCCTTGAACAGGAGATAATGAGCTGGAAATTCCTGCTTACTCTCATCATCTGGTACAACATCCTACATGAGGTTAATTGTGTCACCTAGCTGCTCCAGAGCCCACATGTTGGGATTGATGTGCTACAGTGCGAGGTGGGATATGTCCTTAAATTCCTAAAGGAATACAGAGAGAACAGCCTTTCATCCGCCCAGACAGATGCTAGAGACATCGTGGAAGAGATGGAGATGCCAATGACCGTTCGCCACCTCAGGAGGGGGAAGCGGTGAACCATCCAAGCTGTGTACAGTAAGGATGGGACACTGTTGACCTCAACTGAGGAGGTAATAGGGCGGTGGAAGGAGCACCTTGAGGAACTCCTAAATCCAGCTGATGCGCCCTTTATGTTAGAGACAGAGATGGAGGATGATGGGGGATTGTCGTCAATTTCCCAGGCGGATATCACTGAGGTAGTCAAACAACTCCACAGTGGCAAAGCCCCTGGGATTGATGAGATCCGTCCAGAAATGCTGAAAACTCTGGATGTGGAGGGGCTGTCTTGGTTGACACGCCTCTTCAACATTGCATGGAAGTCTGGGACAGTGCCAAAGGAGTGGCAGAGATTGGTCGGAGAATCGGCGCAGCGGGTGCGGTATTACATTCAGTTTATCGCACCGTTGTGACGAAAAGAGAGCTGAGCCAGAAGGCAAAGCTCTCGATCTACCTCTACGCTCAGTTTTCATTCCTACCCTCATCTATGGTCATGAAGGCGGGGTCATGACCGAAAGAACGAGATCCAGGGTACAAGCGGCTGAAATGGGTTTCCTCAGGAGGGGGGCTGGCATCTCCCTTAGAGATAGGGTGAGGAGCTCAGTCATCCGTGAGGAGCTCGGAGTAGAGCTGCTGCTCCTTCACGTCGAAAGGAGCCAGGTGAGGTGGTTCGGGCATCTGGTAAGGATGCCCCTTGGCGCCTCCCTAGGGAGGTGTTCCAGGCACGTCCAGCTGGGAGGAGGTCTCGGAGAAGACCCAGGACTATGTGGAGGGAAGTCCAGCTAGGAGGAGGTCTCAGGGAAGACCCAGGACTAGGTGGAGGGAGGTCCAGCTAGGAGGAGGCCTCAGGGAAGACCCAGGACTAGGTGTAGGGACGTCCGGCTGGGAGGGGGCCTCGGGGAACACCCAGGACTAGGTGGAGGGACGTCCGGCTGGGAGGAGGCCTTGGGGAAGACCCAGGACTAGGTGGAGGCACGTCCAGCTGGGAGGAGGCCTCGGGGAAGACCCAGGACTAGGTGGAGGGATGTCCAGCTGGGAGGAGGCCTCGGGGAAGACCCAGGACTAGGTGGAGGGATGTCCAGCTGGGAGGAGGCCTCAGGGAAGACCCAGGACTAGGTGGAGGGACGTCCGGCTGGGAGGAGGCCTCGGGGAAGACCCAGGACTAGGTGGAGGCACGTCCAGCTGGGAGGAGGCCTCGGGGAAGACCCAGGACTAGGTGGAGGGATGTCCAGCTGGGAGGAGGCCTCGGGGAAGACCCAGGACTAGGTGGAGGGACGTCCAGCTGGGAGGAGGCCTCGGGGAAGACCCAGGACTAGGTGGAGGGACGTCCAGCTGGGAGGAGGCCTCGGGGAAGACCCAGGACTAGCTGGAGGGAGGTCCAGCTGGGAGGAGGCCTCAGGGAAGACCCAGGACTAGGTGGAGGCACGTCCAGCTGGGAGGAGGCCTCGGGGAAGACCCAGGACTAGGTGGAGGGACGTCCAGCTGGGAGGAGGCCTCGGGGAAGACCCAGGACTAGGTGGAGGGATTATATCTCCAACCTGGCCTTAGAACACCTCGGGATCCCCCAGTCAGAGCTGGTTAATGTGGCTCAGGAAAGGGAAGTTTGGGGTCCCCTGCTGGAGCTGCTACCCCCATGACCCGACACCGGATAAGCGGACGAAGATGTTTGGCTTCAGTCAGACAGGAAACAGGAAGTAACTGACCAGTCAGAAAGGAAAGAGGAAGTTACTGACCTCCGAATATGATCCAGAAGCTGCAGGCGTAGGGGATGAAGATCTCAGCGTACAGGAACAGGAAACGCATCACGTCTCCAACGATGTTCCCCAACATCACAATAAATGGACCCATCAGTCTGCACACACACACACACACACACACACACACACACACACACACAGAAACACACACACACACACACACACAGAAACACACACACACACACACACACACACACAGAAACACACACACACACACACACAGAAACACACACACACACACACACACACACACACACACACACACACAGACACAGACACACAGAAACACACACACACACACACACACACACACACACACACACACACACACACACACACACACATAAACAAAGACACACACACACCAGACCAGATGATTTGACAGTTTTTTACAATCACTTTGCCACTAATTTCAGAACCTTGATGTAATTTTTCAAAACTCTAGACACAAAACTCACAACCAATGATCAAAAGGCACATTTTGCAAAACTCTAACACTTGTTTCAGTTGCTTGGATATAATCCACATAAACCTGAGATAATTAGTTCATTTAACAAAGATCATCTGTTCATTATGACTCAACTTAACATCAAAGTAACTACTATTTAAAAAAGCCATTCACACATTACAGTTCAGATGATTGTCTATTCATTTCATTACAATCATCTAACTATCGATCCATACAGCTGATCAAAATGATAAGTAACTGTTGCATTACTCTTAATGACTAGTTGTATGGAAACAGACAAACAATATTCCATGTTTAGATCATGAAAGTTTCAAGATAACCAGATTCATTGTCACCAATTAGTGTGGAGCATGAACCAATCAGAATACAGTATCTATGGATGTACTATTTCTTCATAAGGGCGGCTGTGGCTCAGTGGTTGAGCAGTTGGTTGGTGGTTCGATCCCTGGCCCTACAGTCCCATGTCGAAGTGTCCCTGGGCAAGACACTGACACTGTTTATCTGATGATATGTGAATGGTTCCTGTACTATGTTAAAGCGCTTTGAGTAGTTGTTTAGACTAGAAAAGTGCTATATAAATACAGTCCATTTACACATTCTTTACTGTAATATACAGTTATCAGACACTGTTTATATGGTCCCATGTACTACCTCTGAGACTATTTACAGTATTGACAGTTTGCACTGTATGCATGCAGGCCCTTGGAATTGCTTGTCCAATTCTGCCAACTCGTTGCTGATAATTGAGATATATACCTTATATATATACTGTATACATATACATATATACTGGTACCGCATTGTTCGCCATGCCCAAAGGTTTCTTCCAAGATGTTTGGCTAATTGCGATGTAGATGAGAACCTGCGGCCAAATCCACAAGACAGAGTTGATGAATATGTAGAAGTGCAGTAATCACTTCTTTGTTTTGATTTTTAAAGTACAAGCAAGTTGAGTCCTCTCCGTGAACCATCACCTTATCGTGGTGGAGAGGTTTGGGTGTCTCTGTGAACCTGAGGGCTGTGTTGTCTGGAGCTTTGTGCTCCTGGTAGGGTCTCCCAAGGCAAAGTGGTCTCAGGTGAGGGGCCAGACAAAGAATGGTTCAAAAACCCCATGATAGAACGAGGAAGGGATAGAGTGACCCTGCCCGGAGGAAGCCCGGGGCCCCCGTCTGGAGCCAGGCCCAGACGGAGGGCTCTTCGGCGAGCGCCTGGTGGCCGGGTTTGCCACGGAGCCCGGCCGGGCACAGCCCGAACAAGCTACGTGGCACCTCTGTCTCCATCCCATGGGCCCACCACCTGTGGGAGGAACCGCTGGGGTCGGGTGCGCTGCCACATGGGTGGCAGTGAAGGTCAGGGGCCTCGACGGACCAGACCCGGGCAGCAGACGCTGGCTTTGGGGACGTGGAACGTCACCTCTCTGTGGGGGAAGGAGCCGGAACTGGTGCGGGAGGTGGAGCGCTACCGGTTAGATCTGGTGGGGCTTACCTCTACGCATAGTCTCGGTTCTGGAACCGTACTCCTGGATAGGGGTTGGACTCTTTTCTTCTCCGGAGTTGCTCAGGGTGTGCGGCGCCTGGGCGGGTGTGGGGATACTAACAAGCCCCCGGCTAAGCGCCGCTACGTTGGAGTTTACCCCGGTGGACGAGAGGGTCGCCTCCCTACGCCTGCGGGTGGTGGGGGGGAAAACTCTGACTGTTGTTTGTGCATATGCACCAAACAGGAGTTCGGAGTATTCGGCCTTCTTGGAGACCTTGAGTGGAGTCCTGCATGGGGCGCCAGTGGGGGACTCCATTGTTCTGCTGGGGGGACTTCAACGCGCACGTGGGCAATGATGGAGACACATGGAGAGGCGTGATTGGGAGGAACGGCCTCCCTGATCTAAACCAGAGTGGTTGTTTGTTGTTGGACTTCTGTGCTAGTCATGGATTGTCTATAACAAACACCATGTTCGAACATAGGGATGCTCATAAGTGTACCTGGTACCAGAGCACCCTAGGCCGAAGGTCAATGATCGATTTTATAATCGTTTCATCTGATCTGAGGCCGTATGTTTTGGACACTCGGGTGAAGAGAGGGGTCAGAGCTGTCAACCGATCACCATCTGGTGGTGAGTTGGGTCAGGGGGTGGGGGGGAAGACTCTGGACAGACCTGGTAAGCCCAAACGTGTAGTGCGGGTAAATTGGGAACGTCTGGAGGAGGCCCCTGTCCAACAGACTTTCAACTCGCAC
This sequence comes from Perca schrenkii, assembly GCA_025617405.1. Taxonomy (NCBI): domain Eukaryota; kingdom Metazoa; phylum Chordata; class Actinopteri; order Perciformes; family Percidae; genus Perca; species Perca schrenkii. The sequence goes on along the minus strand of JABUOV010000128.1, from coordinate 80,397 downwards.
CTCCAGCGGAGCTTTTCGTGCATCCCTGTGGAGGCTGGGGGCATTGAACCCGAGTGGACAATGTTCAAAGTTTCCATTGCTGAAGCTGCGGCGGGGAGCTGTGGTCTTAGGGTCTTAGGTGCCTCAAGGGGTGGTAACCCACGAACACCGTGGTGGACACTGGTGGTCAGGGAAGCCGTCCGACTGAAGAAGGAGTCCTTCTGGGATATGTTATCCCAGAGGACTCCGGAGGCAGTTGCAGGGTACCGAAGGGCCCGAAGGGCTGCAGCCTCTGCCGTGAAAGAGGCAAAGCAGCGGGTGTGGGAGAAGTTCGGAGAAGACATGGAGAAGGACTTTCGGTCGGCACCAAAGTGCTTCTGGAAAACTGTTCGCCACCTCAGGAGGGGGAAGCAGGGAACCATCCAAGCTGTGTACAGTAAGGATGGGACACTGTTGACCTCAACTGAGGAGGTAATAGGGCGGTGGAAGGAGCACTTTGAGGAACTCCTGAATCCGACTAATACGCCCTCTATGTTAGAGGCAGAGCTGGAGGATGACGGGGGATTGTCGTCGATTTCCCAGGCGGAGGTCACTGATGTAGTCAAACAACTACACAGTGGCAAAGCCCCTGGGATTGATGAGATCCGTCCGGAAATGCTCAAGGCTCTGGGTGTGGAGGGGCTGTCCTGGTTGACACGTCTCTTCAACATTGCGTGGAAGTCTGGAACAGTGCCAAAGGAGTGGCAGACTGGGGTGGTGGTTCCCCTTTTTTAAAAAGGGGGGACCAGAGGGTGTGTGCCAATTACAGGGGTATCACACTTCTCAGCCTCCCTGGTAAAGTCTACTCCAAGGTGCTGGAAAGGAGGGTTCGGCCGATAGTCGAACCTCAGATTGAAGAGGAACAATGCGGATTCCGTCCTGGTCGTGGAACAACGGACCAGCTCTTTACTCTCGCAAGGATCCTGGAGGGGGGCCTGGGAGTATGCCCAACCGGTCTACATGTGTTTTGTGGATTTGGAGAAGGCGTATGACCGGGTCCCCCGGGAGATACTGTGGGAGGTTCTGCGGGAGTATGGGGGTGAGGGGGGTCTCTACTCAGGGCCATCCACCTCTGTACGACCAAAGTGAGAGTTGTGTCCGGGTTCTCGGCAGTAAGTCGGACTTAGTTCGGGTGAGGGTTGGCCTCCGCCAGGGCTGCGCTTTGTCACCAATCCTGTTTGTAATATTTATGGACAGGATATCGAGGCGTAGTCGGGATGGGGAGGGGGTTGCAGTTCGGTGGGCTGGGGATCTCATCGCTGCTCTTTGCAGATGATGTGGTCCTGATGGCATCATCGGCCTGTGACCTTCAGCACTCACTGGATCGGTTCGCAGCCGAGTGTGAAGCGGTTGGGATGAGGATCAGCACCTCTAAATCGGAGGCCATGGTTCTCAGCAGGAAACCGATGGAATGCCTTCTCCAGGTAGGGAATGAGTCCTTACCCCAAGTGAAGGAGTTCAAGTACCTTGGGGTTTTGTTCGCGAGTGAGGGGACAATGGAGCGGGAGATTGGTCGGAGAATCGGCGCAGCGGGTGCGGTATTACATTCCATCTATCGCACCGTTATGACGAAAAGAGAGCTGAGCCAGAAGGCAAAGCTCTCGATCTACCGGTCAGTTTTTGTTCCTACCCTCACCTATGGTCATGAAGGCTGGGTCATGACCGAAAGAACGAGATCCAGGGTACAAGCGGCCGAAATGGGTTTCCTCAGGAGGGTGGCTGGCGTCTCCCTTAGAGATAGGGTGAGAAGCTCAGTCATCCGTGAGGAGCTCGGAGTAGAGCCGCTGCTCCTTTGCGTCGAAAGGAGCCAGTTGAGGTGGTTCGGGCATCTGGTAAGGATGCCCCCTGGGCGCCTCCCTAGGGAGGTGTTCCAGGCACGTCCAGCTGGGCGGAGGCCTCGGGGAAGACCCAGGACTAGGTGGAGGGATTATATCTCCAACCTGGCCTGGGAACGCCTCGGGATCCCCCAGTCGGAGCTGGTTAATGTTGCTCGGGAAAGGGAAGTTTGGGGCCCCCTGCTGGAGCTGCTCCCCCCGCGACCCAACACCGGATAAGCGGACGAAGATGGATGGATGGATGGAAGCAAGATGAGGAACACTGCATTTTGAGGTTTTACAGTACTACAGTACTACTGTCTTTTCTTTTCTATTTTGTAGCTAATTATTTTGCTTTGATTCAAATAAACCTATGTTGTGATTGTACAGTATTGTTTTTCATCAGTACATTTCAGGTTTTTCATTCAATGATTCCACTGAGTCTGTAGTATTCTCTCTACTACTGCAGTACTTTTACAGGGATGTATTTACATTTAGTACTACAACTTGAAACATTTATCACCTATTTTGTACTACAATATTTAACGATTGTACGAACGATGACCCAGTGAAACTATGGGTATCTTGTGTGTGGGTGATCTAAAGTAACGTTTCGATGGAATTTCACTATCAGTCAGTTTTTTGAACCAATGCAATATTTATTTCAAGATATGAATGAATGATGTAATGTTTATTTAAAGATATTAATGAATGATGTAATGTTTATTTAAAGATATGAATGAATGATGTAATGTTGTGAACATTGGACAGTCTGTGTTACAAGTGATGACCGTTGTGAGTTTTGTGTCCAGAGTTTTGAAAAATGACGTCAAGGTTCTGAAATTAGTAGCAAAGTGATTGTAAAAAACTGTAATGGGAAACACACACGTGTGTATGTGTGTGTGTGTGTTTGTGTGTGTATGTGTATGTATGTGTGTGTGTGTACCTGTGTGTCTGTGTGTGTCTCTCTGTATGTGTGTGTGTATGTGTGTGTGTCTGTGTGTGTTTGTGTGTATGTGTGTGTGTGTGTGTGTGTGTGTGTGTGTGTGTGTGTGTATGTGTGTG
>JABUOV010000128.1:62500-67500 GCA_025617405.1 Perca schrenkii | reverse complement strand
CATGCTGTTTGACGCGCTGATTTTATTGTCTCTACGATTACTTTACAGCAGTGGTTCTCAAAGTGGGGTCCAGCGACCCCCAGATGTCCTTGAAGGGGTTCCAGGGGGGTCCCCAACAAACACGAGAATCATTTATTTAACTATAATTTCATCCGTAAGTAACACAAGGACAGACTTTATGACTATTCTGCTCATGTGCTTCACTCACTTTCTGTAATAACACATCTAAAAGCAGGTAGGGGACCCCGGGACAAAGGCTTATCAGATGGTCCGAGGTCTAATTTGTGTCAGTTTTGATTTGAAACATTTTATGAACCACTGCTTGTCAGAACAATCACGTGTTTATTAAAGGACAATTCTGGCGCAAAATGACCCTAGGGGTTAATAACATATGTGCACTGAGTCGACCGTTCTCTGGGACGTGTTGTCATGCTAATCCAATGTGTCTCTAGCTTTAAACAAGCTACCGCTAACCGATGGTTAGCTGCTAACCCTAGCCTTCGGGGCAGAGGGTAAATCATAATTAAATAGACAGTACCATTTGCGTATACAGGCAGACGCCACCTTGGGAAAACAGTCACAACCAGTCGAACCACGAACGCTGTGCAACCAGTAACCAGTAACATAACAGTGGTTTGACTGGTCGTGACTGTTTTCCCAAGATGGCGCCTGCCTGTATACGTGAACGGTTTAATAAACTGTCTGTACACGTACAAAGTCCTCAATGCTTGTGTTTATATGTAGGGACCCTCATTATGCTACTGTGGAAGTGTGGCGCTATTTTGAGCCTTGTTAGTGGTTCTAGTAAGGGTTTCTCAAAGTCCGGACCAAGGTCCACATTGGGACCTAGCAGCAAGGTTGATTATAACGGTGTAACAGACCGTAGCTGCGGATTAATGGCAAAGTTTAACCATCAGAGAGTGAAACACGGTTTAACTGCTGCTGTCATGTGACCGGGGCACCACAGACACAGGCTGGGAGTCACTGCTCCAATCACATCTCAGGACTCTGGGTCACCTGACAGTTTTCTTCTTCTCTGCTTCCAACGGCTGCAGGAGTACGACGCCCAGCGAGCTGCAGACTTCACTGCTGCAGACACCGAGGACCGGGACGCCTGAAGACACTACAGACATTATAATAACAGACATTATAATAACAGACATATTATAATAACAGACATGATATTATAACAACAGACATGTTATTATAATAACAGACATGATATAACAACAGACATGATATTATAATAACAGACATGATATTATAGTAACAAACATGTTATTATAATATCATGTCTGTTATTATAATAACAGACATTATAGTAACAGACATGATATTATAGTAACAGACATGTTATTATAATAACAGACATGATATTATAATAACAGACATGTTATTATAATAACAGACATGATATTATAATAACAGACATATCATAATAACAGACATGATATAATAACAGACATGATATTATAATAACAGACATGATATTATAGTAACAAACATGTTATTATAATATCATGTCTGTTATTATAATAACAGACATTATAGTAACAGACATGTTATTATAGTAACAGACATGTTATTATATGTCTGTTAGTATAAGAACAGACATGTTATTATAATAACAGACATGTTATAATAACAGACATGATATTATAATATCATGTAATCATGTAATATAATATCTGCAGTGTGTCTCTTTAGAAAAAGTAAAGTTAATAATCTCCACCCGGCTGAGCTTACCAGAGTACTGAAACAAACACTGGACAGCAGCCGGATCTGGTTCTGACCTGGTCTGGGTTTTTGCTTCCGGTTGTTTTCAGCTCCAGACCGGGTTCCTGCAGCCCGAGGTCCTGCAGCCCGAGGTTCTCCAGCTTGAGGTCCTGCAGCCCGAGGTTCTCCAGCTTGAGGTCCTGCAGCCCGGCCCGGCTCTGCCTCTTCATCCTGCTTCTGTCCAGCCTGACAGAAACGTTCCCGGTTCTGTTCTAGAGCCTCGGTGGAGGAATCAGTCCGGATCTGTCTCCGTCTTTACCAAAACACAATCATAAAAGTAAGCTGACGGAGACGCTTATCAGCTGCTGCCCTGCTCAAAGGTTTATGGTCCATCTTATCAGAGGGAGCTGGGCTTCAGTTTACCAGTCTGGGTCCGCCCAGGTCAGAGTCCATATATATATATATTCACACATACATACAGTACAGGCCAAAAGTTTGGACACACCTTCTCATTCAATGTGTTTCTTTATTTTCATGACTATTTACATTGTAGATTCTCACTGAAGGCATCAAAACTATGAATGAACACATATGGAATTATACTTAACAAAAAAGTGTGAAATAACTGAAAACATGTCTTATATTTTAGATTCTTCAAAGTAGCCACCCTTTGCTTTTTTTGATAACTCTGCAAACCCTTGGTGTTCTCTCAATGAGCTTCATGAGGTAGTCACCTGAAATGGTTTTACCTTCACAGGTGTGCTTTGTCAGGGTTAATTAGTGGAAGTTTTTATTATATATATATATATATATATATATATATATATATATATATATATATATATATATATATATATATATATATGTTGCAGTTGTGGACATTTCAGTTGCCTGTTTGTATATTTCTGCTTCCTTGCGTGTATTTATCCTGTTTTTGTATATTTCCGTTTACTTATTTCCCTGTTCATTGTGTAGGTTTCTGTTTTCTGTTTACCCTGTTTTGACTGTTGTGTTTTGTGTGTTTCTGTTTCCTGTTTTTGCTTATTCTGAATTGTATTCCTGTGTTCTCTGTTCTACCTTGTGTTGTCTCTTGTTGTGTCAAGTTTCTGTGTTCAGTTGATGTCATGCTTTCTGTCTGTTTTTACTGTTTCCTGTTTTATTTTGATAGTCTGGTTTTCTGTCATGTCTTGTCCAGTTTACTTCCTCTGTTTTCCCGCCTGTGTGATTGTCTGATGTGCTCCACCTGTTCCCCAGCCCTGCTGTCACCTGTCCTGTGTTTGCTCGTTACCCAGTTTATTTAGCCTCTGTGTCTCCCTTTGTGTCTTGTCAGATTGTTGCTTCTCTGTTCTGTTCTCTGAGTCCGTGCCCTTGTGTTTTGCTCCTGCATGTGTTAGTTTTTTTTCCTGCTTATGTTTTTGCCTGTCAGTTTGTGCAGTTTTTTTAGTTTTCCAGTCTTTGTACTGCCACCTTTTGTTGCCATTAAATCCCCGAGTTACATCCACCTCCTGCCTGCCTGCCTCTCTCAGGACATTTCTTGAAACATTTCTGCCGACAGTCACAGTCAGACTGAGTCAAACATTTACTGTACGGATGTAAACATGAAGCAGAATGTATCTGATGATCTATCTGATGATCTATCTGCTGTCGGCTTCCTTCACGATAACATTTTGTAGCTTTACACCTCAACATTAAATCTTATTAAGAACAACAGTCAGACTCTTATTTAAATAAATACATATTTTAATGAAACAGACACAGAATACACAGGAAGAGTTAAACAGTGTCAGGGAACAGACGTCTCACGTCGCTGGTTTGATTCCCGTGTGTCTGTCTGTCTGTCTGTCTGTCTGTCTGTCTGTTTATCCGAACCAGTGGTTCCCCATACACTCGGTGTTCCAGGAGACTCGGCAGAGCCAACACCACTCGGCTTGGCACAGAGGACACCGCATGTGCATACAGCCGCCTGCCGGGGGACACACAGAGACACAGAGACATCAGCTGTCTGCAGGGGGAGACAGAGAGTCAGAGAGACAGAGAGAGAGACAGAGAGAGAGACAGAGGGAGGGAGAGAGAGAGACAAAGAGACAGACAAAGAGACTGACAGAGAGACAGAGAGAGAGAGACAAAGAGAGAGAGAGAGAGAGAGAGACAAAGAGACAGACAGAGAGACAGAAGAAGATGTCTGGTGTCTGATTTGAATACTAATAATTAGTGTCTGTCCCGCTGGACATTATCTTATCTCATCTGGGAACTTTCTGCTCATGCTGAAGCTGCTATCTTATCCATAATATATCTTATCCATAGGATGAGAGTGTGTCAGTTGACTGCCTGTATCCCAAATACATGTGCTGTACATGTGAGTGGGTGAGTGTGGGGGAGAGAAGAGAAAGAGTGAAATGTATGTTATGGGGGGGGGGGTTTGTTTGTTACATATTTTATTAATTATTTATCTTTTTAAAAGCACTGATCTGGAGCGGCACCTTGAATTTCGTTGTTTTAATACACCGTATTCATGCAATGACCAATAAAGCTTGATCTGATTTGATCTGATTTGATCTGATTTGATTTGATGTGATTTGTTGAGAAAGTAATGAGGCTGTAAGAGTTACCGTCTCTCTCTGTAGGAACCGAGCAGCGCGGGCAGCGTTTAGTCGACTCCTGCACCAGGAGCAGCGAGGCAGCATCCCATCTCGCTCTGAGGGACGCCTCCTCCCCCGACACAAAGCCCTGAGGTAGAGGGGGGGGGGTTTAGTTGTGTCATGTATTTATTTGTTGTTATTAGGTACTTAAAGTGCCCATATTATACTAATTTTCAGGTTCATAATTGTATTTTAAGGTTGTACCAGAATAGGTTTACATGGTTACATTTTCAAAAAACACCATATTTTTGTTGTACTGCACATTGCTGCAGCTCCTCTTTTCACCCTGTGTTCAGGTCTCTGTTTAAAGCTACAGAGTGAGACATCTCTTCTTCTTCTGTAACATCTTTGATTGCACTCACACATGCTCAGTAGCTCAGATGTAGATCATGTCAGCTAGCTCCATAGACAGTAAAAGAAAGGCTGTTTCTCCACCTTCAGGATTAGCTGGGAGTCTTCTTCTAAACCAGGGAGCACATGGAAGTAGTTCTTTTGGAGATTATGGTGAATTAGTGTGTGTTGTAGCAGTGCTTTGCTAACACTATGAGCTAACGGTTGCGGTTAGCCAGCTCGTCTCGGCTAGTGACGTAGAAAGCCGAGCAGATGTTGACCAGCTCACCAGGAGACTGAAGGCAGGACACATTC
>JABUOV010000128.1:55000-60000 GCA_025617405.1 Perca schrenkii | reverse complement strand
TGCACACAGTGGCAGTTCTATATTGTTTTATTTTATCATAGGTAACGTGAAATCCAAAATGTTCCCACACACCAGACTATAAACGACGCTGGCTCATCCTCCAGCTCTGGGCAGCCTCTCTCCCACCTGACATCTCTGCAGGTGACGTGACGTGAGCTGCAGCGGCACCCCACTCGGCTCGGTGTCTCTCCAAATCTGACGAAAATCTTTTAAACTGACCTTTGTCGATCTGAAATGAAGACAGATTCAGCAACTGCATGGCCTATTTCTCGCTTAAAATGTTTTCAGAAACACGTTTCGGTGAACTATTTTAGTACAATATGAGATCGTATTCTGAACGAGCCGCCATGACAGTCTCTTTTAAAATTTGGGACCAGCCAGACCCATGTGACGCGATCGTCCAATCAGCTGCCATGGGTTGCGTTTGTCACGCCCATCCCGCTCGTCATTTCCAGTAAGTGTTTTAACATCGGTGTATAAAGTGGCACTACGGCAGTAAGAGGTTAGTGACCATTAACAGTGGACTGACGAACCGTGCGGTACACACACGCTCCGAACCGAGACTAGAGAACCGAGACTAGAGAACCGAGACTAGAGAACCGAGACTAGAGAACCGAGACTAGAGAACCGAGACTAGAGAACCGAGACTAGAGAACAGAGACTAGAGAACCGAGACTAGAGAACCGAGACTAGAGAACCGAGACTAGAGAACCGAGACTAGAGAACCGAGACTAGAGAACCGAGACTAGAGAACCGAGACTAGAGAACCGAGACTAGCGAACCGAGACTAGAGAACCGAGACTAGAGAACCGAGCGGTTCGGGTGTTTTTTCATGAACCGTACCACCCCTAGTGTATATGTGTGTCTGTGTGTGTCGTGTGTGTGCGTGTGTGTGTGTATGTGTGTGTGTGTGTATGCCTCTGTGTGTGTGTGTGTGTGTGTGTGTGTGTGTGTGTGTGTCTCTGTATGTGTGTGTGTGTGTGTGTCTGTGTGTGTGTGTGTCTCTGTATGTGTGTGTGTGTGTCTGTGTGTGTGTGTGTGTGTCTGTGTGTGTGTGTGTGTGTGTGTGTGTGTGTGTGTGTGTGTGTGTGTGTGTCTGTTTGTGTGTGTGTGTGTGTGTGTGTCTGTGTGTGTGTGTGTGTGTGTGTGTGTGTGTGTGTGTGTGTGTGTGTGTGTGTGTGTGTGTGTGTGTGTGTGTGTGTGTGTGTGTGTGTGTGTGTGTGTGTCTGTTTGTGTGTGTGTGTGTGTGTGTGTCTGTGTGTGTGTGTGTGTGTGTCTGTTTGTGTGTGTGTGTGTGTGTGTGTGTGTCTGTGTGTGTGTGTGTGTGTGTTACATGATGTCGGTGCAGGCGATGCAGGGGACTTCTCTGCTGTTGGTCATGATGAGGTCGAGGGCCACAGAGAGGTCGTCATCACAGCACACCTGTAAGCAACGTTCCCTTTACAAATCACAGGCTGACTCCAAGTGTGCGTAAGTGGATCAGCCTCTTATCCCTCCCTGTACACGCCCATTTTTAACCATAAATAGTCAATGTAAAGCTCCTGGTGAATGCTGATCATGTTAATGACAGTTTTTACACCAAATCATGATGACTGGCGGAGAAAAACTTCTCAGACGTTCAGGAATTGCTGCAAATTTTATTATAATTTCGGCCTGTTATTGCACAGTGTATGGAACCCTGATCTATAGACTACATGTATTAATAATACTGTTCAAAACAGCAGGCATTACGGTACTCAGGGACAGCTTTGATATACCAGACCTACTGTATATCATAAGATTTAACAGAACTTTATATTATATCCAAACAAGCCTTAGTGATGAAGTTGAAGATTATATATAATATTTATTTTTAAAACACTTATCAGTCTGACATTTCCCTCTGGAAACAGCCAGCGTAGTCCTCCTGCAGGGTCATCATGCAGCTTTACACACGGGGTCACCGCAGGATTTAGATGTTTACAACAGTTTGTGATTGTTAACACCTTGTTAAAATCACAGCATCAACTAGTGGTATCCCCCACCCCCACCCTGAGATACAATCTGAAGACGAAATAAAGTGTAATAGGCAAACACACTTTTCTTCATGCAGGTTTTGTTATGAACAGTATTAAAGTTTGGACCGATAACGAGGACATTAAGGGTAACGATTGTGCGAGAGCTTAACGGCTGTATTTCCAGACTTTGACATTTGATGATATATGCACAGTATTAAAGACAGATATTTAGTTATTTACACTGTGTTCTGCAGTTATCTAATGCTAGGGTATTAATGCTATCCTGTATTCTATGGAGTCGGGCCATCTCCTACTCCTGCGCTCTGTAGCGGACAATGTGACGGTGAGACAGAGCTGATTAAACATTAAGAACACATTTTTGAGTTGGAGGTTTTTATGGAACAGTTATCACTCAGTGATGTATATTGCAAATAGCACTGCTTCATGATATGGAGTGAAGAAATGTGCGTGAGGCATTAATACTTAAACATATTAAGAGTAATCTTATTCCCATGTACTCTCGGCAGTCTGACTTCAGTTCACCACCTCTCCATCTGCGTCACCAGCTCCTATTCTGTCTCATAATGTGTGTACCATGGGTCAGAGTCTGGGTGGAGGACCAAACATTCTCCCGTCAGGTTAGATTTTATAAATCACAACCTTTGTGTGGGGAGCAGCGTACGCACATTACAGCCCTGTTTATGAAGGAGACCCCTGATGTGGAGAGCTTTAACTATTCTGTGTGTGTGTGTCTGTGTCTGTGTGTGTGTGTGTGTGTGTGTGTGTGTGTGTGTGTGTGTGTGTGTGTCTGCGTGTGTGTGTGTGTGTGTCTGCGTGTGTGTGTGTGTGTGTGTGTGTCTCTGTGTGTGTGTGTGTGTGTCTCTGTGTGTGTGTGTGTGTCTGCGTGTGTGTGTGTGTGTGTCTCTGTGTGTGTGTGTGTGTGTGTCTCTGTGTGTGTGTGTGTGTCTGCGTGTGTGTGTGTGTGTGTGTCTCTGTGTGTGTGTGTGTGTGTCTGCGTGTGTGTGTGTGTGTCTCTGTGTGTGTGTGTGTGTGTGTGTGTGTAGTGATCAGCTGACCCTGCTGAGCATCAGCGTTGTCTGTCTGCAGCTTCTGCAACACACTCGGAGTTTCCCCGGCTGGATCGACGCGCAGCGCTTACAGTACACGAAGAAAGTACTCCGGGGACGCACACCTGGACACAACAAGTACACACAGTACACACAACAAGTACACACAGTCAGAGAATACTACTGACACACTGCAGGACTCTACACACTAATACATTTATATATAAGAAATCATAACTCTCGTAATATTACATATTATTATAACTTTCTGGATTTTCTCTCTTTTAATATCTGTTCCCATATAAACCAGGTCAGACTCCAGGTAGGGGCAGCTTTCACTCACCTGTCAGAGGTGCAGCCTCCTGCTCTCCTCCCTCTCCTCCCTCTCCTCCCTCTCCTCCCTCCTCGCTATCCTGCAGTATCTCTACGAGGCGTGAGGAGGAGAGATCCAGCTGGGTCAGACCTCCTTCAGGCCCCGCACCCCCCAGACCTCCATCAGGCCCCGCCCCCCCCAGCGGTGAGGAGGAGGAGCCTGATGGGGGGAGGACAACATGGACGGTGCTCTGCTCCGGGAGGTCACAGCCCTGAGAGGAGGAGAGGAATTAGGGCTGAACGATTAATTGCATTTGCTATAATATCGCGATATGTTAAAACGCGATTTCCTAATCGCAAAGGCTGTGATTTGGTCACGTGACTCACGAGAGCAAATCAGCCTGCACTCCGCAGAGAAAGCATCAACTTAGCACGCTAACGCTACGCCGTACCTTGAGCTGATTTCTGTCATTCAAACAACTCTGAGTTGTAGTTTAAAACTTGTAAGGGTTTTATTCGGGCTCCAGTCCATACATGCAGTTAATGAATACAGGCACGCAGAACTGAAGGCTCGGTTAGCAACGATTAGCTCTGATTAGCGGTTAGTTCCAGTTGGCGGGTAGCTCCGGTTAGCAGTTAGCTCCGGTTAGCTCCGTTATAAAGATATGGAGTGGAGGAGACTGCCGCGGAGAGGGGTAACAACCAGACTCTGATAAATGACGTTCGAGGAGCTTTCACAGCAGCGTGGCTGCGTTGTTTCAGCGGTTTTATTAGTACAGTTAATCCCACGGCAACACCTGCATGCTACTGCTAACGTAACGATAGCCTCTCTGAGCAAGTGCAGCGTCATTGACGCTGTCATGCACACGGCACGCAACTTCATGAGGGGGGGGGGCGGTGGGGCTGGAGGCAGCTCATAGACTGTATATTGAGGCAGCTCTTCTCTGTGTGCTGTGAAAGAAAATACACCGATGTATATATTTTTACTTATTTAACTGGCTAGTAAACTTCAAAGACAGTGTTTAAAAAGTGCAATCCACATGTTTACATATGTCTATGTAAATAATAATTAAATAATCTAAATACTACTAAGTGTTTTTATATTTCTGCAATCTGCACTTTAGTGTGATTAGTTTGTAACTTTCATATGAATGTTTCCACCAAGCTTGGTCAGTGCTCAATATACTACTGTGATTGAAGTAGTTAAATAAAAGATGTCATTCATATAAATTCATGCATCACCTAATGTCATCATCACATCCAGGCCTGGCCTCCAGGAAAGAGCAGTTAGTTTAATCTATCTAATCGTGTGTTCAGACTATACGATGATTTATTGCTGCAGAAGACAAAGAGCTTAAAAAATATTCGCAATCGCAATATTTTTTTCAAAAATATTGCGATTAGATTATTTTCAAAAATCATTCAGCCCCAAGAGGAATTATGTTTACCTGTATGTGTCTGTCTGTCTGTCTGTCTGGCTGTCTGTCTGTCTTTGTGTCTGTGTCTGTGTGTGTGTGTGTGTGTACCTGTAAGGTATGTGTGTGTGTGTGTTTGTGTGTGTACCTATAAGGTGTGTGTGTGTGTACCTGTAAGGTGTGTGTGTGTATACCTGTAAGGTGTGTGT
>JABUOV010000128.1:0-37500 GCA_025617405.1 Perca schrenkii | reverse complement strand
TCTTCACAGTACTGTGGCTTGAATTCAGTCCATGGGGGTTGTCAGACAAACTGTCTGCGGCCCCTGGACAGTGGTCTTTTTCAGCAATGGGACTTTGCAGGGGCTTCTAGCTGATAGCTTAGATCCACTTAGCCTTCCTCTGATCCTAACAGTACTCACAGGTAACTTTAAGTCTTCTTTGATTTTCCTAGAGCTGATCATTGGTTAGGCCTTTGCCATTTTGGCTATTCTTTGATCCATTCGATTGGTAGACCATTTTTTCCCACGTCGTTCAGGCTTTGGATGCCATTTCAAGGCATTTGAAATCATTTTGGCTGAGCAGCCTATAGTTTTTTGCACTTCTTTATATGTTTTCCCCTCTCCAATCAACTTTTTAATCAAAGTCCGCTGTTCCTCAGACAATGTCTGGAATGACCCATTTTGCTGAGTATTTCAGTGTGAAATGCACTATAACCACCATGCACAACATTAGCTTCCTTCCTTCCTTAAATATGGGCCATAATTGACGCCTGTGTCTTCACAGAATCAATCACCTCACTCAGTGAACACAACACTGCTATTATTTTGGACATGCCCCTTTCAATTACAGATTCAGTTATCAGAATGAGCAGCATGCATGTCATGACTGTTGGGTCTGTTGGATTTCTATGACTCTACAACACTTACTAGCAAATTATTTGCCATGTAGAAATATCACTTCTACCAAAAAATGTGATTGATGAGGTTATTGATGTTGGACATCTATTATTTTGAACACTACAGTATATATACAGTACTGTGCAAAATTCTTAGGCAGGTGTGAAAAAAATGCTGTAAACTAACAATGCTTTCAAAGATATAAATATTGTTTATTTTTATCACTTTACAAAATGCAAAGTGAGCAACCAAAAAAACATCAAAATCAAATCAATATTTGGTGTTACTACCGTTTGCCTTCAAAACAGCATCAATACTCAGAGGTACACTTGCAACAAGTCAGGGAACATTGAGGATCGTAGACGCAGTGGTTGGCCAAGGAAATTTAGTGCAGCAGATGAAAAACACATCAAGCTTATTTCCCTTCAAAATGGGAAGATGTCCATCAGTGCCTTCAGCTCAGAACTGGCAGAAACCAGTAGGACCCAGGTACATCCATCTACTGTCTGGAGAAAATGTCCAGCAGTGCCATCAGCTCAGAACTGGCAGAAACCAGTGGGACCCAGGTACAACAATCTACTGTCTGGAGAAGATGTCCAACAGTACCATCAGCTCAGAACTGGCAGAAACCAGTAGGACCCAGGTACATCCATCTACTGTCTGGAGAAGATGTCCAGCAGTGCCATCAGCTCAGAACTGGCAGAAACCAGTGGGACCCAGGTACAACAATCTACTGTCTGGAGAAGATGTCCAACAGTACCATCAGCTCAGAACTGGCAGAAACCAGTAGGACCCAGGTACACCCATCTACTGTCTGGAGAAGATGTCCAGAAGCACCATCAGCTCAGAACTGGCAGAAACCAGCGGGACCCAGGTACACCCATCTACTGTCTGGAGAAGTCTGGCCAGAAGTGGTCTTCATGGAAGAGTTGCAGACAAAAAGCCAGACCTCCAACATTGAAACAAGGCCAAGCGACTCAACTATGCACAAAAACATAGGAACTGGGGTGCAGAAAAATGACAGCAGGTGCTCTGGACTGATGAAATATTTGTCTGTAGCAGAAGGCAGGGTGTTGGCCGAAGGGCTGGAGAGAGGGACAATAATGAGAGTCTGCAGGCAACACTGAAGCATGGTGGAGGTTCCTTGCAAGTTTGGGGCTGCATTTCTGCAAATGGAGTTGGAGATTTGGTCAGGAATAATGGGGTCCTCGATGCTGAGAAATCCAGGCAGATACTTATCCATCATGCAATACCATCAGGGAGGCGTATGATTGACCCCAAATGTATTCTGCAGCAGGACAACGACCCCAAACATCCAGCCAAGGTCATTAAGAACTATCTTCAGCATAAAGAAGAACAATAAGTCCTGGAAGTGATGGCATGGCCCCCACAGAGCCCTGATATCAGCATCATCCAGTCCGTCTGGGAGAATATGAAGAGACAGAAGGATTTGAGGAAGCCAACATCCTCAGAAGATCTGTGGTTAGTTCTCCAAGATGTTTGGAACAACCTACCAGCCGAGTTCCTTCAAACACTGTGTGCAAGTGTACCGAGAAGAACTGATGCTGTCTTGAAGGCAAAGGCTGGTCACACCAAATATTGATTTAGATTTCTCTTCTGTTCATTCACTGCATTTTGTTAATTGATGAAAATAAACTATTAACCTTAAATTCCATTTTTGAAAGCGTTCTGAGTTTACAGCATTTTTTCATACCTGCCTAAAACCTTTGCACAGTACTGTATATATAGAGTATATATATATGTACTGTATATATATGTTGATGAGAATATATAATTATATATATTAATATATATTAATATATTTATAATTATATATATTAATATGTTGATAGAGAGGAGACGTATTTAATCCATGTTGATATTTATGAACAGAATATGTTGTCTACAGACAGACAGACAGACACACAGACAGACAGTCTCTGATGCTGAGTCAGTATTAAGAGTTGGGAGGGATAACTTGTGGTCTGATTTTAACTGTTTTTCTGAATTTAAACGTTACCGACATGTTTCAGACGGAGACGGAAGAAGAAAGAGGACATTCTTCAGAGTGATGTCACGGCGCTCAGAGAGACGAGGCTGCAGCCAAACGAGGCTGCAGCCAAACGGAGAGGCCCCCCCCTCTCATTTCAAAGCTTTTCTTCTCCACACTAACCCAGAAAGAGAGGGGGGAGGGGGAGTACTTCTTCTCCTCACTAACCCAGGAATGTGTGTGTGTGTGTGTGTGTGGGGGGGGGGTACTCGTTTCCATCTGAAAGAGTGAAACCACTGAAGTTTTTAAAGCAACAGATTCAAACTGAGAAACTTATTTACAGGTGAGATGTTTGTCCCGGTGTTCAGCCAATCACAGAGCAGTGAGGCAACAGGTATAGGGGTGTGTGTGTGTCTGTGTGCGTGCATGTCTGTGTGTGTGTCTGTGTGTGTCTGTGCGTGTGCGTAAAGAAGGACAGGAAGGTCGTTGATGTTGCCTTCAAAACAAGTGCTCTAAAAACACTATAAATCCTGGGGAAGTTTAGAAAATTTAAACAAAATCATTTAAAAAATATATTTTGTCTGTCCGATTTTCTGACAGGGGCGTGTGTGTTATTAAAAATGAGTTTCTGGGTGTGTGCCAGAGGTCTTCCGCCTCTGATAGGGAACATTTACAGTTTAAATGAATATACTGATTCTCAACATGCTTTTATTCTGAAGGCCAGGCTGGAAGCTGTGTGTTTCATGTGGTTCAGCTTGACTTTGCTCCTCTCTCGTTCTCAGAGAGTGTGTTAGGAGGACCGCTCACAGCCGGGACAGAGCCAGAGTTTCTGGAGTTTCTGGTGTTTCTGGAGGGATAAAACCTGGAGCACAGACCTGGGACATAGACGGAGCTTCTGGACTTTTTATTTATTTATTTATTCAATGATTTAAAAAAAGAATTGCATATAAAACTGCACAGCAGCGATGACATAGGTTGATATTAAATATCAGTGAGGATTAAAAACTCATTAAAGTCAGGATTATTTTACACTGTGGACCTCGAACACTTTCCAGACAAAAACCAGCTCAAACAACAAGACATCATGAACATATAACAGCAGACGGTGACAACACGCTTCTGTCTTTCTCTGTCAAAAACAATTAACAAAATTAAGAGTTGAAATTGAGAAAGCTACACGGTGCTTTGAAAACTTTAAGGACTCTTCTTGATGGAGTTTCTGGAGGGATAAAACTCGGAGGAAAGAGCTGGGACAGAGCCAGGGATCCTGGAGGAAAGAGCCGGCACAGAGCCAGGGATTCTGGAGGAAAGAACCGGGACAGAGCCAGGGATCCTGGAGGAAAGAGCCGGCATAGAGCCAGAGATCCTGGAGGAAAGAGCCGGCACAGAGCCAGGGATCGTGGAGAAAGAGCCGGCACAGAGCCAGGGATCCTGGAGGACAGAGCCGGCACAGAGCCAGGGATCCTAGAGGAAAGAGCCGGCACAAAACCAGAGATTTTTAGGACTCTGAAGAAGACTTTTAGTCTTCCTTACCCTTCTGCACTGAAATAGTTTTTTTCTAAATACATTGTAAGTTCTTTAAATCTTCTGTAAACTATAAACTAAATAAAAGCCAGAGGAAAGAGCTGGCACAGAGCCAGGGATCCTGGAGGACAGAGCCGGCACAGAGCCAGGGATCCTAGAGGAAAGAGCCGGCACAAAACCAGAGATTTTTAGGACTCTGAAGAAGACTTTTAGTCTTCCTTACCCTTCTGCACTGAAATAGTTTTTTTCTAAATACATTGTAAGTTCTTTAAATCTTCTGTAAACTATAAACTAAATAAAAGCCAGAGGAAAGAGCTGGCACAGAGCCAGGGATCCTGGAGGAAAGAGCCGGCACAGAGCCAGGGATCCTGGAGGAAAGAGTTGGCACAGAGCCAGGGATCCTGGAGGAAAGAAGCGCAGCTTCTGAAGGAATAAAAACTGGAAACACAGGGATCTCTGGCTAGAGGAACTTGTGCTGATTAAATCAGAAGAAAGGAGTGTGTGTGTGTGTGTGTGTGTGTCTCTGTGTGTGTGTGTGTGTGTGTGTGTGTGTGTGTGTGTGTGTGTCTGTGTGTGTGTGTGTGTGTGTGTGTGTGTGATGGTGGGGGAGATGGAGGGGAAGGAAAAGCCGAGGCCCGGTGGTCCAGATTATCTGATGCAGTTGATGAATGATAAGAAGCTGCTGAGCAGTCTTCCCAACATCTGCGGGATCTTCCAACATCTGGAGAGACTTCTGGACGAGGGTGAGACATTTGTCTGTCTGTCTGTCTGTCTGTCTGTCTGTCTGTCTGTCTGTCTGTCTGTCTGTTGTCTCTGTCATATTGTCTTGTTAGGAGTCTGGACTTTTCACCCATGAGACCGTTAGAAAAGAAAACTTTAGGGAACAAACGGAGCTCCTTCACATTCTGCATCATGTGGTAACCTTCAGGAAGTGATGTCACGTCTGATCTGAACCCAAACCTCCATCTTTTTATCAACTTAACCCTTGTGTTAAGTTGGACAAGGACAACACAAGGGTGAACTCAGTAGTTAGGGTTGCGGGGGGAGGGGGGGGTAGTAGTTTTGGTGTGGGACTGTTAACCACGGGCTTAAAACCGCCACCGTTACTTTCTCTGGTTTAGATATGAGGACGTGTTTCCTGCCACCACTGGGGGGGCGATCATTTAGGAAACGCTCCTGTGGGTTGGATTAGAGGGGGGGTAAACCACCCATATCCTTGGCAGGATTGGAGGAGGAGGGGGGGTGTTAACCAAGGCTGTCAATCGATCGTTAACTCGTTTTTCTGTGTTAACTCTGACAGTTCTGATGTTAGCATGATGTTAGCATGATGTCAGCATGATGTTGGCATGATGTCAGGATTTTTTTGTTAATTTGTTTATTTATTGAGGATCCCATTAGCTGAAAGTCTGTGCAATCAGCTACTCTCCCTGGGGTCCATTCTAAAAAAAATTACATTACATTACAACAACAATATACACATTTCAACCATAACAAAATCACATACACATTTCATATCTATACATACATACACAAACACATACATACATACATACAATCTAATTTCCATTCATAGTAGGATTAAATGTTAATACAATATTAATATAATAACTTTAATCAAAACATATAAAAACCTACATCAACACAAAACATCTAAGATTTCTTTTAAATGACTGCTTATTTCAAAGCTGACGCACTTCAATAGGAATGTCAGGATGATGTCAGCATGATGTCAGCGTGATGTTAGCATGATGTCAGCATGATGTCAGCATGCTGTGTGTTTCAGAGATCAGCCGTGTGAGGAACAACATGTACGTAAACACTCTGAACGGGTCAGACAGAACCGGCGAGCTGCCCGACGCCGTCGGCCCGGTCGTCCAGCTGCAGGAGAAACTCTACGTCCCGACCAAGGAGCACCCCGAGGTGAGTACAGTCAGCAGTACATCTCTGAACCCTTCAGAGGGACAAAACTCAGAGGAAAGAGCCGGCACAGAGCCAGAGATTCTGGAGTATAAAACCCAGAGGAAAGAGCCGGCTCAGAGCCAGAGATTCTGGAGTTTCTGGAGGGATAAAACACAGAGGAAAGAGCTGGCACAGAGCCAGAGATTCTGGAGGATAAAACCTGGAGGAAAGAGCCGGCACAGAGCCAGAGATTCTGGAGGATAAAACCCGGAGGAAAGAGCCGGCACAGAGCCAGAGATTCTGGAGGATAAAACCCGGAGGAAAGAGCCGGCTCAGAGCCAGAGATTCTGGAGGATAAAACCCGGAGGAAAGAGCCGACACAGAGACAGATATTCTGGAAGATAAAACCTGGAGGAAAGAGCTGGCACAAAGCCAGAGATTCTGGAGTTTCCGGATGGATAAAACCTGGAGGAAAGAGCCGGCACAGAGCCAGAGAAATGAAGCTGCCTTCAAGTGCGGTAAGAAACGTCGAAATCTATAAACGATCTGACAGAAAGCAGTAGCTGTGAAGTTTAAAGTCTACTTGTGCCACATTGGGGGGGTTAAAGTGTGTGTCTGTGTGTGTGTGTATGTGTGTGTGTGTCTGTGTGTGTCTGTGTCTGTGTGTATGTGTGTGTGTGTGTGTGTCTGTGTGTGTCTGTGTGTGTGTATGTGTGTGTGTGTCTGTGTGTGTCTGTGTGTATGTTGTGTCTCCCCTGTTCTTTCTGACCACGGTGGGAAATCTGGAGCAGGAGTCTGGAGGGGTACGCCGTCGATTCGATGCAGAAGCATTAGACTTACACTTACACTTCACTTTTCAGCCAGACCGTCCTCGCTAGAAAACGCTGCCAAAAATCGTTTGTTAGGCGGCGTTTTCTGGGGGAGGACGGGCTGGTTTTTTAGTTTCCACCCACCAACAGAAGCGTGAAAAGTCTGCGCTGAAGAAGGTTTTCTTTTGTAAAAGATCAGACCAACAATTTGCTTCAAAGCCCGGCTTACTTCCTTATCGGGGCAGTGAAATTATATGTGTTATACATATAAGATGGCGGCACGAACGCATCGCTGCGCTCCGTGTCTCTCCAGATTTTGCTAATTAGTGGTAATATGCTTGTGTGGAAATGCGAGTGGCCTATGACACTCGAGAAACTAAAAATGTCCGACAACGCCACTTGGGATAGGCCCAAGACCTTTAAAAAGCACACAGATCCGTTCTCAAAATCAGGGGTCAGAGACAATAAAGTAATTACAAAAAATATACAATTTTATTTAGTTAAATATTCTTTTAAAATAGCAATCTTTCTGTTAAAAGTGAATAGATGAGTAATATTAGAAAAATAATAAACAAAACACAATTTAAATCCATAAAGACATGCATGCAACTAGGACTACAGTTGGAAATTAGCTGACTGGCTAACACTGGCGCATTTACAGAAATGTTGATTAATGTGCATTGTCCTAATATAAATAAATAAATCTTCTTCTAAACCATCATGCATAATCATGCACCCTATTACTATTGAACTTTTACTATTGTGTAATTGAGAGTGTCCTAACCAGTTGTATTACTGTGTGGTTTGGTAATCTCACTCTAAAAGAGAAGAAGGCTTTGAATAAAGTGGTTCGCTCAGCCAGCAGAATTATTGGCTGCACTTTACCACTCCTGGAGTTCACATATAAAGCTAGACTTTTGAATCAAGCTTTGCAACTGGCTAATGATGCCTCAGGCCATCCACACTTCTACTGATCGTCATTTAATCTTTCCACAAGCTGTGATTGCTTTGAACAAAGCACCTTAAACTAGGCACTTTAAATTTATGTATGGATCTCATTGTATAGCATTTTAATATTGAGCATTTTAATATTGAGGTTTCATGTGGCTTTGTTTGTCTGTTTTTATGTTGTGTCTTCTTATGTGTTGACTTTGCACTTGCATATTTTTTCCAATGCGGGTTACACTGCAAATGGCTAATAAAGTGAATCTGAATCTGAAAACAGCAAACAAAATCAAACAAAATCAAACAAAATAACAAGAACAAAAACCCCCATGCAATATGTACAACAGTTAATATAATATATCCAGACCGCTTTTTGCACTAGACAGACAGACAGACACAGCAACTTACCGATATACAGGGCATGCCGCCCTCAGTCCCCGGCGGAGGCACCCACTCCATGCACGCACGCAGCGGCCCACACTATAACAAATAAGACCTTTGTCAGATCTTGATCACGCCAAATGGGTCGAAACAGGGAGACATGCAGCTTACCGAGACACCCAATGCCAGCAGTACAGCTACCCACACGGGGACATCCCCAGCCAAGACAGGGTCGGCTCACACCACAGCAAACGGATGACCTAGGGCAGCGGCAAAAAGTGTGCAGCACGCCAGCCCCGACACGTCTTCACACCCAACAGGAGAAGACAGAAAAAGAACGAGTCTACACACATGCTTAAATAGAGCCCCCACCTGCTCCCAATCAAAGGGGATGAGCCCCAGGTGTGCTGGTGCGCAATCCCGTGCACAGGTAAGAGGGAGGGGCAAACCTCATCCTGTCACACTTGTTTATCTCAAGTATTATCAGAGAAACATGGCTTAACAGCGAAATACACAACAGCGCTATCGAGCTAGCTGGACGCTACCTCATTCGTGCCGACACAACAGCTGCTGACTCTGGTAAGACCAGAGGTGGGGGTTTGTGCATTCATGTTAACAAAACATGGTGCACGGACATCACCATCACAGACAATCACTGCTCAGCTAACCTTGAGTATCTCATGGTTAAGTGTAGACCTTTCTATCTGCCCCGAGAGTTTACATCAACTGTAGTAACAGCAGCCTATATACCATCGGATGCTAATGCAAAGATTGCCATGAAAAAACTGCTTTCAGCTATTAGTAAACAACCTAACAGACCTCAGTCTTAGATAATCACACCTCCTCAACCATCACCCTGAACACCAGCGTACCACAGGGATGTGTGCTGAGCCCTCTCCTTTACTCCCTCTTCACCTACGACTGCACACCTGTACATGGCTTTAACACCATTATAAAGTTTGATTGGTCTCATCAGCAACAACGATGAGACGGCCTACAGGGAGGAGGTCCAGCACCTAACATCGTGGTGCACTGACAACAACCTGGCTCTCAACACCAAGAAGACCAAAGAGCTCATTGTGGACTTCAGGAAGTCTAAAGCTAGGACACACATCCCCATCCTCATTAATGGGACTGAGGTGGAGCGTGTCAACAGTTTCAAGTTTCTGGCTGTCCGCATCTCTGAGGACCTCTCTTGGACCCTCAACACCTCTACCCTGATCAAGAAGGCTCACCAGTGTCTCTTCTTTCTGAGGAGACTCAAGAAGGTCCAACTGTCTCCTCAGATCCTGGTGAACTTCTACCGCTGCACAATCGAGAGCATCCTCACCAACTGTGTCACAGTTTGGTATGGCATCTGCTCTGCCCATGACCGGAAAGCACTGCAGAGGGTGGTGAAAACTGCCCAACGCATCATCGATTCCTCACTCCCCTCCATCAAGGCCATCCAGGGCAAGCGATGCTTGCGTAAGGCGTGCAGCATCATCAAAGAGTGTTCTCACCCCAACCACAGCCTGTTCTCACCCCAACCACAGCCTGTTCTCACCCCAACCACAGCCTGTTCTCACCCCAACCACAACCTGTTCACCCCACTCCCCTGTGGGAGGCATTACAGGTCTCTCCGCACCTGAACCAGCAGGTTCAGAGAAAGCTTCTTTCCCGCGGCTGTCACCCTGGCCTCTTGCTCTGCATCCCGGTGACAACCAACCAACTAAGCCTTTTTTTGCAGTTCTTGTTGGACGCAAACTGCATTTCGTTGTCTTTGTACTTATACTCTACACAATGTCAATAAAGATTAATCTAATCTAATCTAATCTGTTGGCCGATTGATCGGCCAGTCTTCTTAGTAACCAGAGTGTTTTCTCCCTCTGTCAGTTTAACTTTGTCGGGAGGATCCTGGGTCCTCGCGGTCTGACGGCAAAGCAGCTGGAGGCAGAGACAGGATGTAAGATCATGGTGAGAGGGCGGGGCTCCATGAGAGACAGGAAGAAGGTAAAACACAAAAACAGGATGGGAACAACAATCTCTGAAACTTCTCCAGTATTAAACAAGAAACAAGCTGTAATGTAACCCTACAAGACAATTGTTCAGCATAAGTTAGCGTCCCGTAAAAGTTCTGTTGTTGCTGCTGACAGACTCAGATTATTATTCTAAGTAACATTATGGGACAGATCCCTACAGAGATAGACCTTTTAGTTAAAGAGTAAGATCCTTTTAGTTTAACATGAAACAGCCCCGAAATCACCATCACCAAACCCACCAGACTCCATGTAAATAATCAGGATTTAGCATGTATAGAGCCAGCATATCTCCACCAGACTCCATGTAAATAATCAGGACTTTTAGCGTGTTTAGAGCCAGCATATCTCCACCAGACTCCATGTAAATAATCAGGATTTAGCGTGTATAGAGCCAGCATATTTCCACCAGACTCCATGTAAATAATTAGGACTTTTAGCGTGTATAGAGCCAGCATATCTCCACCAGACTCCATGTAAATAATCAGGACTTTTAGCATGTATAGAGCCAGCCTATTTCCACCAGACTCCATGTAAATAATCAGGATTTAGCGTGTATAGAGCCAGCATATTTCCACCAGACTCCATGTAAATAATCAGGACTTTTAGTGTGTATAGAGCCAACATATTTCCACCAGACTCCATGTAAATAATCAGGACTTTTAGCGTGAATAGAGCCAGCATATCTCCACCAGACACCATGTAAATAATCAGGACTTTTAGCGTGTATAGAGCCAACATATTTCCACCAGACTCCATGTAAATAATCAGGACTTTTAGCATGTATAAGCCACCATATTTCCACATGTAAATGGGTGAATTAAGGGTTTATTTCAACCAAACCAGAGTGGTGATTGTAGTGGCACCTAGTTGTTTCTCATTCTTCTGTACCACCCTTTGAAGTCAGTCTAACTGCAACCAGTATTTGAAACATGAGCAACCATACGTCTTCTTTTTTAAAATGTTTACTTGTAAAAACAAAAACAAAAAAAAATTAAACATGGTACGCACGGTCAAAAAACTGTGTTGCTTCCAACATCTCCAACTTCGAAACTAACTATGCTATGACGTATCGCCATCCGATTGGAAGCCCAAACACTAAAACATCACTAGAACCAAACACTAACAAATCATGCATTATAACCAATACATGACCTATTAATTTTCATTAAACAGTTTTATACTATTTTAACTGCTTCTAAACAAACCTACCATTAAAGATGAACCAATACCTATTTGGCTCTTACAGTGATTGTTGGAACATGGAAAGATGAATCAAGACGTCTTTTCATAGTTTTATTTTCTGTCCACCATTGAATTAAGTGTGTTTTACCATGATAAAATCTCTAATTATTTAAATGGAGTCTGGTGTATGTGTCTGTGTGCAGGAGGAGCAGAATCGAGGTAAGCCTAACTGGGAGCATCTGAACGAGGACCTCCATGTCCTCATCACGGTGGAAGACGCTCAGAATCGCGCCGAGATCAAACTCAGACGCGCCGCGGAGGAAGTCAACAAGCTGCTGGTGCCTGCCGTGAGTCCCCTACTTGCATAAAAAAAAGCCAGTTTCAACACATTCTCACTCTCATCTCGTAAAATACGGACGCTTGGTCAGGTGCCTTTGTTGTTCTTATTGATGATAAAAATTCTCCTTTAGCGTCATGTAACACAATTTAACTAAACGTGCTTGGTCGGGAGTATTGGCGTCCCTTTTGACGCAGTTATGTTAAGGAAAAGGTCCATGACACGCTGGAATAACAGCACGGTTAAAGACACACGTGGGACCCGATCCCCGGGTGTAAGTCCTGTTTTTGACCCATCCATCCCCCCAACCAACATCAATTTGAGGTATTTCCCCCTTCCATACTACTCTCTAAACGCTGTGTAGCTGCGGCTCTCCCAGTTACGTTCTACAAACACGCTGAAGGACGCTTTTTTCGTCGCTTCTGACGCTGACAGCCACTGTCCAAACGTCCGTATTTTACCGAGTTCGGCGTGGGGGAGGCCATGCGGCGAGATTAGTTCCGCCGCGTGGAACATGTGTACGTTCAAAAGTAGTTTTAGCCGTGCAACAGAAAACTCAGATTGGACAGATAGTCTAGCTGGCTGTCTGGATTTACCCTGCAGAGATCTGAGGAGCAGTTAACCATAGTCCTCACTAATCCACCGGAGGTTAGAACGCCAACACAGAGACAGAGGAAGGGGACACACATCTGATGGAAAAGAGGGACATCCGGGGGAACAGAACAATAAGAACTCTAACTCTAACTCTGGACATGTTAGACCTTCCTCTGCGGTGCTGTGGAGGAAGGACTGGGAAAGCAACTCTAGTGTGTTTGTGACACTCTTGCGCCCCCTGTGGCTCCAGCTGGAACAGTAGAAATGCAGAAATGCATGTTGGGTGTTTGTGTGTTTCAGGCGGAGGGGGAGGACAGTCTGAAGAAGATGCAGCTGATGGAGTTAGCCATCCTGAACGGGACGTACCGAGACGCTAACATCAAGCCCTGTAAGAGACCGACCAATCACAAAGCAGTCACACTGACCAACCAATCACAGAGCAGTGACACTGACAAACCAATCACAGAGCAGGCAGACCACAGATATCAGTAGAAACTTCGTTGGCCATTTTGGGCCAGACATATTGCTCCTCCTAATGCGTCTATGGAGGCAGAAGGTCTATCCAGCGTTAAAATCAGCTTTTCTTCAAGCAGTTTGCTTTGCTACAAATTTAGAAGGTTAGAAGGTTATCAAACCAAAATACCTCATCTTGTGTAGATACCAATAGTATGCAGCATTAAGCTTCAACAGAATGATTAACGGTATCTATGTATTCATATATCTATAACAAGATGGAGACAGTATCTATGTATTTATATATCTATAAAAAGATGGAGACAATATCTATGTATTCATATATCTATAACAAGATGGAGACAGTATCTATGTATTCATATATCTATAACAAGATGGAGACAGTATCTATGTATTTATATATCTATAAAAAGATGGAGACAGTATCTATGTATTTATATATCTATAAAAAGATGGAGACAGTATCTATGTATTTATATATCTATGGTATGGCCAAACTCTGCTAACTATCTCCTTTTCTTCTTCTTTTTCTTCTTCTTCTTCTTCTTCTTCTTCTTCTTCTTCTTCTTCTTCTTCTTCTTCTTCTTCAGCCTCCCTTTCTTTCTCTCTTGCAGCATCCAATCAGAGTCCTCGTGTCCTCTCTTGCCACGCCCCCATGCTGCCCGCCGCCATGCGCCCCCCCGCCCCCACAGGCCCCGCCCTGATGCCTCTGATTCGTCAGATCCAGACGGTGCTGCCCAATGGGACGCCAGTGCTGCAGGGGGCGGGGCCTGAGTCAGGGCTGATCTACGCCACGCCGTACGACTACCCGTACGCTCTGGCGGCGCCGGCGTCCATCTTGGAGTACCCGCTGGACTCTGGGGGGCTGTTGGGTAAGCCGGCCCCCCCCTGCTCCTGTGACTGCTCCCCCACGCCACACCACCACCACCAGTGGAGCCCGGCCCCCACCCTGCTCCTCAGACATGCCTCCTGAAGCCTGGAGGACCCCCCCCCCCGTGCCATGCTCGCAGTTCAGAACTCTAAAGATGGCCGCCTCGCTCGCAGTTCAGAACTCTAAAGATGGCCGCCGCGCCAAAACCTCCTGATACAGCGCCGCCATCTGAAACATGGACGTATTATAAGGATTATTCACCGGACACCGGATCTATTTTAGTTCAGTGGGGTTGGTTGTCTGGCGCATAGTGCAGTTATAGCCGGTTAAACGGTTAAAGCCAGTTATAGCCGGTTATAGCCAGTTACAGCTGGCAGAGAGAACTAGCGTAGTGCGGTTATAGCCGGTAGAGAGAACTAGTATAGTGCGGTTATAGCCTGTTATAGCCGGTAAAGAGAACTAGCATAGTGCGGTTATAGCCGGTTATAGCCAGTAAAGAGAACTAGCATAGTGCGGTTATAGCCGGCAGAGAGAACTAGCATAGTGCGGTTATAGCCGGTTATAGCCGGCAGAGAAAACTAGCATAGTGTGGTTAAAGCCGGTTATAGCCGTCAGAGAGAACTAGCATAGTGTGGTTATAGCCGGTTATAGCCGGTTATAGCCAGTTATAGCCGGTAGAGAGAACTAGCATAGTGGGGTTATAGCCGGTTATAGCCAGTTAACCGGTTATAGCTGGTTATAGCCAGTTATAGCCGGTAGAGAGAACTAGCATATTGCGGTTATAGCCGGTTATAGCCAGTTAACCGGTTATAGCTGGTTATAGCCAGTTATAGCCGGTAGAGAGAACTAGCATAGTGTGGTTATAGCCGGTTATAGCCAGTTAACCGGTTATAGCTGGTTAAAGCCGGTTATAGCCGGTAGAGAGAACTAGCATAGTGCGGTTCTATAGCCAATAGAAAAGGTTAGAAAAGGGGGCGCTGTCTCCCCCAAACTGTCCTGATTGGCCCTCTCTGTCCGGTGTTGTGGTGTTGACTGTGAGCGACGCGTTCTTTACTGTCGTCTGATTGGCTGAAGGGGTTTGAACTACTATCGTCTGATTGGCTGAAGGGGTTTGTACTACTATCGTCCGATTGGCTGAAGGGGTTTGTACTGCTGCCGCCATGTGATGCTAACTGCTAACTGTGCTAACAACAGACAAACTGTTTTAATGTTTGAAACAAGTTTAATATCTTAAAGATGTTTTTAGGACTGAGATGAATTATAATTAACAATTAAACAAATGTTATTAAATTAAACAAATTTTATTAAATTAAACAAATCTGATTCTTCTAACCAGCAGATAAAGAGTAATAAAGTAACTAAAGTACTCGACTAACAGACGTCTGATTGGCCGATGCGTTTCTCAATATTTTAATGAAAACTTTGTAATATTTTTACAAAACAAGTTTTCTCCTGACCTGCCTTTCCCACAATGCACTGCTTCTTTGCTCTGCTGGTTTCTGTTTTCAGGTGAGTCCTGCAGATTTCTCTAAACAATTATCTAATCAAAAACTCACAGACCTGCCCAAATATCTCCACAACAGACCTCCCTTCAACAGGATATTATTAGGATATATATATATATATATATATATATATATATATATATATATATATATATATATATATATATATATATATATATATATATGTATATTTAACTTCACAGTCAACTCTCACTGAGCGTTCAGTTAAAGCGTAGTCCTAATGTGTGAAGGTGTAGGTCACTTCCTGCTCCGTTACTTTGAGGACTTCATGACGTCGATGACAAATAACTCTTTAAATACTCTTTTAGCTGCAAGAAGAAGGTGAAACTTTATTCACAATTTAAGTATTAAAAACATGTTTTAATGGATCCATTTAGTTCTGCGTCTCCTCCAGAGTCGGATGTGTCTTACCAGTTTCCTCTCTGGCTCTCCTGCACCAAGAGAGGGTCAGGATGTAGTTAGCCTAGCTTAGCACAAAGACTGGAAGCAGGGGGCAATTGTTAGCCTCTGTCCACAAACTAGCTAATATGCTAACTGCTGCTAAAACTGCACGTTTCTCCACCTTCAGTAAACAACATGTTGGAAGACGGAGCTAGGCTAACAGTCTCCCCATGCTTACAACTTTTGTGCTAAGCTAGGCTAACAGTCTCCCCCTGCTTACACTTTTTGTGCTAAGCTAGGCTAACCATGTCCTGGACATCTGACTCTGAAGTAGACAGAGAACAAGAGGATTTAATAAATGTTTTAGATAAAAGTTAACGTGATGTTAGCTAACAGAGTTTGTCCTGAAGAGCTGATCTGAGTGCACCCAGTAAATCTGTAGCGCTGTTTGTTATAAATGAATGTATTTCTCCCACGTTGAGTTAGAGTTTAAAGCTGGTCTGTTCCCTCAGAGTCTGAGTAACTGAACTGTAAACAGCTTGACAGTCTGATGAGGAATCTGGTGTTTTAAACATTTATCTTCTTCCAACAAAGAAACACGTGACTCCAGCCCAGTTATACAGGCTGTGTCTCCTGTGATGTCACGGCAAGAAACACATCTCTTGACCAATCAGATCATTGGATGCCAAAATTGCATGTTTTGAAAAAGAACATTTTTATATTTTCATGAAAAAACAAATTACAAGAAAAAGTCAAAACATCTTTTGGAAATAGGGAATGATGAAGGTTGAAGTCATGATGTAACAGCACATAGCAAATGTCTTGACCAATCAGATCATTTCATGGCAGAAAAGTGCTGAAACATCCAATAAAATCACAGAGTCCCGGTGAGGTCACTGACCATCAGTGTTCTGTTACTAAAACCATGAAACTATAATCCAATAAAGATAATTGATCACAAAACAAAGTAACGCAACAAAATTAAACTCTAAACTCAACCGGCTGCTGGTTATAACGGCGCCGATCGGACTGCTGGTGGCGTCGGGTTGACGAGTTTGTGTTTCCTAGGAAGGTGAAGGAATGTCTCGCCCTACTCTACCTCTGATTGGCTAATACTCGTTGCCTCTATTGGTTGGATTGGTTAGGTTTAAGCTAGTCTATATCCACAACGTTTCATTTCCAGGATTGCTCCGTGGCCATCAGATGTCCCTCTTTTCCTCCAGATGTCCGTCCCCTCCCTCTGTCTCTGTGTCGGGGTTCTAACCTCCGGTGGATTTGTGAGGACTATGGTTAACTGCTCCTCAGATCTCTGCAGGGTAAATCCAGACAGCTAGGTAGACTATCTGTCCAATCTGAGTTTTCTGTTGCACGACTAAACGTACTTGTGAACATCCACATGTTCCACCAAAACCAGTTCCTTCCTGAGACTATGTAGCAGAGGCACCGTGGCCCCGTCCAGAGCTTAGCCCCGCCCACGATGGTTGTGATTGGTTTAAAGAAATGCCAATAAACCAGAGCATGTTCTTTTCCCATGCAGGAATGGTGTGAGGACTCACCAGACCTTCCTCCGCATGCTGTGGAGGAAGGTCTGGCTATAAGAGACTAAGTTTAGGCATGAGGCGTGTGATTGGTTGGATGAGAATTGGGTAAACTAATCCAAGCAGTGTTGGGCTGGACATTCCTTCGCCGTCCCAGGAAACGCAGAGTTGCATCGTGTTGCTTTCAGGTTCGAACAGTAAACCTGCATGTTTGCTAGCATCTGGCTGTGATGGCAGTGGACAGATGGTCAGGTGGACATTCAGGGACACTGAACATGATGTTGTGTAACATGTGTTGCTCTAGAAATGTTTGTTTTTTCAATGGAGTTTTGAATGAGTTCATTGATAAAATACGACCAAACCTTTTTTTACATAAAGGAGATCCCAATGTTAGTTATTCATCTGGCCCCCTCATACCTCACTGACGTCCTCTCCCCGTACCAACCCTAAAGGTCCCTCAGATCCACCTCAGCTGGTCTCCTCTCCCCCTACCAACCCTCACGGTCCCTCAGATCCACCTCAGCTGGTCTCCTCTCCCCCTACCAATCCTCACGGTCCCTCAGATCCACCTCAGCTGGTCTCCTCTCCATCCAAAAGTCCAAACTCTGCAGTTTTGGGGACAGAGCCTTCTCCAGAGCAGCTCCCAGGCTCTGGAACTCCCTTCCCCAAGAGAGTCCCTCACCATCTTCCAGTCCCACCTCAAGACCCATCTCTTCACCTCTGCCTATCCCTAGCCCCACGCCCCCCCACTTTTCATCTGTGCCTGAATCTTATTTTGTTTTGTTCGTTTTGTTTTGTTGTTTTTATAATCTACCCTGCCCTTTAAAGTGACTTTGAGTCTATGAAAAGCGCTATATAAATTCAATTTATTATTATTATTATTATATTATTATTATTAGTTAGAAATTTTCTCCCCAGTGGTACCTTATTTTTAGGATGCTCTTCATATGTCATTACTACGTCAGCTCGTCTGCAGTGTCAGACGGCCGCCCACTAAGACTCAGATTCTGAGGTTTCTGTTTTAAAAGGACGTTTGTCCTCGCCGCTGTTGCACCAAATGTCTGCTCTTGGGAGGAGTTGTGTCTCTGTAAATGATAATGTGGTCTAGACCTACTCTCTCTGCAAAGTGTCCTGAGATAACTCCTGTTAGGATCTGACCCTGCTGCTGCTCTGCTAAAGGAGACGATATCTGATGCTGAGAGACTGACCCTGGGTCAGCCTGAGACCAGTTGGGAGAGAGAACTGACCCTGGGTCAGCCTGAGACCAGTTGGGAGAGTTAACAACTGACCCTGGGCCAGTCGGAGACCAGTTGGGAGAGTTAACAACTGACCCTGGGCCAGTCGGAGACCAGTTGGGAGAGGTAACAACTGACCCTGGGTCAGCCTGAGACCAGTTGGGAGAGGTAACAACTGACCCTGGGTCAGCTTGAGACCAGTTGGGAGAGAGAACTGACCGTGAGTCAGCCTGAGACCAGTTGGGAGAGGTAACAACTGACCCTGGGCCAGTCTGAGACCAGTAGGGAGAGATAACTAGTTGTCTAACATCTTAAGAATTAAGACCTCCAGCTGCTCCGCCGCCAGCACAGCAGACATTTTAAAACCTCAGACAATGATTTGAAGAGAATCAATGTTTGTTTACGAAGGCGTACAAAAAGTATTCAACTCGAGACATTTGTTTTCTGTCTTTTTATTTCTATATTTTGTTCTGGTGAGTTTCATGTTTGTTGTAAAGAGAAATGAAATAAAAGCTATGATTGAGTAAGAAGAGAAAGTCAGTTGTCTTTATATTTAAGATTCATTCCTACATCAGGTAATCAGACTAAACATGACCACAAAGTACTCAAGTAAAAGTACTGATACCACAGTGTTATTTCAGTAAAAGTACAAAAGTATCAGCATCAATGGGCACCTGGTTAGCTCACCTGGTGAATCGCAGAATCATGGCTCCATTCATGCTGCCTTTTTATTGTGGTGGTGCACACGCGTAAACCTACTGCGAGTTGATTAAACTAACTTATATCAACTGTTCTGGAACCGAAAACTCAGAGTTTCCCATCTCAGGTTCAATCAACTCAGACATCAGGGTTAGACTCAGAGTTTGTTAAACCTTCTACCTGAAATACCACCCAGGTGTGTTTAATGCTGCTGGGCAGACTGACCAATGGGAGCCTCTGAGATCTGTGGAGGAATCAGGAAGAATTAGCTCAGATCATGTCTCAACCATAAACTGAATACAATCAATGATTTAAACACAACACCAGTAGTCAGTTACAGATATATAGTGTTTTTCTGTCTGAGGGTCATAAAAACAAGTCCACCTGTTTCAACAGTTCACTTACCGTGAGTTATGAGAAGGGCGTCCATCTTTGTAGTTTATATAACCACCTTTAGACCTTAGGTCCCTCTTCCGGCTTACTCACCTTTATATGTTCATATACAAAGGCATTTTAGGCAGGCTCCCATGTTGCATATCTGAATTTCTTTCTTTTACACAGAGTACTTATGGTTTACGGTCCCAGAACACTATTTCATTCAATGTACCTCAAGCCCGGACAGAGATGTTTAAAAAGGCTTTCATGTTTGCTGCTCCTTCTACTTGGAATGACCTACAGAAAACACTCAAACTAAAGTGTCTAATTTCCTTAAACGATTTTAAAGGTTATGTTAAAACCATAGAACATGAGTCCATCCACACGTGTAAATGTTTTAACTAATGGTACTTTTATTTAATTGAAATGCACTTGAGATGTCTTTGCCTCTTTTGTGATTGTTTTGTGATTGAAAATTGTTGTTTTATGTAAAATACTTTTTCTGCTATCTTGGCCAGGTCTCTCTTGAAAAAGAGATTTTATATCTCAATGAGACTAACCTGGTTAAATAAAGGTTGAATTAAAAAAAAATGGACACACAGCTGGGAACTGTTAGAAACACTGATTTTTACTAAAGATCACGTTAAAATCAAAATAACATGTTCATCAGTTCTGCTGCTCCTGAACCTGTCGGTTAATCCCAGAATAAAAGGGTTCATCTCAGCACAAGCGGGAGGGATGAATCAAATGAACGAGGGCAGATCTATGGGGAAGATACGCAACGTGATTGGCCAATAATGTAACCCATTCTGGTGTGTTGAAGAGGGTGTCACATGCAACACATTATTAACAGAAACCAACACAAAATGTGTTATTTTATGATTTACACATTCACAAAACAACACATATTTCTTAAGAGTGTAGTCAGTTACACTCCCTCCTCTGTTTGTTCTATGTCTTTTCTATTATAGAACACTTATTTTTAGGGCTGCTCCCTCTTAGTGGATTAGTCGACTAATCGGTGGTTTTGGTCTCAGTCAACTTAGATTTCTTTAGTCCATTAGTCACATTTTATGCTTTTTTCATGCTGAATGACTTATTTCCAAGAAGCGTACGAGCACATCTCTGGTAAACACAAGAATTAAAGTGGTGCTTTTGCATGACTCTTAGCGGAGAAACTCAGATTTACAGATCTGTCGATTAAATCAACTTATCAATTAGTCGATACATTTGGATGATTGTTAGTCGACTAAGAATTTCTTTAATCGAGCACAGCCCTACTTATTTTTTATTGAATTTTGCAGGTCCGAGAGCACTGAAATTTCATTTGCGCCATATGTCATGCATGTATAGCACATCTGACAATAAAGCTGACTTGACTTAAACATATATTGTGTTTTTCTGTCTGAGGGCCATAAAAACGAGTCCATCTGTTTCAACAGTTCACTATTATTTGATATTAAACATTAGACACTGGGTTAGGGTTAGAACATTGAGCTCTACGTTGTTTTGATTAGGGTTAGGGTTAGAGCTTTGAGCTCTACGTTGTTTTGATTGCACCATTTCACCAGGTGGTGGATAGTAATAATAACACATTACTCACGGGACCTTTAAGTAATGTTTCTGTTTTATCTGAGTTCAGCTGTTAATAGTCACGTAACCGTTGTTTGGTGGTAGTATAGCAGTACATTAAGGAAGAGAGTTCATAGACCTGAGATGTTTAAATGTTCAGAGCTGTAACCTTGGTGTTACTGGGACCGTCCAGCAGGGGGAGCCATTTCTTCACTATCATCTCTGCAGGTCACGCATCAATTAATAATATCTGACTCATTATAATCAGATCTGCTTTTGATGTTCACTGAAACATGAAATTAAAATGAAGTGAGCTTCATGTTTAATTCTGCTGGATGATGACGGCCGTCAGATCTAAAGAAGAAGAGGAGGAGGAACAGAAGAAGATTGTGTGTTCACTCTTTCAGACTCTGAGACTGACTGCTGCTTGACTCATCGCCTCTGATCCTCCTCCTCCTCCTCCTCCTCCGCTCAGACAGAAGAGGAGTAAGAGGAGGATGGCTGCTGTTGCTGCTGCTCTTCACTCTCACATCAACAGCCAGAAAACAGCAGAAGTCCAACAGGATTTAGACAGACTATCTTCTGCAGGTGTTTAATGTCAGAGAATCTGAAGGAGAGAAGAGCAGCTTCGTGTTCGACGCTGAAATCTGGTGAGTTTCAACATGTGAGCTGTTAAATCAGCTGATTCTGACACTGTTTGGTTTTATTGCAGTACAATGCTTTTAATATTTAACTACAACATCTATAATAATAATAATAATAATAATAATAATAATAGAAGAGAATGAGTTGGTTTAAAATCAATGTAGGCCAGAAATAACGGTACAATTTTTATTTCGTTGAAGCCCCGAAGAGGAACGGGAAGATGAGACTGAACAGCAGCCAACATTTCTAACAGAAGAGTTTGGGAGCTGATGTTCAGACAGACTAACGCTGGGAAACAGCAGTTTAACAAACCCAAGATAGAAACTGTCAAAAACAAAATGAAGTCTAGAAGCAGTAGCCAATGTTTTTAACAGGAAACTGAGTGTGGAGCTGATGTCCTTTCAGACTAACGTTGGGGAACAGCTTCAGCTTTTTAACAGAAGATGGAAACGGATTTCTTAACAGAAACAAAATGAAGTGTTTAAAACAGACTCAAGCTGAGATTTAGAAGCAGTGTGCATTTACACATTTACACATTACACATTACACATTTACATATTTACACATTACATATTTACACATTACACATTTACACATTTACACATTTACACATTTACACATTTAGACATTACACATTACACATTTACACATTTAGACATCACACATTCACACATTTAACATTACACATTTACTCATTTACACATTACACATTTAGACATTTACACGTTTACACGTTTACACGTTTACACGTTTACACATTACACATTTACACATTTACACATTTACTCATTTCACATTTACTCATTTACACGTTTACACGTTTACACATTTAGACATTTACACATTACACATTACACATTACACATTACACATTACACATTTACACGTTTACACATTACACATTACACATTACACATATACACATTACAAACTGACACATTACACATTAACTCATTACACATTTACTCATTTACACATTTACACATTTACACATTACCCATTTACACATTTACACATTTACACATTTACACATTTACACATTACACATTACACATTACACATTTACACAGTTTTGACACTTTAACAAAAAAATAGACGGAGTTTGAAGAACCCCGGTCGGTGTTTTAGTCCCAGAAGATGAAGTTTGGGAGCCGTCTCTGCACCCTGAACGTGGGCGGCCGCAGGTTTTTCTTCCCGGCGGAGCTGATGAAGCGGCTTCCTCTGAGCAGACTCAGCCGGCTGCAGCGCTGCGTGTCGGAGAGCGAGCTGCTGGAGCTCTGCGATGACTACGACCGCGACAGCAACGAGTTTTTCTTTGACCGGCACTCGGAGGCCTTCAGCTTCATCATGCTGTACGTGCAGCACGGGAAGCTGCGCTTCGTGCCACACATGTGCGAGCTGTCCTTCTACAACGAGATGCTGTACTGGGGTCTGGAGAGCGCCGACTTGCAGCCGTGCTGCCAGCGGCGCCTCGACCACCGCATGTCCGAGTGCTTCGTCCACTTCTTCCCAGAGGAGCCCCCCCCGCGGGGCCCCTGGGAGGAAACCCCCAGGGGCCCCGAGGGGGAGCCGAGACGCTGGCTGGAGACGGTACGCAGGACCTTCGAGGAGCCCACGTCCTCGATCCTGGCTCAGATCCTCGCCTTGGTGTCCATGCTGTTCGTGGTCATCTCCATGGTGATGCTGTGTGCCAGCACCTTACCGGACTGGAAGAGTGCCGAGACCCTGGACCAGCACAGGTAAGGCACGTCCCACAGACCCTAGACCAGCACAGGCAGGACACGTCCCACAGACCCTAGACCAGCACAGGTAGGACATGTCCAACAGACTCTAGACCAGCACAGGTAGGACACGTCCCACAGACCCTAGACCAGCACAGGTAGGACATGTCCAACAGACTCTAGACCAGCACAGGTAGGACACGTCCCACACGTCCCACAGACCCTAGAACAGCACAGGTAGGACACATCCCACAGACCCTAGACCAGCACAGGTAGGACATGTCCCACATGTCCCACAGACCCTAGACCAGCACAGGTAGGACACGTCCCACACGTCCCACAGACCCTAGAACAGCACAGGTAGGACACGTCCCACAGACCCTAGACCAGCACAGATAGGACACGTCGCACAGACCCTAGACCAGCACAGATAGGACACGTCCCACAGACCCTAGACTAGCACAGGCAGGACACGTCCCACAGACCCTGGACCAGCACAGATAGGACACGTCCCACAGACACTAGACCAGCACAGGTAGGACACCTCCCACAGACCCTAGACCAGCACAGGTAGTAATGCTTCTTTGAGTAGCCTTACTGGGATGGGGTCTAAGAGACAGGTAGAAGGCTTAGCTGAAGAGACCTTTAATATTAATTGTTGACGGTCTATAGGAGTAAAGCAGTCTAAGTATATGTCAGGTCTTGTTGTTCTTTCTAGCAGTCCTATGTTTAAAGGTGAACCGTTAGAAGTTGAGGACAGAAGGTGATGAATTTTATCTCTAATTGTTATAATTTTATCATTAAAGAAGCTCAAGAAGTCATCACTACTCAGAGCTAGAGGAATAGATGGCTCAGTAGAGCTATGACTATCTGTCAGCCTGGCTACAGTGCTGAAAAGAAACCTTGGGTTGTTCTTATTTTCTTCTATTAGTGTTGAGTAATAGTCTGATCTGGCCTTTCTTAGGGCCTTCCTATAGGTTTTCAGACTGTCTTGCCAATCCAAACGAGATTCTTCCAGTTTAGTGGAACGCCATTTACTTTCATGTTTTCATGAGATTTGTTTTAATTTGCGAGTTTGGGAGTTATACCAAGGTGCTAGTTTCCTTTGCTTCATCGTCTTCTTTTTGAGGGGAGCAACGGAGTCTAAAGTCGTCTGTAGGCAGGCCATAAAGCCGTCTACAAAATTATCAATTTGGGAGGGGCTGAAGTTAACATTAAAGTCCTCTGTTATATTAAGGCATTACATTGAGTTAAATGCTGTTGGAATATCTT
Organism: Perca schrenkii; assembly: GCA_025617405.1. Lineage (NCBI taxonomy): Eukaryota > Metazoa > Chordata > Actinopteri > Perciformes > Percidae > Perca > Perca schrenkii. Next base: position 12,873 of record JABUOV010000128.1, on the reverse strand, counting down.
CCTTAAATTTAGCTATAGCACTGTCAGATAGGCTATCTATTGTAGAAGCTTTTATTTAATTTTGTATAATCAGGTAGTAAGAATGCGAAAGTTATTAAAAAATGGTCTGATAATACCGGATTCTGCGGGAATATTAATAAATCTTCAATTTCGATGCCATATGCCAGCACGGTCGAGGGTGTGGTTAAAACAGTGCGTCGCCTCATGCACACTGAAACTGATTGAATTTAGTAGTGAGTTGAAAGCAATACTAAAGCTATTATTGTCAACGTCCATATGGATATTAAAATCACCAACAATAAGTACTTTATCAGATTTAAGGACTACACATGATAAGAACTCAGAGAATTCAGTTAAAAATTCAGAATACGGACCTGGAGCTCGGTAGACAACAACAAATATAATTGGCTGTAATGTTTTCCATGTTGGATGTGGAATATTAAGAACAATGCTTTCAAAAGAGTTATAATTTAGTTTAGGTTTAGGATTAATTAACAGGCTTGAATCAAAGATGGCTGCAACTCCCCCTCCTCGGCCTGAGCCTCTGAGAATTTGAGTATTAATATGACTGGGAGAAGTGGCTTCATTTAGACTAACAAATTCTTCATGTCCCAGCCAGGTTTCAGTAAGACAGAATAGATCAATTTGATTATCTGATATCAAATTGTTTACCAATATTGCTTTGGAAGACAGAGATCTAATATTTAATAGTCCACATTTGATTTTCCTATTCTGTTCTATCATTGCAGTCGTTTTAATTCCAATTAGGTTGTTGAGTATGTCACCTCTTTTGTTAACGTTTGATTTAACCAATCTCAGTCGGGGGACAGACACCATGGTTATGGGATTATGAATGGGTGACTGCTCCAAAGCAGGCACAGAGGAGCGTGTAGCGCTGTACCTCTGATTACTAATGTTATTGATTGCTCTAATGCTCTTTGCTCTTTATTTATCTATTTTATTTTATTTCTATCTTTATTTTTAATTTAATACATACTGTGTACATATACTTATATTGTTTATACCTATACTTATATTGTTTAATATTACATTTAGAGAATGTGTGATGTGCACCAACAACACCAAAACAAATTCCTTGTATGTGTCAAAAAACGTACTTGGCAATAAAACCCTTTCTGATTCTGATTCTGATTCTGATTCTGGAATGATATAGATGGTCTGTGGGTTAGCAGAGTTATTTGTAAAGGAGTGAGAGCTTATGGGAGAGTGTGCCTAGTCAGTGTGCTTGTGCGTGTGTTTACGGAATGCAAACAGTCAATCATAGCTCTGAGTGTGCAAGGCGTGCTGCAAATTCCCACAGAGCCCCTGGCTGTTGCGTGTATTGGGATGAATCCCTGCTGAACAGGGAGCCACGTTCCCAAAACAGATTAAAATTGTCAATAAAACCTATCTTGTGAATGCTGCATGTGAGCTGGAGCCAGGTGTTAAGGGAGAGTAGTCTGCTAAAAAGGCATGATCCGCGACCTAGAGATGGAAGTGGGCCCGAAATAAAAACCGACTTCCCAGTGCTTTTTAAAGCCTCAATTACCCCTTTTCCACCGTGACCAACAAGACGAACAGAAACCTGTGACCGCCATTTTTGAATTACCAGATAAACACGATGGACGCGATTAAACAACAGCAGCAGCAGCAGCAGCAGCAACAACAGCAGCAGTGGTCAGAGGAGGAAACGAGCTGCTTTCTTGCACTATAACAGCGAGCCGCGCAAACACGTTGGATCCGCCGAGTTTGAACGCCAATGTCGGTCCGCAAAGCCACGAACATCACTATCAAAGCAACGTCCGCCATTGTTGATGGTGTGTTTGTGTTTGGCACCGCGCTAATGTTGCTGGGAAAGATGCGACGTATACAATGACGTAAGACCTGGCTCTGTGCCGGCTCTTTAGCCTTATCACTTTCCTGATAGGACATGTTATTGTGTCCACAATGGACTACGATGCGTTTAATAGAGGTCAGGAATAAGCATAACCCAACATGGTATTTAGAGTATGTATGTAATTTGACTCTGTGTCTGATTGGCTGTCTCTCTCTCTCTCTCTCTCTGATTGGCTGTCCCTCCCTCTCTGATTGGCTGTCCCTCCCTCTCCCTCTCTCTGATTGGCTGTCTTTTGCAGGATCATTGAGGCGGTGTGTATCGGCTGGTTCACGGCGGAGTGCATCGTGCGTTTCCTCGTGTCTCGGGATAAATGTGAGTTTGTCCGGCGCCCTCTGAACATCATTGACCTGCTCGCCATCACGCCGTACTACGTCTCTGTTGCCGTGACGATGCTGACGGGGGAGAACTCCACGCTGCAGCGCGCCGGCGTCACGCTGCGCGTCCTGCGCATCATGCGTATCTTCTGGCTCATCAAACTGGCGCGCCACTTCCTGGGCCTGCAGACGCTCGGCCTGACGCTGCGCCGCTGCCACCGCCAGATGGTCACGCTGCTCGTCTTCGTCGGCGTCGCCATGGCGATCTTCAGCGCGCTGGCCCAGCTGCTGGAGCACGGCCTGGACCCCGAGGCCAGTAACCACGACTACGCCAGCATCCCCGCCGCCTGCTGGTGGGTCATCATCTCCATGACGACGGTGGGGTACGGGGACATGTTCCCGGTCACCGTGGCCGGCCGCGTGCTTGGCGGCGTCTGCGTGGTGAGCGGCATCGTGCTGCTGGCGCTGCCGATCACCTTCATCTACCACAGCTTTTTCCAGACCTACAGCGAGCTCACGCTGAGGGCCACACGCCGCAGGGCCGCCACACAGATCACCTACTGACCGCCTACTGACCGCCTACTGACCACCACCTACTGACCACCTTCATCTACCACAGCTTCCTCCAGACCTACAGCGAGCTCACGCTGAGGGCCGCACGCCGCAGGGCCGCCACACAGATCACCTACTGACCACCACCTACTGACCACCTACTGACCACCTACTGACCGCCTACTGACCGCCTACTGACCACCTACTGACCACCACCTACTGACCACCTACTGACCACCTACTGACAACCACACAGACCACCTACTGACCACCTACTGACCACCTACTGACCACCTACTGACCGCCGCACAGGCCACCTTCTGACCACCACCTACTGACCACCTACTGACCACCACCTACTGAGCGCCTACTGACCACCTACTGACCACCACACAGGCCACCTACTGACCACCACCTACTGACCACCTACTGACCACCACCTACTGACCACCTACTGGCCGCCACACAGATCACCTACTGACCGCCTACTGACCGCCTACTGACCACCACACAGGCCACCTACTGACCACCTACTGACCACCACACAGGCCACCTACTGACCACCACACAGGCCCCTACTGACCGCCTACTGACCACCTACTGACCACCACCTACTGACCGCCACACAGGCCCCTACTGACCACCACACAGGCCCCCTACTGACCACCTACTGACCACCTACTGACCACCACACAGGCCCCCTACTGACCACCTACTGACCACCACACAGGCCCCCTACTGACCACCTACTGACCACCACACAGGCCCCCTACTGACCACCACACCACAGGCCACCTACTGACCACCACCTACTGACCACCACACAGGCCACCTACTGACCACAGAATGAACTCTAACATAAACTGCAGAATGAACTCTAACAGACTGCAGTGTGAACTCTAACAGACTGCAGTGTGAACTCTAACAGACTGATGAACTCTAACAGACTGATGAACTCTAACAGACTGCAGAATGAACTCTAACAGACTGCAGTGTGAACTCTAACAGACTGCAGTGTGAATTCTAACAGACTGATGAACTCTAACAGACTGATGAACTCTAACAGACTGCAGAATGAACTCTAACAGACTGATGAACTCTAACAGACTGATGAACTCTAACAGACTGCAGAATGAACTCTAACAGACTGATGAACTCTAACAGACTGCAGTGTGAACTCTAACAGACTGATGAACTCTAACAGACTGCAGAATGAACTCTAACAGACTGATGAACTCTAACAGACTGCAGTGTGAACTCTAACAGACTGATGAACTCTAACAGACTGCAGAATGAACTCTAACAGACTGCAGTGTGAACTCTAACAGACTGCAGTGTGAACTCTAACAGACTGATGAACTCTAACAGACTGATGAACTCTAACAGACTGCAGAATGAACTCTAACAGACTGATGAACTCTAACAGACTGCAGAATGAACTCTAACACAGACTGCAGCGTGATGCTGGAACTTCCCCCAGAATCTCAGCGAGTCTACAGAACTTCAGGCCTGAAAGCTCCCAAATGTCCCAATCAGCTGATTATCAGACTCTTTACGTTGTTTCTATAAAAGTGGAGAATAAACCCTTTAAATATATATAAGTAAATAAACTCTTATTGTGTTTGTGTTTCTTTCATGTTACCTCCTCCTAACCCTCACCTCCTTAAGGACCCTCACCTCCTCCTAACCCTCACCTCCTTCAGGACCCTCAGCTATCTGCAGCACCTCCTTCAGGACCTTCAGCTGTCTGCAGCACCTCCTTCAGGACCCTCAGCTGTCTGCAGCACCTCCTTCAGGACACTCAGCTGTCTGCAGCACCTCCTTCAGGACACTCAGCTGTCTGCAGCACTTCAGGACCCTCAGCTGTCTGCAGCACCTCCTTCAGGACCCTCAGCTGTCTGCAGCACCTCCTTCAGGACCCTCAGCTGTCTGCAGCACCTCCTTTAGGACCCTCAGCTGTCTGCAGCACCTCCTTCGGGACCTTCAGCTGTCTGCAGCACCTCCTTCAGGACACTCAGCTGTCTGCAGCACCTCCTTCAGGACCCTCAGCTGTCTGCAGCACTTCAGGACCCTCAGCTGTCTGCAGCACCTCCTTCAGGACCCTCAGCTGTCTGCAGCACCTCCTTCAGGACCCTCAGCTGTCTGCAGCACCTCCTTCAGGACCCTCAGCTGTCTGCAGCACCTCCTTCAGGACACTCAGCTGTCTGCAGCACCTCTCAGGACCCTCAGCTGTCTGCAGCACCTCCTTCAGGACCCTCAGCTGTCTGCAGCACCTCTCAGGACCCTCAGCTGTCTGCAGCACCTCCTTCAGGACACTCAGCTGTCTGCAGCACCTCCTTCAGGACCTTCAGCTGTCTGCAGCACCTCCTTCAGGACACTCAGGTGTCTGCAGCTCCTCCTTCAGGACGCTCGGCTGGCTCCACAGTTTCCACAGCAACAGGAGACGGCTGAAGTGTGAATCTTCTCGCTGAGCACGCTTTTGCTTCTTCGGTGGTGTTAAATCCTGCAGTTAAAAGGAAAGCACGACAACACTAATTTCCCACAGAGCAGTCTGTTTCATCTCACACACACACACAGAGACACACACACACACAGACACACACACACACAGACACACACACACAAACACACACACACACAGACACTCACACACACACACACACACACACACACACAGACACACACACACACAGACAGACAGACACACACACACACACACACACACACACAATACTTGAATGAAGTAGTTCAAAGTCATACTGGAGTAAATGTACTCAGTTACAGGCCTGTTAGTTACATTACAGCCCTGTTAGTTACATTACAGCCCTGTTAGTTACATTACAGCCCTGTTAGTTACATTACAACCCTGTTAGTTACATTACAACCCTGTTAGTTACATTACAGCCCTGTTAGTTACATTACAACCATGTTAGTTACATTACAGCACCTGTTAGTTACATTACAGGCCTGTTAGTTACATTACAGCCCTGTTAGTTACATTACAGCCCTGTTAGTTACATTACAGGCCTGTTAGTTACATTACAGCCCTGTTAGTTACATTACAGCCCTGTTAGTTACATTACAACCATGTTAGTTACATTACAGCCCTGTTAGTTACATTACAACCATGTTAGTTACATTACAGCCCTGTTAGTTACATCACAGCCCTGTTAGTTACATTACAGCCCTGTTAGTTACATTAATGGCCTGTTAGTTACATTACAGGCCTGTTAGTTACATTACAGCCCTGTTAGTTACATTACAGCACCTGTTAGTTACATTACAGCCCTGTTAGTTACATTACAGCACCTGTTAGTTACATTACAGCACCTGTTAGTTACATTACAGCACCTGTTAGTTACATTACAGGCCTGTTAGTTACATTACAGCCCTGTTAGTTACATTACAGCCCTGTTAGTTACATCACAGCCCTGTTAGTTACATTACAGCCCTGTTAGTTACATTACAGCCCTGTTAGTTACATTACAGCCCTGTTAGTTACATTACAGCCCTGTTAGTTACATTACAGCCCTGTTAGTTACATCACAGCCCTGTTAGTTACATCACAGCCCTGTTAGTTACATCACAGCCCTGTTAGTTACATTACAGCCCTGTTAGTTACATTACAGCCCTGTTAGTTACATTACAGCCCTGTTAGTTACATTACAACCCTGTTAGTTACAATACAGCCCTGTTAGTTACATTACAGGCCTGTTAGTTACATTACAACCCTGTTAGTTACATTGCAACCCTGTTAGTTACATTACAGGCCTGTTAGTTACATTACAGGCCTGTTAGTTACATTACAGGCCTGTTAGTTACATTATAGACATGTTAGTTACATTACAGGCCTGTTAGTTACATTACAGACATGTTAGTTACATTACAGGCCTGTTAGTTACATTACAGGCATGTTAAGGTGCTTTTCCATTACCAGTACCTACTCGACTCGCCTCGCCTCGACTCTACTCTACTCGCCTCGACTCGCTGTGCGTCCGTTTTCCATTGCAGATTTTGGGATCGCCTCAGCGTGGCTGGTCGTCATAGCGACTGCCGTGGGCGTGGCTTAGTAGCTTGCTTTTCCCACTGACATATCCCCGACGCATTTCCTGGTTAGAGAGATAGTTAACGTTTACTGCTCCAGATTTCCCACCGTGGTCACATATATATGACTCTAGAGTCGCTACTCGCTTTGTTTCTCTCACATATATATGACTCTAGAGTCGCTACTCGCTTTGTTTCTCTCACATATGACTCTAGAGTCGCTACTCGCTTTGTTTCTCTCACATATACATGACTCTAGAGTCGCTACTCGCTTTGTTTCTCTCACATATACATGACTCTAGAGTCGCTACTCGCTTTGTTTCTCTCACATATATATGACTCTAGAGTCGCTACTCGCTTTGTTTCTCTCACATATACATGACTCTAGAGTCGCTACTCGCTTTGTTTCTCTCACATATACATGACTCTAGAGTCGCTACTCGCTTTGTTTCTCTCACATATACATGACTCTAGAGTCGCTACTCGCTTTGTTTCTCTCACATATATATGACTCTAGAGTTGCTACTCGCTTTGTTTCTCTCACATATATATGACTCTAGAGTCGCTACTCGCTTTGTTTCTCTCACATATACATGACTCTAGAGTCGCTACTCGCTTTCTTTCTTTCACATATATATGACTCTAGAGTCGCTACTCGCTTTGTTTCTCTCACATATATATGACTCTAGAGTCGCTACTCGCTGTGGAGATAATTGCCTTCACTTTCTCACCTCTCCCTCGCTCACCAGCTTCCCACACACACACAGACGGCGACTCGACACACACAGATCACACATTACACACACCAGCGCACCAGTATAACCATCAGGCCACTTGTATGCTACGGAGAAAACTGCGTGGAGCCTCCGGCAGCAAAAAACCACCGCTGGCTAAACTATTTAAAAATGCCGTCTGTCACTAGCAATCAGAGGTGGGTAGTAACGAGTTACATTTACTCCGTTACATTTACTTGAGTAAGTTTTTGAAAAAATGATACTTCTAGGAGTAGTTTTAAATCACTATACTTTTTACTTTTACTTGAGTAGATTTGTGAAGAAGAAACTGTACTCTTACTCCGCTACATTAGGCTACAATGAGCTCGTTACTTTTTCTTTTTACCTCTCTGGTATTCTACGCGTCATTGTTTTTATCCACCCGCGTACGCCTCATTTTAATGTTTTATTTTGACAGAGAGAGACTTCCGCTAAAGCCTCTACCACGTGACTGTGTTTCACCCAATCAAACGTAGTTGTGCAGTCTCGTCACCTTCCTCAAACCTAGCAGCGGGATGGGTTAGCTTTTACAGTCGCAGCAAAACAAAAATGGCAATGTCAGAAACGTCACAGACGAGGAGGAACCGAGCCCTGTACTACGAAGCAAGATCAACATGCCCTGGATTTATTTCAGTTACCCGGCTTCACCTAACCTAACCACCGCGGTCCCGCATAAACTGTGTCATGACGCTGGTTATCAACTAGTTCAACCAACCCAGGGTTTCCCAATCCAGCGGCGCCTGTTCACATAAAAGAGGTGATGTTTGCACAACATGACCAACAATAGCCACATATTTTACATAAGAAGAGCAAACTATAATTCTACATAAAAATGAACACATACATGGTTTTACATGCAAAAGCGCAATACAGTCGCTGCTTCCTAAAAGCGGGAAGGAAAGCTGGCAAAAAAAAAGAAATTGCCGGCGCTGTAGATGCGCACAACTCGTATCAATATCACTTCCCCACCAGTCAGGCACAAGATCTGACCATAATTACACTTGTACTTTCCATAAACTGTCGTTGCTTTAGCCTTTTATTTTCAGTTGCAACCATGGCAGTGAGAGCGATCGTGAGAGCAAATAAAAAAATATAGAAAAACATAAAACCGCTGTGCATCATTACACACGGCAAATATACCCATCAGGGAATGTTAACGGGGCTGTCGGTCTCTAAATATTTTTTGTATGAGCACACCCCTCTCTTTTCTCTCTCCCCCCTCTCTCCCTCTCTCTCCGCGCACCGAGCTCCACCTGATCTTCTAAGAACGGTGAAGCCGTTATCAGTGGAGTATTGATTGGTCAGTAGGCGATGCTTTCACACCAGTTGATCTCTGATCTCCAACTTAACCTGCTCCCGACCAGGTTAGGCGTCCAGCATAAGTTACCATGACGATTGAACCCGAAGTGATCCACCTTTGTGATTGAAAGCATGTTTACCTTAGTAAAAGTGCCAAACAGCAGCTACATTACCTTGTTCTAGTTCTGCCTGCAGAGTCTGGTAAAAAAGAGTGTAAAGGTTTGGAAATGTGTGTTACTTGTGCTTATTTATTTTTTATGTATTATTATTTTATTGATATTATTTTTTTAAGTACTTGAATTTACTTGGATTATTTTAATTTAAGCTATTTTATAATTAATTAATTAATTAAAATTATTTTAATTGATAGGATGAACTATAATTTGTCTAAATATGATTATTTTGTATTTTTTTCCGTCTGATTGAATGCTTATGTTAAAAAAAAAATCAGACGTTACTCAACAGTTACTCAGTACTTGAGCAGTTTTTTCACCAAGTACTTTTTTACTCTTACTCAAGTAATTATTTGGATGACTACTTTTTACTTTTACTTGAGTCATATTATTCTGAAGTAACAGTACTTTTACTTGAGTACAATTTTTGGCTACTCTACCCACCTCTGCTAGCAATGCAGTGATCAGTGACGATTCTTTCGGACCAATCAGCAGCCTACAGGGTTTCACGTCACCTTCTCGGCTCGCCTCAGCTCGCTTGGAACCTCGACTGAGCAGGTACTAAAAAAAGTACCTGTTAGCGGGTACCAGGTACTTTTTTTCGTAATGGAAAACCAAAAAAGGCGAGTCGAGGTGAGGTGAGGCGAGTAGGTACCATGTAATGGAAAAGCACCATTAGTTACATTACAGGCCTGTTAGTTACATTACAGGCCTGTTAGTTACATTACAGCCCTGTTAGTTACATTACAGGCCTGTTAATTACATTACAGCCCTGTTAGTTACATTACAGGCCTGTTAGTTACATTACCGCACCTGTTAGTTACATTACAGGCCTGTTAGTTACATTACAGCACCTGTTAGTTACATTACAGGCCTGTTAGTTACATTACAGGCCTGTTAGTTACATTACAGCCCTGTTAGTTACATTACAACACCTGTTAGTTACATTACAGGCCTGTTAGTTACATTACAGCCCTGTTAGTTACATTACAGCCCTGTTAGTTACATTACAGGCCCGTTAGTTACATTACAGCCCTGTTAGTTACATTACAGCCCTGTTAGTTACATTACAGCCCTGTTAGTTACATTACAGCCCTGTTAGTTACATTACAGCACCTGTTAGTTACATTACAGGCCTGTTAGTTACATTACAGGCCTGTTAGTTACATTACAGCACCTGTTAGTTACATTACAGGCCTGTTAGTTACATTACAGCCCTGTTAGTTACATTACAGCCCTGTTAGTTACGCCCTGTTAGTTACATTACAGCCCTGTTAGTTACATTACAGGCCCTGTTAGTTACATTACAGCCCTGTTAGTTACATTACAGCCCTGTTAGTTACATTACAACCATGTTAGTTACATTACAGCCCTGTTAGTTACATTACAGCCCTGTTAGTTACATTACAGCCCTGTTAGTTACATTACAGGCCCTGTTAGTTACATTACAGCCCTGTTAGTTACATTAATGGCCTGTTAGTTACATTACAGGCCTGTTAGTTACATTACAGCCCTGTTAGTTACATTACAGCACCTGTTAGTTACATTACAGCCCTGTTAGTTACATTACAGCACCTGTTAGTTACATTACAGCACCTGTTAGTTACATTACAGCACCTGTTAGTTACATTACAGGCCTGTTAGTTACATTACAGCCCTGTTAGTTACATTACAGGCCTGTTAGTTACATTACAGCCCTGTTAGTTACATTACAGCCCTGTTAGTTACATTACAGCACCTGTTAGTTACATTACAGCCCTGTTAGTTACATTACAGGCCTGTTAGTTACATTACAGCACCTGTTAGTTACATTACAGGCCTGTTAGTTACATTACAGCCCTGTTAGTTACATTAATGGCCTGTTAGTTACATTACAGGCCTGTTAGTTACATTACAGCCCTGTTAGTTACATTACAGCACCTGTTAGTTACATTACAGCCCTGTTAGTTACATTACAGCACCTGTTAGTTATATTACAGCACCTGTTAGTTACATTACAGCACCTGTTAGTTACATTACAGGCCTGTTAGTTACATTACAGCCCTGTTAGTTACATTACAGGCCTGTTAGTTACATTACAGCCCTGTTAGTTACATTACAGCCCTGTTAGTTACATTGCAGGCCTGTTAGTTACATTACAGCCCTGTTAGTTACATTACAGGCCTGTTAGTTACATTACAGCCCTGTTAGTTACATTAATGGCCTGTTAGTTACATTACAGGCCTGTTAGTTACATTACAGCCCTGTTAGTTACATTAATGGCCTGTTAGTTACATTACAGGCCTGTTAGTTACATTACAGCCCTGTTAGTTACATTACAGCACCTGTTAGTTACATTACAGCCCTGTTAGTTACATTACAGCACCTGTTAGTTACATTACAGCACCTGTTAGTTACATTACAGGCCTGTTAGTTACATTACAGCCCTGTTAGTTACATTACAGGCCTGTTAGTTACATTACAGCCCTGTTAGTTACATTACAGCCCTGTTAGTTACATTGCAGGCCTGTTAGTTACATTACAGCCCTGTTAGTTACATTACAGCACCTGTTAGTTACATTACAGCCCTGTTAGTTACATTACAGGCCTGTTAGTTACATTACAGCACCTGTTAGTTACATTACAGGCCTGTTAGTTACATTACAGCCCTGTTAGTTACATTAATGGCCTGTTAGTTACATTACAGGCCTGTTAGTTACATTACAGCCCTGTTAGTTACATTACAGCACCTGTTAGTTACATTACAGCCCTGTTAGTTACATTACAGCACCTGTTAGTTACATTACAGGCCTGTTAGTTACATTACAGCCCTGTTAGTTACATTACAGCCCTGTTAGTTACATTACAGCACCTGTTAGTTACATTACAGCACCTGTTAGTTACATTACAGCACCTGTTAGTTACATTACAGGCCTGTTAGTTACATTACAGCCCTGTTAGTTACATTACAGGCCTGTTAGTTACATTACAGCCCTGTTAGTTACATTACAGCCCTGTTAGTTACATTGCAGGCCTGTTAGTTACATTACAGCCCTGTTAGTTACATTACAGCACCTGTTAGTTACATTACAGCACCTGTTAGTTACATTACAGCACCTGTTAGTTACATTACAGGCCTGTTAGTTACATTACAGCCCTGTTAGTTACACTACAGGCCTGTTAGTTACACTACAGCCCTGTTAGTTACATTACAGCCCTGTTAGTTACATTACAGGCCTGTTAGTTACATTACAGCCCTGTTAGTTACATTACAGCCCTGTTAGTTACATTACAGGCCTGTTAGTTATATTACAGCACCTGTTAGTTACATTACAGCCCTGTTAGTTACATTACAGCCCTGTTAGTTACATTAATGGCCTATTCTAAACATTGACATATATAAAACTACTACAGTTCTACAGTGTTGTTGTTTTTATTCTGCTCAGGCAGAAATCACGGCCTCCCGCCGCGGGGCCTTCCGTATTGCTCTGACGTCATCACGCAGACGGAGGATCGTCAGCAGCAGTTAGCGCTGTGTCCGAGCTAACAGGTTAAATAGTCTCCAGCTGTTTGCAGCGGTGTCCCCGGTGTCCCCGGTGTTTCCGGTGTCCGCGAGATGTTCTACAAACTGAACGGAGTGACGCAGCGGCTCACCGGAGTTCCCGCCGCCGCCGCGTGCAGCCCACAGGTCAGACAGCACCGCGACCTTGTTAGCTCCGGATGCTAATGCTAATGCCAATGCTAGCAGGGTTTCACTATTAAATAACACCGCGGGGTAATACACATCATAATGATGTAATGTCTTTATAACTGTCGGGCCTGGGCAACATACGGGACGTTTA
>JABUOV010000127.1:0-105910 GCA_025617405.1 Perca schrenkii | reverse complement strand
CATGTCAATAAATATTGCACATTATCGTTTTCCGTTGAATATTCAGACATATCGACCAAATCAGCCTGAAATTGCTTATCGATACCATTGACAATCACTCTGTTTCTTGGGAAGTGTTTCAATGCAGGTGTGTGCAGTGTATATGTACGGTGGCCGGGAAGTGCAATGCAACATTACAAAGAACGAAACACTTTTACAAAGCTCTAGACAAATTTACATTTTGGAAAACAAATTTACATTTTGGAAAACAAATTTACATTTTGGAAAACAAAATAACATTTTAGAAAACAAATTTACATTTTGGAAAACAAAATAACATTTTAGAAAACAAATTTACATTTTGGAAAACAAAATAACATTTTAGAAAACAAATTTACATTTTGGAAAACAAAATAACATTTTAGAAAACAAATTTACATTTTAGAAAACAAATTTACATTTTGGAAAACAAAATAACATTTTAGAAAACAAATTTACATTTTAGAAAACAAATTTACATTTTAGAAAACAAATTAACAAGATGCAAAACACTTTTACCAGTCCCGAAACAAATTTACAAATGACAGATTCTTTACGGAAAGGGAATGTACCACATACCGGAAGTGATGAGGTTTTGTTGGTGAGCGCAGTCAATTTGTGTTGTTGTGAGTATATGCCGTGAATAAAGTTTATGGTGACTTTACTGGTCGGTGTTTGGAGTTTTTTAAAGGACGCGGACCTAACGGAAACATTGGAAAAACAGGGAACGTATCGACAGCCGCGGCCGGATCGAAGGTACAGCGGGGGGGCAGCTGAGTCCGTCTGCAGCTGCAGGACCTGGAGCTCACTGCCCATTCCTGGGAGCCAAAACCGACACCACGCAGCTGGAGACCCAGGCCGTATTGCTGGGCCCGCTGGAGGGAAGGGAAGCCCGTGAGAATCAGATCCAGGACTGAGCGGAGCGGACTGTCACAACCTGCTGAAGTTTAAATCACAGGTTTCCTAAAGGGAGTCTGGCGGGACTCGGACTGTGGATGACGAAACATGACTTTAAGTCTCAAGTTAAATAAATAAATACATGCAGAAATAAATGAATCATTAGTGGGGGAGTGAGCCTGGACATTTCAGTCTGTTTAAACTTCACTTTGAAGCAGAACTCTTAGTTCAGAAGGGTGAAGTTTCCGTTTGTACTCATATCTGTGAACTGATTATAATAAATATTCTTTGTATTAACACATTAATTAGTCTCTTTGTCTTTTTTGTTTAAAAAAACTAGAACATCTAATGATATTTTGACGATTTATAGTGATTTTATTTCCGTTAGACCTTTGCCTACATTGACGCTGATGCATTAAAGACGGCCCATAGACAGTATATAAGGCAGTGCCTCCCCTGTTCCAAGATGGCGGCTCTATTGACGCATTCGATCCATGTCCATAACTGCCGTAGTCAAGGCGACATGTATACAACACCTCATCACTTCCGGTATGTGGTACATTCCCTTTCCGTGAAGAATCTGTCATTTGTAAATTTGTTTCAGGACTGGTAAAAGTGTTTTGCATCTTGTTAATTTGTTTTCTAAAATGTAAATTTGTTTTCTAAAATGTTATTTTGTTTTCCAAAATGTTAATTTGTTTTCTAAAATGTTATTTTGTTTTCCAAAATGTAAATTTGTTTTCTAAAATGTTATTTTGTTTTCTAAAATGTAAATTTGTTTTCTAAAATGTTATTTTGTTTTCCAAAATGTAAATTTGTTTTCTAAAATGTTATTTTGTTTTCCAAAATGTAAATTTGTTTTCTAAAATGTTATTTTGTTTTCCAAAATGTAAATTTGTTTTCTAAAATGTTATTTTGTTTTCCAAAATGTTATTTTGTTTTCCAAAATGTAAATTTGTTTTCTAAAATGTTATTTTGTTTTCCAAAATGTTATTTTGTTTTCCAAAATGTTAATTTGTTTTCTAAAATGTTATTTTGTTTTCCAAAATGTTATTTTGTTTTCCAAAATGTAAATTTGTTTTCTAAAATGTTATTTTGTTTTCCAAAATGTTATTTTGTTTTCCAAAATGTAAATTTGTTTTCCAAAATGTAAATTTGTCTCGAGCTTTGTAAAAGTGTTTCATTCTTTGTAATGTTGCATTCCACTTCCCGGCCACCGTATATACGCATCCTGCCTCAGCAGAAACTTTTTAACTGTGGGGATAGTTGGAGACAAGCCGGTAGATTCTTTGACGGAATCACGAAGCCTGTTTACACCTCCTAACCCTCCTGGGTGGGACGGATCATAGTATATTTTGTGCATAACCTTCTCCATGATTCATTTAAAACACAAGTGAACACATTAGAGTTATGTGATTCTTTTTATTTTTACAAAAACACACACACACACATTCATACATATGACCGTTATGAAGACAGTGAAAACTATTCTATCATAGATAGCATATTGGCTAATACGGATACATTGCTTTTACTGATTATGAAAATATGCAGTTTTTGCAAATCCTGTAAGACATCAGTATACCGTTTTTCTTGCACATACAAACTCACTGTATCTACAAGCATTGTATACATAGTAAGTAGGTGATAAACCTTCAGCATCTTGAAATTGCGTGTAATATTGGCTATGACATCACAAAATGTTTCCACTATACTCTCACGTGTCATCAACATTGATAATAACATCTGCAACAGACCCTCCCAAGGAGGTGTGGTATGTTGTCTTCTTACAATCACCATCAGTTTTTCTAACCTACTCACGGCTGTACGATCTACATCAACACTCTTACATTGGTATTTTTCAACATCGTTCACATTATTAGCAATGGCTTGGTCTAAAATACCAGATAAATGCGATACGTGGTATCGCTCACTGATATGGTTATACATTACACATAAACAATTCCCCATATTTTCACCCTGTTATTTTTTTCGCGCATATAAATCTCTCCAATAGTCCCCAATCTCTCTAATTTCGGCTATTTTGACAACATCATCCCCTATCATAGAGTCATACATAGCACTGATTTTAGTCGTAACATCTTCAGCTGTTTTCAACTCGTACAAAACTGTTTTCGGATACTCCCCGGATTCTACCCTCATCAGCAGTGAGATGTTTCAAGGACAGAAAACGTTGCACGACACCAATGAATTTATCAGTCAGTAGTCTTTTCATAAGCTGTTCAAAGTGGACAGTGTAGAAGTGTTCTGGTAGCCCCTCTAAACAGGCATGCTGTTTCTGGCTTGGATGATTGATCTGACAACCCCGAACAAAGCTCTTCCAAATATTTGTAAAGAACTATGTTAAGAAGATGTAGAGACGCTGTTTTAACGCTATCTATAAACAAAGATGACACCACACCATCAGTCTGATCAGGCGCCACTGTGTCCGAACAAGCAGCAACACCTCCCTGTTGTAATACAGCATTTGTTGAGGGTATAGCTTGATATGCACATGTCTGAGGGGGAAGTGCCCCAAACAATAGAGATGGTTGCAGAGGAGGTGTAGGTGGGGGATGGTAGGAAGTGTTCCGGCGATAGAGGTGGCGATGATGACAATGATGAAAGGGATTGAGGAGATCCGGATGCCGTTAGGGGTGCAAATAGACCAGGGGTGTTAGGAGGCGTACCTGTGGGGGTCGAATGAAACCACTCCAGATCCTCTGGGAAGAAAAAAAATAACACATTACAATCACAGTAGCAAGAAAAAAAAAGCATTTTAACTATTTTGGCAAATAACTAGCATATACAAATTAGACCCACCGTTTTGCTAGTCTTTGTGTCTGATGATTTTAGGTCTGTATAGGTTCCGTGGCAGTGGTAGAGACTGTTGGTCAGAGTCCCCAAATATCAATCTTTTTCTTATGTTCTCATAAGAACTCCTTATTTTGTCTCTTCTGATGACATAGTCGATGGTGTCAAACTGTTTCTTCAAAATCTCCCAGTCACACCATTGTATAAAGAACACATTTTTAAACCATTTGTTGTATTCCTCGTTAGATACAGGATACGGTTTTAACTTCCATTCTTCATGACCACGGGTAGCAACTAACTTCTCCCTTTCACTGCATACGCTAAGGAAAATAAAATCCTCTGTAGGTCTAGTGAAACGGTCTGCTTCCACACGATAGATACTGGAGCCATCACGACTGTCCCATTGCGACACATACACCAGCTCAGGTAAGCCAGGATTATCAAGGTCCGGAGAGACAACATCACGAAAAAAGGCCCCAGTCTTTCACAGAAATTGTACAGGCTGTTTTGGCTTTGCTAGATAGTTCTACAGCAACACTAGTGTAAACAGCTAATGTCACGTATCCTGCCCTGTATTGAATTGAATAACGGTATCCATTGACACCGACATATTCCAGATCAGATGTACACTGTTCAGTCATGCTTGTAGGAAAGATCTCCGAACGGAATCGCTTCTTTCTGGGAGCCTGACTCAAACTGCATGTTGTTCCAGTATTAGTCTCACCGCATCCCCATAACTCTTCGTGGTGGGCTAGGCTCATACCAAATGTAGTGGCTGCTGTTCTAGATGTCTCACCTTCTTCAACAAAAGATGATCCAGATTGTTGTCCAAATGTGGTGAAAGCCATGGCTGAAAAAACGATTCCTCTTTGCTTTTCCCCGAAAAAGAATTAAAAAAGTGAAAATGCCAGAGTGCTTTTCGATGTGGTAAAAACGTGGTAGCAAGCGAGCTAGCAGAACAGCTAAAAAATGCTGGATAAAAAAAAGTGAGCAGTCCGCCGTGAAACAAGAGGGGTTTAAACGCCACAAACCCCCACCCTGTAGGGCGTTTTTAAAAATCAAACCAATAGCAAACCCATTCTTAACAGCTAACCATTGGTCTATCAGACGTTTTAACACCTTTTTAAAAAAAATGTAAATTATGCCTCACCCCCACGTACACCATGACGACCGCACTACCGACGTCATCACATCCGCTAGATGCGTGCGCAGCTTCGACGATTAGATGCACTACCATATTCGGCCACTAGATGGCGCTCGCGGGGTGCTGACGTTCGACCGCGACGTCATCACGCTCGCGGTATGCGCGCGCAGCTTCGACGGTTAGATGCACTACCGTATTCGGCCACAAGATGGCGACCACGAGTAACGACGCGCGTCCGCGACGTCATCACGCACGCTCATATCCCCAAATTACATGGCAGGTTTGCGCGTGCGTGTGACGTCACACATGCACGCGCAAAAACGCCACCTTTATACTACTGAGAGTCACTTGCCTACAGCTTGAGTATCGCAATGATATCATACAGTTAAGCTTAGGTTGATTAAAGACGTTATTGCATCACTTACTCTGGCCTTCACAACACAACGGTCGTTAATGACTTGGTACCGCGTCTCTCTCTCCTATCCACACACCATCTGGTTATAAGCTTCCAAACTTTTGTAGGATTTAAGGTCCGCTGTGTATGGGCTCGGCGAGAAAACCAGGTTTGACTATATCGGGATATGCAACTGAAGGAAGAATCATCGGGTCGCCATGGATCCAAGAAGAGGGAGCCAACTTAGGGATCTGCACCGCCAGTAAACCGTAATTTCTCGAAATATCGCGCCTTTTCTTGTGGTTCAAGTCCTTCCCTATATGCCTTTGCATCTTGGACGCGTTTTGATGAGCTTTTCTGTTGTTTAGACAAACTATTCAAGTATCCAAAGTGCACAATACTCCATTACTCCATTCAGTTGTTTACGAGTGCCTCCAATATGGCCGCGCATCCAGGTTACCACCCAGAACGTGACGTCGGTGAAAACCCTCTATACCTGTTGAAATACCTTTTTTAAAGGGCCAGTACATCCAGTAACACACCGTTTTCTAAGGAAGTTGTTGACTGGGAGGTTCCAGACTGAGTCTGACTCTGCCAGGCTAGAGAACACTTGGCAGGTAAAAAGATACATTTCATCACATAAGAAGCTACGAGCTGAAATACATATTTTTGAAAAGTTGAAGGCTTAATCTGTGATGCTGTCAAAGCTGGAAGAAGAAATTAATCAACTTTATGATAATAATATAAAATATATCCATACATATCATTTATAAATAAATATTCAGTTCATCAGTTGTCCAAAATGTTGGTTTGTAACTTTTGGGAACAGGAAATTGGAGAAGTGTGTGTGTGCAGTGTTTCCCACAGATTAGGAAGCAACTTGTGGCGGTGGGTGGGTGTCGCCCCTTGTCAGAGGGGGGTGGAGAGAGAGAGAGAGAGAGAGACGCAAGCAGTTGGATGCTGTCCTCATCTCCTACTTCAATGCCTAATGAATCTATCGCTTTCTCTCCCCTGTCTTTC
Organism: Perca schrenkii; assembly: GCA_025617405.1. NCBI lineage: Eukaryota > Metazoa > Chordata > Actinopteri > Perciformes > Percidae > Perca > Perca schrenkii. The sequence continues at coordinate 99,623 of JABUOV010000127.1, read as the reverse complement.
ACTGGTTGAAGCCTGAAAATATTGTAAAACAAATTAATAACATAAATAATTCCACTGGTTGGACTGTTGAGCTCCGTTTCAGACTGATGGCTGGTCCTCATCCTCAACACGTGCCTTTTTCAGTCGCGGAAAATACTATTCAATACTCATCTGGATTGAAGCAGCAAACATTCAGTGTAAGAGTAAAAAATGACATAACATTATTTATAATACGTTTATTTGATTCACAGCTAGGGCTGGGCGATATGGCTAAAAATATGATCACGATAATCTTTTCTATATTAATTGATATTGATATTTATCACGATATATAATTTGATAATGCAGCCAGTTTGAAGAGTATCCTGATAATGACTGAAGCCTGAAGAAACCAGAGGGTTCATTAGTTAAACTTTAGAATATAGTTTATTAACATAAAAAATAGAATATAATTCAACAGTTAACTGTGCAAACATACTTTATCTGCCGTAACAAAACAGTACAAGTTAGTAAGGCCCGCATTTTCTAACTCTCGGTGTGGTCGCTGGGATGGTACCTTTTCAAGTGATGGAAAAGATGTGTTGTGTTTCCCGTTTTGGTCGACACAGACCGAAGGCATATTTTGCAGACCGTGTTAATCTGCGCTTCGTCACTTTTAGGGATGCACCAAAGCCAGATTTTTGGGGTTCTGCCGAATACCGAACCCACTGGTTAAGATTCTTCCACTTCCATTTTCTTCACCGCCGGTAACTCATACAATGCTCTGTGTAGTGCAGGAGTGCCCAACCAGTCGATCGCGATCTACTGGTAGACCGCGGATTGATCCCAAGTCGACCGCGAAGGGGTGTAGGAAAAAATGAAAAAAAAATAAAAACGATTTGGGTGGGTGTTTTATATTTTGTATTAAATGTACACTACAGCCTATCATGAGTCCTTGCCTGCGCACGTCCACAAAAAAAAGAGAAAAAAGAAAAAAGTAGGTCACGTTTAACCTATGGTCGCGCGTGACATGCATGACAGGAAGTTGACAGCTGTCAACAGTAGCTAGAAGCTAGCGAACAGAGCGGTTACACGCTCCTAAACGTTAACATGGCTGAAGGGAAACGAGCTAAGACCTACCATTTTCACCCTGAATGGGAGAAAGATTATTTTTTTGTTTATTCTCATTCAAAGCCTGTTTGTTTGATCTGCAATGCAACGGTGGCGTTGGCAAAGAAAGGGAATCTGAAGCGGCATTTTAAAACAGTACACGGGAGCTACGAGAGGGATTTCCCTGCAAAAACGCCTTTACGCGCCACAAAAGTGCGGGATTTAAAAGCACAGCTTGCAGCACAGCAGTCAATCTTCACCAAACCGAAGACCCAGGGTAAGGCCGCAACTATGGCTTCCTATCGCGTCAGTCACGTCATTGCTAAATGCAAGAAGCCATTCAATGAAGGCGATATGGTAAAGGAAGCCTTTCTCGAAGCAGCGGATAGCCTTTTTGACGACTTTAAAAATAAAACAGAGATCATGAAGGCCATTAAAGAAGTGCAACTCTCCCGCAATACTACTACAAGGCGACGTGAGAGAATGGCGGTGGATGTGGAGGAGCAACTGAGGAAGGATATTGACGCATGTGAGTGCTTTTCCCTCCAATTTGACGAGTCGACTGATATGGTGGATGTGGGACAATTGTGTGTTTTCATCAGGATGGTTTTTGAAGACATGAGCGCCAAGGAAGAGCTACTCACAATTTTGCCATTAAAAGCACACACCAGAGGTGAGGACATTTTTAATGCTTTCATGGGATTTGTTAGCGAGACAAAACTGCCGCTCTTCAAGCTGATCTCCATCACAACTGATGGGGTCCCTGCTATGATGGGCCGCACCAGTGGGTTCATTGCACTGTGCAAAGAAAGTGAATCTTTCCCGGATATCCTGAATTATCATTGTATAATTCACCAGCAAGCCTTGTGTGGAAAGATTTTAAATATGAAAGAAGTGATGGATATTGCAATGAAGATTGTGTGTTCAGTTCGGGCCAGGAGTCTGCAGAGAAGGCTTTTCCGTGCTCACTTGGAGGAGAATGATGCTGAGCACACAGACCTGCTGCTTCACACGGATGTTAGGTGGTTAAGCAGAGGTAGATTTTTGGCCAGATTCACCGAGCTATTGCCTGAAATCAAGGATTTCCTGAAGCTTTCAAAACATGTAGATTACCATACAAAGCTAGATGACCACCAGTGGCTTCTGGATTTATCTTTCCTCACTGATCTCACTGGCGAGCTCAATGAATTGAATTTAGAGCTGCAGGGTAAAGGCAAAGATGTAGTCAACATGATGAGTTCAGTGAACACGTTTAAAAGCAAGCTACAGCTGTTGTCAAGCAGGCTGCAGCGTGGTAACATGCGCAACTTTCCTCACATGCAAGCCGAACTACAACGTCAAGGTAAAGGTGTGACACAGCTTGACAATGCACGTTATGAGGAGCATATTCGGAGCATCTCGTCAGAGTTTTACTGACTTTGCATCCATCGAGCCTGTAGCCAGCTATATGTGTTATCCATTTGGTCCAAGTATTGATGTTGGTGACATTGCGGCCAAAGTCAAATCACTTTTCGACTTGGAAAGCTCCGCTCTTGAGATGAGATTCTGACATTGCAAAATGACATTGAGATCAACATCCACTCAACCTGGAGAGCATGTAGCGTTCTGGAAACTACTGGTGGAGGAGAAGTATCCCAATCTCAGAAGATGTGCCTTGAACCTGACAGCTCTCTTTGGATCAACTTATTTGTGCGAGTCTGCTTTCTCGCACATGAAAATCATCAAGTCCAAGTACAGATCAACAATGACTGACCACCTTGCTGCCTGCCTACACCTTGCAACCAGCTCCTACACTCCTGACTACGAGAAGCTAGCCTCCTCCTCCAAGTGCCAGGTCTCCCACTAAGGTAGAAAGTGATTTCCTTTTTTTAAACTCAGATCTACCTGTTTTGTATCTGGTTTATTTTTCTGTTTGGTTCATATTAAGGTCAGTTATGACTATTGCTCATCATGCAGATTGGCGTGTGTGTGCGTGTGTGTGTGTGAGAGAGAAAGGCGCAGAGAGAGCGGGTTTGTGCTACAGCGCAGTGTGCAAACTGGCAACTTTGTGAGAGGAATTTGTCTGTGTGTGTGTTTGAGAGAGGGAGGGTTTGTGTTGTGATGTCTAGTAGTTGACAACAAGAGTTGTGAGGTTAGTTACTGCAGGCTGGAAACAATGTGTGTGGGTTTGCAATGTTGACACTGGACTGGTAGATCTTGGGAGGTTGGCTACTTGAAAAGTAGATCTTAGGTCAAAAAAGGTTGGGCACCCCTGGTGTAGTGCAATGGGCGTGTACTTTGCAGGTACTTTGACGTGCAAGCCAAAAACTACTTCTTCTATTGACATTTTTTTTGGCGGTTGGCAAACAACTTTTGGTGCGCATTACCGCCACCTACTGGAATGGAATGGCATTTATTTCTGCTTTGTGTTAGGCTGTTAGATCTATCTATATCGAGTAAAATATGTCCAAGTTAATCATCGTTATCGACCCGAAGATCGTTTTATCGCCCAGCCCTATTCACAGCTACTACATATAGTGTTTTGACCTCGACAACCCAACTGCATTTTACCGCAAACTTGCGACTAGTTACCTTTCTAAAGCGGGTGCAATCGCTTGTTTGCTAAGAGTCAGGTCGGTGATTGTGAATGTGTGATTGTGTGTCCTTGCCACGGTGCCTGGAAGGTGATGTTTAGGGGCTTAAAAAAAACAACACCGCACTGTGGGAGGAGCTGTGTGTGTGTGTGTGTGTGTGTGTGTGTTAGGGGTGGTACGGTTCACAAAACCCACGGTTCGGTTCGTATCACGGTTTTAGGGTCACGGTTTTCGGTTCTGTACGGTTCTTGTTATTTTTTTTTTAATCTTTAACACTCCAGAATATACTTCAGCATATAGCTAAAATTAGCATATTGAATGCATGTTGCACAAAACATGCACACAGTGGCAGTTCTATATTGTTTTATTTCATCATAGGTAACATGAAATCCAAAATGTTCCCACACACCAGACTATAAACGACGCTGGCGCATCCTCCAGCTCTGGGCAGCCTCTCTCCCACCTGACATTTCTGCAGGTGACGTGACGTGACCTGCAGCGGCACCCCACTCGGCTCGGTGTCTCTCAAAATCTGACGAAAATCTTTTAAACTGACCTTTGTCGATCTGAAATGAAGACAGATTCAGCAACTGGATGGCCTATTTCTCGCTTAAAATGTTTTCAGAAACACGTTTCGGTGAACTATTTTAGTACAATATGAGATCGTATTCTGAACGAGCCGCCATGACAGTCTCTTTTGAAATTAGGGACCAGCCAGACCCATGTGAAGAAATCGTCCAATCAGCTGCCATGGGTTGCGTTTGTCACGCCCATCCCGCTCGTCATTTCCAGTAAGTGTTTTAACATAGGTGTCCAAAGTGGGCACTACGGCAGTAAGAGGTTAGTGACCATTAACAGTGTACTGACGAACCGTGCGGTACACACACGCTCCAAACCGAGACTAGCGAACCGAGACTAGCGAACCGAGCGGTTCGGGTGTTTTTTCATGAACCGTACCACCCCTAGTGTGTGTGTGTGTGTGTGTGTGTGTGTGTCTGTCAGTGTCAGAGATGGGAAGTAACGAATTACAAACTACTTTGTTACTGTACTCAAGTAGATTTTTCAGATATTTTTACTTTATTTTATTTATTTTTGTGGTGACTTTTTACTTTTACTCCTTACATTTTAATAAGAATATCGGTACTTTCTACTCTTTACATTTTAGAAAATTGGCTCGTTACTTTAGTTTTGTACAACAGGTCGTCTATCAGGAGTGATTGTGAGTGCATGTCGCTTAAATCGTGAGCGGGCACGCGCGCCACACAGAGAAAAAAGTGAGAGAAAAGAGGATAAATCAGTTAGATCGTGTGTGTGCGTCCTTGAGAACTGTAAGTCGTATAATTTACGTTGTCAGTTAATTTAAGCCTGTTGTTGTATTGGTCTATAGTTCTTGCAAACTTAAAGTAAGTTAGCTAGTGATTTTGTTGTTTGTATTCTTCACCTGTTAGCTCGGTTGCACTTGCTTGATCTTATTAAAGCATCAAAAGAGAGAAGTTGTCTCCGTCCGCGTTTTAACAGACACACCTGGGGTGAAGTTGGAAACCAGAATCAGCTTTAAATACAGTCCTAATCTAGTCCTAACAAACAAGTTTCAAATAATTTCACTGGAGTTACCGTTATTATTTTTACCGAATTCAATCTAATTGGATGGGAATATACTGTACGTTGCACTTGATGCACCGACTCAACCGATTCGGCGGAATTCATTTGCAGCAAATCATTGTGGCTTGATGGTGGTAATGTTAGCACTAGTAGTATGGATGTTTGTTTGTGGTCTGTTTAGTAATTCCTATTGAATCCTTTATCTTCATTCCAGAAGCCATATTTGAGCACACACACACACACACACACACATACATGTAGATTCCTTTAAATTCCTTTTAATTTTACTACTCAGTCAGAATATTATTAACCTGGAGTCCCAGTCTGTGTCACAATAATCATATATTTCATGTTTTAGGCCTATTGGCAGACATCCATTTAAAATGTAGGCAATGGCATAAAAAGAGTCCACTGAAGTTTCTCAGCTACCACTCTAGTAACATTTGTGTGGTCCAGGCAGCTTTTCATAAAAAATTGGTTGTCATTCGCAGGGCTACTTTTACTTTTATACTTTAAGTAAATTTCCAAGCCTGTACTTTGTTACTTTTACTTGAGTAAATAAGTTAAATTAGTACTACTTTTACCAGAGTTTTTTAACACAAATATCTGTACTTCTACTTGAGTACGGGAAGTGAGTACTTTTGCCATCTCTGGTGTGTGTGTGTCAGAGGTGTCAAAAGTATTCACATTCATTACTCAAGTAGAAGTATAGATACTAGGGTTTGAAAAGACTTTTGTAGAAGTTGAAGTATCAACTCAAGTTTTTTACTTAAGTAAAAGTGTAAAAGTACTGGTTTCAAAACTACTTAAAGTATAAAAGTAAAAGTAATGTAAGGCAGAGATCTTCAACAGGGTCCTCAGAGTCATTGCAGGGGGGCCTCCAAATTATTGGACATTTTTGAGTCTTTAAAAAAAATTAAAATAAAATGCCTTAACATAATTCCAACATATTATTAGCAAATATAAATTCCCACTGATGATGGGCTTACTGGCCTATAGGTAAGGTAGTCACTAAGATATCAGCCCACAGATACAGTTAATCCTAGATTTACTGTTACCCTAACAGTTATTGGAGGCCCAGTTTAATATGCAACTTAATTTCATACAATATGTAGGGGGTCCCTGCTACATCTCACTTTAAGTTAAGGGGTCCTTGGCTTAAAAAACGTTCAAGACCCCTGATAATGCCATTAAGGACAACAGCTTAACTCTAAAACGCGGGGACAAAATCATATAAATCATATGACTATAATGATGTTATTAATGTTATTATAATCATACCTGCAAACTCAGAAGGGCTGAAAAAGGTGACACGTAGGCTACATCTCTTCTGTGTTTTTCAGACAACGGCAGCTACAGTCTGGTGTCAGACTCCTCTCCAGTGAAATATAGACACACTTTTACACCGTTTAGCTCTCAGCATTTTATCATGTTTACTCCATCTTCTAGCTAACGCTAGGCTAACCTGCTTCCAACTGTAGTGTTGACTAGCGTCCCGTGCGGCGATGTTCAGTTCCCTCTAACGTCCGTTTTCGGAGCATCGTGCAGGCATTTAAGTGGCACCTAAATAAGGCACCGAAATCCGTGTTGCTATTCGGTCCGGTAGATAACGGCCGTTAAGGCACCGATGGCGTATTAGCACCAGGGTCTGTACAGGCGTTATGGATCGCGTACAAACCAATAGGGTGTCGGAATAGCTATGTTTATACTTCTCATCCAACCAAAATCAAAGTCACTCTCTCCGGATGGAGCGATCTGGATAGGTTTTTTTGTGTGTGTTTTTTTGAACGATGACTGACGAGCTGGAATGAAAACAAGCCAAACTGAAATATGAGTAAGAGGCTATTTTTAAAATGTCTGTAGAAAGTACAGATAATTGCGTGAAAATGTAAGGAGTAGAAGTAAAAAGTATGCTGTAAAATAATTACTCCAGTAAAGTATAGATACCCAAAAGTTCTACTTAAAGGTATTGTGTAGGATTTTTATTTTTAGGAATTTTAGAAAAGAACCGCCCTCTGTACTTTTTGAAAAAATGCACATGCGCAACCCTCTGCCTGCTCCCGAGAGGGAACGCCTATTAAACGCGTGCACGAGAGTGCACTGTTTACAAGTTGCTGTCGGCATGGCTCATACAAGCCTACTTTCCAAAAGAAGATTTGCACTTTTTCACAAATTGAGATGTTTACCGTGTGTGCGTGGTGCGTGACTTGTGCCAGGGCTGGAAACACGGTGAGAACGGCGAGCTTCCATGAACGGCTGAAACCGTAGCTCACCACACATATACACCTGAAAGTGCTCATGCGCAGAAAGCAAAAACTACCTAGCGACGAGCACGTTCGACGGCCTTACGTATACATACCACCAGACTGATTGACAACTAGGAGGACCAATTATTTTGATGATCCACCCGGAAAAAGAAAATCCTCCACAATACCTTTAAGTAAGGTAACAAAGTATTTGTACTTCGTTACTTGACACCTCTGGTGTGTGTGTGTGTGTGTGTGTGTGTGTGTGTGTGAGTGCGAGACACAAGTTACAGAGAGACGGAGGAGAGCAGGGAAAGGAAATGCAGAAGAAGGTATTTTAAATAGCATTTCAAAAAATAACAACGAAATGCAATGTGCGGCGGCTGGTGTTGATATTGAGGCGGACCGCCACACAATAGTCTATGTGTGGGAAACGCTGGTGTGTGTGTGTGTCTGTGTTGTTTTTCTAACAACAGCAGTGACCATAGAGCTAGTTTGTGTCTTTTAGCTCATAGCTTTAGCAGCAGACTGTCCTGCTGTTGGAATCCTCTCCAGTGAAATACAGTCATACTTTTACACCGTTTAGCTGTCAGCATTTAAACCGTGTTTAATCCATCTGCTAGCTAACGGTAGTCTAATAGCCGAGATACCACCAGACGGCCGACCGTCGACAGAAAAGCCATTCGAAATGATCAGTCGGGTCCCCGAGGTCCACAAAACTGCCACGGAACCCATACTGAGGCGATATGGCGTTATATTACTGTCACTAGTCAAGAGCGCATTATTTCAATTTGAGAGCATTTCACACTGATATTACGTTCAGATTTCTTGCTCTCACACTCAAATATTCACTGCTCGCGGTCAAAACCTTGCTCTCACACTCAAATATTCACTGCTCATGCTTGGATTTGCTCTGCTTGTGCTCAAACGTACTGTGCCAAAAATCAACAACCAATAGAATGCCAGCTGTAGTGTTGACCAATGAAATGATCCCTGCTCCGTTGAGGGTGCGTTCACTTTACGTTAGAACGTCTGTTGAGGGCAGCTGCACTGTAACCGATAACTGTAACCAAGTTTATATACCCCGCGCCGTTCATTGCTTTATTATAAGTATATGTCAACAATGTGCACAGAATGGTCGACGCACTTTCACCGGCTGCACCCATCAGGAAACGGGAGAAAGCTTTGAAGTGGGACATATGAAGTTATGTCCACAACTACGAGGGTGAGTAACATAACTTAAGCACCTAGCTAGCTAGCTAACATATGGCGCTAGCATATAGCCTAGCTTGATGTCCATAAACAAATAGATTTTCTTTATTGTATAGCTAGATTGAACGACATATGACGGACTGTATGTGTATACAGTATGTGATGACCTCACTTTGTATTTTTTTCCTCGTTTGGTTAACCATGTTCCAGGGATTTGGCTGATTTCATGTTAGAGCCAGTAGTAAAACCTAAACTGTAATATAACTGAAAGAACACCAGAAACTGGATTGTTTGTGTCAGTTTTTGCATCACTGTTGTGTTGTTCATCAGAATTTAGTTTCCATTCCTTCATATAGCATTAGTCTGAAAATGATGAATTCATATCAGTCTGGTCTGTGTACTTTTTCGATCATTCGATTTTCATTTCATAAACAGGTATTAAAAAACAACTGCAGCCGGGGACATTCTAACTCTTAACGTGAAAAAGCTTAATGTGGTTTAATGTACCTAAGCAATGATCAATGTTTACCAAATTTCTATCTCATATTGCTCCTCATAACCAGTTAGTTAGTTTTTTCACGTTAAGCGTTAGAATGTCCCAGCTGCAGTTGAGGGAAACTGTAGCCTATAACTTCCTAAGCGACTGATCATCCGTTTTTTGCCACCCTTTACATAATAAATATGGCTATGAAATACATAAATGAGGCAATACATATATAGGCATTAGCTAGTCATTATAGTTCAATAGCCTAAATACATATGTTTTATTTCCGGGGACTTTTATTTATTCCGTCTATTTATATACACGTTATATTTTATATTTTATTAAGTTTTGTTATCTCACAGACTCTGACTAAAAACAGCAGCAAGCCTGCCTGGCATCAGTGCATCATAGCATATCACTGCAAAGAAAAGAAAATATGAATAAATCACAAGCGTGGCAGATTCCCAGTTCAGCTAGAGCGGGTAACGCCAGCGAACCGCAGGGACCGAGGTCACAGGGCTGGTGGCTAGCTGCTAGCTAGCTGCAGCAGCAGCTAATATTAGAATATTAAACCCAGCACAGGAGGTCTGATCCCAAACCGCCGGTGACTCTCTGCCAGATCAGCAAGTTTAACGGCAGCAACAGAAAGTTTGCTGGGATTGTTAACGGTGGCGTAACGGTACCGTTACAGCCGTGAACTGAAAGTCTGTTTCCTCAGTCAGCTGGTTCGACTCTCTTTGGGCGAAGTTGTCTGCGGCGGGTAGAGACAGAGAGTCAGAGGGAGGCAGGGAGAGAGGGTAATAAATACGTGACATTATGAAATAAAATTCCCCCCAAGCATTATCAAGATTATAGGTTTCCAAAGTAATTTTAGCCTGGGCGAAAGCAACACTGGTAGGCTATGCTGGCGCTGTTGCCTTGGAAATGACAACATCCGGTCTCTGAATATGAAAAAACAAGGCTTTTTTCATTTCTATTTTCAAGTGTTTCTTTTTTTTTGTTATATGAAATAGAAAATGAAAATCACAGCATATTTTAAATTTCTTCCATCCCCCTTTGACCATGAAAAGGAAAAAATTGTATTTCAATTTCAAATTTCGTATTTTAAAACAAAAATAAAATAACCATTTGTTTTTTGTTTCATAATACCTGTTTATGAAATGAAAATTGAATGAACGAAAAAGTACACGGACCCAGTCTGTTAAGTACAATTTCACCACTATAATAAAACAGATCTAGAAATGATATGCTTTGTTTGCAACTTTTTTAATTACCGGTAATACAAAGCAAACAGAAAAGAACAAGTGTTTTGTTTGTTTGTTTCTCTTCTTCTAGGTGTGACTGAAGTACCCCTGTTGTAATATAATAGTAAAATCATGTTACATACACTTATCATTTATGTTTCTTGCTTAAATTAACAGGGTGCACAACCAGGCCTGGGAGAGAAAATTACTGATGTCCACAAAAACAAATCAGATAAGGTAAGGTGTGTGTGTGTGTGTGTGTGTGTGTGTATATATATATATATATATATATATATATATATATATATATATATATACAGTACAGGCCAAAAGTTTGGACACACTCTCATTCAATGCGTTTCCTTTTTATTTTCATGACTATTTACATTGTAGATTCTCAGTGAAGGCATCAAAACTATGAATGAACACATATGGAATTATGTACTTAACAAAAAAGTGTGAAATAACTGAAAACATGTCTTATATTTTAGATTCCTCAAAGTAGCCACCCTTTGCCTCTTTATTAATAAGGGAAAAAATTACACTAATTAACCCTGACAAAGCACACCTGTGAAGGTGAAAACCATTTCAGGTGACTACCTCATGAAGCTCATTGAGAGAACACCAAGGGTTTGCAGAGTTATCAAAAAAAGCAAAGGGTGGCTACTTTGAAGAATCTAAAATATAAGACATGTTTTCAGTTATTTCACACTTTTTTGTTAAGTACATAATTCCGTATGTGTTCATTCATAGTTTTGATGCCTTCAGTGAGAATCTACAATGTAAATAGTCATGAAAATAAAGAAACACATTGAATGAGATGGTGTGTCCAAACTTTTGGCCTGTACTGTATATATATATATATATATATATATATATATATATATATATATATATATATATATATATATATATAGTTAGTACAGGCCAAAAGTTTCTCATTCAATGGGTTTCCTTTTTATTTTCATGACTATTTACATTGTAGATTCTCACTGAAGGCATCAAAACTATGAATGAACACATATGGAATTATGTACTTAACAAAAAAGTGTGAAATAACTGAAAACATGTCTTATATTTTAGATTCTTTAAAGTAGCCACCCTTTGCTTTTTTATTAAGGGAAACAAATTCCACTAATTAACCCTGACAAAGCACACCTGTGAAGGTAAAACCATTTCAGGTGACTACCTCATGAAGCTCATTGAGAGAACACCAAGGGTTTGCAGAGTTATCAACAAAAGCAAAGGGTGGTTACTTCGAATAATCTAAAATATAAGACATGTTTTCAGTTATTTCACACTTTTTTGTTAAGTACATAATTCCATATGTGTTCATTCATAGTTGTGATGCCTTCAGTGAGAATCTACAATGTAAATAGTCATGAAAATAAAGAAACACATTGAATGAGAAGGTGTGTCCAAACTTTTGGCCTGTACTTTATATATATAGTAATGATGTTAAAGAAAGCTATGTACACCTAATATCTTATGTGTTGATGTCTATGAATTTGTCTTTAATAGGAGCATACTATACAAAGACAACAGTGGAGAGTTGCTGGATCTTTCTGTCCTCAAAGTGCCAGAGATCTACAAGGACTTCACCCCTCTTTCTGCACCATCACCTGCATAATCAAAGTGATAAAAGAGAGAACAAACTATTGTTTTCTCTGTTGACATGAATAGGTGCCTGTAATGTCTGCCAATATATTCTATCAATTCAATAAATGTTAAGTATCACTGATATTTCTTAAATCATTGTAGTTTTTCAGAGCAATAAGATACAGATTATTAAAACCATGTTCATATTTGCAACAAATTAAAACCCTGATCAAGGCAAATTGTTTTTTTCATTTTCCATAACATTTATAAAAAAAAATAATTACAATTAAATTGAATAGCTTTAATTTACCTTGTCAAAACAATGAGTAATTCATAACAAATTGCACAATATTTGACAAAAAACCTTAAAAGTGTATTGTTCATACTACGGTGAAAGCAGAACAATTTGCCTATAGGATTTACTGTAGCAGGAACATTGATATTGGCAAACAGATGACCCAGGTTAAGGTGAGTTTGTGAGCAGGGTTATGAATAAAGATAAGATAAGCCTAGTGTTCACAAGAGGGATGATTCAGGTATTGCAACACAAATTAAGAATAATTCAATTAAATAGGAGGTATATACAACTAGTAGAAGATAAATGAACTATACAAGAGCAATTAAGGTTAAGTTATGAGGTAGTGGTAAGCTAAAGTGATGTATAATCAATAGCATGGAGTCAAGTCAACAGTGTACACCAGAATAATATATACTGTGGTTAAGTAATGATACTTACTGTTGTTTGTACTAATATAACAAAACAAAAAATATACTAATATAATATAGTGTGTGATGCAGTATGGAGAACAACCAAATCCCATATGAACCCAAGAGACTTTTAGTGCAGCTGTTGATGTTCACTACAAACAAAACTTGCAGATGGTTGTAGTCTGTAGTCAGCCATACAGTAGGTAGATCTGGAGCAGATGGTTGTAGTCTGTAGTCAGCCATACAGTAGGTAGATCTGGAGCAGATGGTTGTAGTCTGTAGTCAGCCATACAGTAGGTAGATCTGGAGCAGATGGTTGTAGTCTGTAGTCAGCCATACAGTAGGTAGATCTGGAGCAGATGGTTGTAGTCTGTAGTCAGCCATACAGTAGGTAGATCTGGAGCAGATGGTTGTAGTCTGTAGTCAGCCATACAGTAGGTAGATCTGGAGCAGATGGTTGTAGTCTGTAGTCAGCCATACAGTAGGTAGATCTGGAGCAGATGGTTGTAGTCTGTAGTCAGCCATACAGTAGGTAGATCTGGAGCAGATGGTTGTAGTCTGTAGTCAGCCATACAGTAGGTAGATCTGGAGCAGATGGTTGTAGTCTGTAGTCAGCCATACAGTAGGTAGATCTGGAGCAGATGGTTGTAGTCTGTAGTCAGCCATACAGTAGGTAGATCTGGAGCAGATGGTTGTAGTCTGTAGTCAGCCATACAGTAGGTAGATCTGGAGCAGATGGTTGTAGTCTGTAGTCAGCCATACAGTAGGTAGATCTGGAGCAGATGGTTGTAGTCTGTAGTCAGCCATACAGTAGGTAGATCTGGAGCAGATGGTTGTAGTCTGTAGTCAGCCATACAGTAGGTAGATCTGGAGCAGATGGTTGTAGTCTGTAGTCAGCCATACAGTAGGTAGATCTGGAGCAGATGGTTGTAGTCTGTAGTCAGCCATACAGTAGGTAGATCTGGAGCAGCAGGGTGAATTCTAGCTATCATGGGTTGGTGATATGGCACACACAGATCAACAGGGGTCGAGCCCCTCAGCCCCACCTGGATGAAAAGAACGTGAAACAAAATACTTGTTTTTTCAGTTCAGTTTGCTTTGTATTAATTAAACAAATAACTGCTATTTAAGGAGCAAATAAAAAAGCATATCATTTCTAGATTTGTTTTTATTATAGTGGTGAAATTGTACTTAATGTTACAATTTTTTAAACAGACTGATATGAATTCATAATTTTCAGACTAATGCTATATGAAGGAATGGAGACTAAATTCTGATGAACAACACAACAGTGATGCAAAAACTGACAAAAAATCCAGTTTCTGGTGTTCTTTCAGTTATATTACAGTTTAGGTTTTACTACTGGCTCTAACATGAAATCAGCCAAATCCCTGGAACATGGTTAACCAAACGAGGAAAAAATACAAAGTGAGGTCATCACATACTGTATACACATACAGTCCGTCATATGTCGTTCAATCTAGCTATACAATAAAGAAAATGTATTTGTTTATGGACATCAAGCTAGGCTATATGCTAGCGCCATATGTTAGCTAGCTAGCTAGGTGCTTAAGTTATGTTACTCACCCTCGTAGTTGTGGACATAACTTCATATGTCCCACTTCAAAGCTTTCTCCCGTTTCCTGATGGGTGCAGCCGGTGAAAGTGCGTCGACCATTCTGTGCACATTGTTGACATATACTTATAATAAAGCAATGAGCGGCGCGGGGGTATATAAACTTGGTTACAGTTATCAGTTACAGTGCAGCCGCCCTCAACAGACGTTCTAACGTAAAGTGAACGCACCCTCAACGGAGCAGGGATCATTTCATTGGTCAACACTACAGATGGCATTCTATTGGTTGTTGATTTTTGGCACAGTTATAACACAAAAAAATCCAAGCGCGCAGGAGAGATCTGAGAGCAGAAAATTTGCAAGCGAGCAGAATCAGCCTGAGTGCGAGGAGAAGGTTCAAAGCTGAGAGAAGGAAATCTGTCCAAACAACAACATATCTGAGTCTAAGCAGAAAGTTTGAGCACAAGCAGAGCAAATCCAAGCACGAGCAGTGAATATTTGAGTGTGAAAGCAAGGTTTTGAGCGCGAACAGTGAATCTTTGAGTGTGAGAGCAAGAAATCTGAACGTAATATCAGTGTGAAATGCTCTCAAATTGAAATAATGCGCTCTTGACTAGTGACAGTAAGATAACGCCATAAGGCGACACCTACTTGAGAAACGTAATACGTCTCCATAGTAGCAGGCGGCATTTTACATTTTAAGCGAGAAATAGGCCATGCAGTTGCTGAATATGTCTTCATTTCAGCTCAACAAAGGTCAGTTTAAAAGATTTTCGTCAGATTTTGAGAGACTCTAGTCATGCTCATTCCGCTCGTGAGTCACGACTGCCCTGCCTCCAACTGAACATGTCAGGTCGGCCAAAATGAACGCCGACAGCCCCCCAGACTGACGACGGCACCCGATGTCACCGCAGCGGTGCCTAGTGTTGCCATGTCCAGTTTTACGGGAGCAGCAGCAGCGTGAGGACTGCGCCTTCAAGCAGCCCTCACCGGCCGCCGGGGGGCTTCAACACATTAAACAAGGCAGATGAAACCACTCATGAACTTGTGTTTAATGTCGTTCAAGAGGATGGCAACGTAACAAACAGACACGATCAAATGAAAGGTAAACACCCTTTAGAGTGCTCTAACGTTACAGCAAGTCCCTGGGGCTCAATGGAGGTGGCTAACAGCAGTGAAGCTAATGACAACTTCTTAACACAATTCATTTGGATACAAGCGTTGCATTATGGAAGATAGATGGGATTTTGAACAGCAACACACACACACACAGCAGAGCCGATGTGTTTGCGTTACTTCACGCAGCACATGTAACTGATTGGAAACGATACAGATTATACAATATTTACTGGCGCTGGTGCAGATGAACTAACGCTACACTCGTTACTCTAAGTAGCCTACAATAAACCCTCCATGATTAAAAAGTCAATACAGCTGTCCACTCTTGTCCACCGCGCTGTGCAAACACAGCTCTACTCTGCAAACACAGCTCTACTCTGCAAATAGCGACTTTATGCAAACAAGCTAAAATGAAAGATGTCAGTTTGTAACTGTTTATAGTAGTTTGCAACAAATCTTGAATTTTGGAAAAACTCTTGTAAACTGTCTAAACGAACCATCCTCTCCGCTGGAGCGGTAAACCTGTGGCCGTATTATGAGACCAAAACAGATACATGTGGCTACTTAATATGCATGTGAATGACGCCTCACCATGTTTTCAATTTACTAAGCGACAACTGTACAGCTAGTAACAGGTAGGCTATTTTATGAAAAAATAGAGTATCCATCGCTACTGTAAAGTAGGGCTGGGCGATAGGGAGAAAATCAGATATCACAATATTCTTGACCAAATATCTCTATCGATATTGCGACGATATTCTAGGGTAGACAATTGGTGCTTTAACAAAATATCTTCACACTTAGATTTTAGAAAAATAATCATCAGTAATGTGGACATAATGTCTAAGTGGGTAAAGGCAAATAATAAAGCAGCTAGAACAGTCTGGTAAGTTTAGAAAAGTACATCACTTTACTGTAATGCAGCCTTTAAAATCAGTAAAAGACACCACTTATGTCATATCACGATATTACGATATCCAAAATCTAAGATGATATCTAGTCTCATATCACGATATCAAATATAATGTTGGTATATTGCCCAGCCCTACTGTAAAAAAATCCTACCTATCCCTTGCTGCCACTGGGAAATAAATAAATAAATAAATTCCCTATCGACCCTTGACCTCAACTGACAACCAACCAGAACCAAACAATTTTTTTTATGCCCAACCTCCTCACAGAAACAAACAAAGCCCTGCAAAAAGCCCCAATAAAAGAAAAAGTCCTAAAAAAACAGCTCGCCCTAAATCACCGAAGGTATGGGAATACTTCAAATTAAGTCCCAAACGTAAAATGGAGTTGGCATACCACACCAGCATAACAGCAAAGTGGGAGTATCGGAAACGGAGGCACCCCATAGTCACTCGTGAAGGAGACAATAACAGTACTTAACGTTGGCTAAATTAATTTCATGTTTGTGTAGTGTGTTGTGTTGCTTGAGCTCTGTGCACTTCGGTGGTGGTGCTAGCTAACTATCTTAGCTCTCTGTGCAGTTTGTTCGTGCTACGTTAGTAGCTAACGTTAACGTTAGCTAGCTACTGGCGCCTAGACAACTGTGTTTAGCTAACGTTCGTTATCATCTAATGTTGGCTTGAATGGTAGCTAGCTTACGGCTGTAGAACACAGCTATCTATAGTAGCTAACGTGAACGTTAGCTAACCTAACACGAACAAACTGCACAGAGAGCTAAGATGCATTGATTAGCCTAGCACCACCAAAGTTTTATGCTGTGTTAAACATTCTCAGGAATGTCTATTATTTTTGCACTACAACTTTAGAATTTTTTTAAACAAGAGAGTTATGTTGGTACTGTAAAAGAGTAAACAGGCTGGCCTTTCCTTTTCTATAACAGTAAAATAATTGTATTTATTTTATTTTGTGTAAAGCAGAATATTTTTTGCTGTGAAAAACTGTTGTTTAAAAGCATATTCTTAAGACTTTTTTGGTATTTATTTGAGATACAGCAACAGAAAAATCATCGTTATATTAATCGTCCAATTAGTCGTTAGATTAGTTGACTAATCGATAAAATAATTGCCCAATTAATCATTTAATAAATAATTGTTTACCCCCAGCCCTATATTTAATGTATGTCTGTCTGTGTTTCAGCTTTACCTCCAGACATTCTGGAAGTGATTGTTGGTGAAGAGGAGCAGCAGGAGTGTAGCTCCAGTGTGGACCAGCAGGAGCCAGAGCCTCCCCCACACATTAAAGAGGAACAGGAGGAACTGTGGAGCAGTCAGGAGAGAGAGCAGCTTCAAGGGCCGGAGGAGGCTGATATCAAGTTCCCATTCACTCCTGTCCCTGTGAAGAGTGAAGATGATGAGGAGGAAGCTCAGTCCTCACAGCTTCATCAAAGACAAAGTCAACACATGAAAACAGAAGCTGATGGAGAGGACTGTGGAGGACCAGAACCAGCCAGGAACTCACATCCACTTTTACAACCAGAGACTGAAGACCAGACTGGAGACTCTTCTGAACCTGAGACTGATGACAGTGCTGATTGGAAGGAGACCAGAGAACCTCAGTCAGCTTTAAACTCTCTGAAACATGATTCAAGAAGTAAGAAAACATTCAGCTTCAAGTCACATCTGAAGAAACACATGAGAATCCACACAGGAGAAAAACCTTTTAGCTGCTCTGAGTGTGATAAAACTTTCACTTATAGTGGAAACCTGAAGAGACACATGATAACTCACACAGGAGAAAAATCTTTCAGCTGCTCAGTCTGTAAGAAATCTTTTACACAGAGAGGACATCTACAACAACACATGAGAATCCACACAGGAGAGAAGCCTTTTAGCTGCTCTGAGTGTGGTAAAGCTTTCTCTGATAGTGGAACCCTGAAGAAACACATGAAAACTCACACAGGAGAAAAACCTTTTAGCTGCTCAGTTTGTAGAAAATCTTTTACACGGAGAGGACATCTACAACAACACATGAGAGTCCACACAGGAGAGAAGCCTTTTAGCTGCTCTGAGTGTGGTAAAGCTTTCTCTGATAGGGGAACCCTTAAGAACCACATGAGAACTCACACAGGTGAAAAACCTTTTAGCTGCTCAGTTTGTAAAAAATCTTTTACACGGAGAAGAAGTTTACGGTCACACATGAGAATCCACACAGGGGAGAAAAGATTCAGCTGCAGTGTTTGTAAGAAAAGATTTGCCTGGCGTTTTGATGTCAAAACACATAAATGTGTTGGTCAAATGGAAACAGAAGCTGATGGAGAGGACTGTGGAGGACTAGAACCAGCCAGGAACTCCCATCCACTGATCCTGAGACTGGTGACAGTGCTGATTGGAAGGAGACCAGAGAACCTCAGTCAGTTTTAAACTCTCTGAAAAATAGTCCCGGTAAGTCGTACGATGGAAAAAACTGTTAAGGGGCTCGGAGTGTGGGAAAAGACTTGGCTGCAAGACACTTAAGTCTTACACGATTAAAAAGAAGATTCTGTTCAGCTGCAGCGTTTGTGACCAAAGTTTCACCTGGTACAAACAGCTCAGGAACTATCAGTGTGTCGGCCATCAGAGTCAAACTGAGGAGAACAGAGGGGCAGCTGAAGACACGGAATCAGAAGCTCATGGAGAGGACTGAAGACAGGTCTAGTTTAGTTTCCTGTAATTATACAGAGAAGTTCACGTTAGTGTATTGTGTCAACAGTTAACTTCATATAATATTGTATGTGGCGCTTTTCTTTTGCGGGGTGCAAATGTTCCACTAAAACAAGTTCCTTCCCGAGACTTTTTAGCAGAGCCACTGTTGCTGCCTCCGGAGCTCAGCGCGCCCATGACCGTTATGATTGGTTTAAAGAAATGCAAAAACACCCAGAGCGTTGTTTTCACCTATACCACAGGCCGATACTACGAACCAAGATTTGGCGTTAACGTGGTAACTTCAGGTTCAACCCAGGGTTTTGTGTATCACGACGGTGGATCATTTGTTACCTGCTTCAATCACCATGGTAACTTATGTTGGGGATTAGAGATCAACCAGTGTAAAAGCACCGCCTACTGACCAATCAATACTCGATTGATAACGGTATCACCGTTCTTAGAAGATCCGGTGGAGCTCGGTGCGCGGAGAGAGAGAGCAGCGCTCTTACGTATAGGCTATTTGTCAGCTTTTTGAGCCATGTGTTGCCAATTCCACACATCGGTTTGAATTATGTTTTTATATTTTTTATTTGCTCTTGCGATCGCTTCCCACTGCCAGGGTTGCAACTGATAATATAATAGGCTAAAGCAACGACAGTTTATGGAAAGCACAAGTGTAATTATGGTCAGATCTTGTGCCTGACTGATGGGTTGATGATAAGCGTTGTAATTTACGCATTTACAGCGTCAGCTATTTTTTTGCCAGTTTTAGGAAGCCGCGACTGTATTGCGTTTTGCCTGTAAAACCGTGTCTGTGTTCTTCATATTTATGTAGAATTATAGTTTGCTCTTCTTATGTAAAATATGTGGCTCTGGTAGATGTTTGCGATCGATCATGCTGTGCAATCACCGACCTCTTTAATGTGAACGTGCGCGCCGGATTGTGCGCTGGATTGTGAAACCCTGGACAGAAGCTGATGGAGAGGACTATGGAGAGACTGATGACAGTGCTGATTGGAAGGAGACTAAGAGAACCCCCTTTAAACTCTCTGAAACATGATTCAAGACGTAAGAAAACATTCAGCTGCTCTGAGTGTGGGAACAGATTTGGCCAAAGGAAATGAAGGTCTGAAGAGACACGTGATGACTCACACAGGAGACAAACGATTGACCTGCAGTGTTTGTAACAAAAGATTTGCCTTTACCTTTCAAACAAAAAACTGATGATGATTGGAAGGAGACCAGATAACCTCAGTCAGCTTTAAACTCTCTGAAAAATACTGAAGTCCTGGTAAGTAGTACGACTGATACTGCTGGGTAAAAACTGTTAAGGAGCTCTGAGTGTGGGAAAAGACTTGGCTGCAAGACACTTAAGTCTTGCACGGTCAACACTTAATTGGCAAGTTTTTTGACACCCAGGGACCGGTGAGTGGAACTATGGTAGTGCTTGTAATAATATAACAATACTTCAAACGATAACTCTTTATTTGCGAAATGTGCATAAGTCTGATTTGACACTGTCATAAACACGAAGGGCTCTTTATAAATGTTTGTTGTCATTAAGTGTCATTTGGTAAATTACTTTAAATGCAAAGTTGCCATTGTTTGTGTTGTTTGTGTTATGACAAATAAAATATTAACCAAAACAGCAATGTCTGTTATGACAATCTGACACTAAACTAGACAACAATAACGTGAGCCAAACCCTGGAAAGAAAACCACCTATGGGTACTGGATTCCCAGTCATGAAACTTTTAAAACAGTTAGAAACAAACCTAAGTACAGACGCATGGATTACTAGTTTGCCGACAAGCTACAATGTAAGTTAATAGGACAATTGTGCAGCTTGTATTTACCTTCACAAAAGTGCTTGTTTTGCCGCTGACAGACTCAGATTATTATTCTAAGTGTCTGACAAAATTATGGAAAGAGGTCGACCTTTCTGTTAAAGAGTAAGATCCTTTTTTTTAAAACATAAAAACGTGATCATTTTCCAATCTATTTCTATTCCACAACATGTCTTCTTTCAGACTGGTAGAAAGAACATCATTTTATATATATTATAGTAGCATTAGATAATGCATCATTTACATATTTAAACATACATTTCAGAGAACTTTGAATAGAAAATAAATGTGTCTTAATGTCCGTAATCAGCTGGGGAAGTTTGATGGTGTTGAACGGCTGCTGTGTGTTTTAGAAACCAGCAGGTGTCTCTGTGTCTCAGTGTCTGAGCTTCATACGGCTTCATTCAGACATCACCAACGGCTACATGTGAAGACAGAAAGCAGTCATTTTAATGACAATTATCAAAGTGTTGTCAATCTGTCCTTTCTCAATATGCAACCACCCAACCCTACAGCAGAAAACACCTTCAAAATCCCCCCCCAAAAAAAAACATGTGCCTATCAATCAATTGATCAAGTTACTATTCCATCATTTCCTTAATGAAATAATTTGATCATGTATTCATTCTATTCCTGATATTTTAATTAGATATCTGATTCTAGCAGCGTTACAGCTGTAACATTATTTATTTAAACACAGAAGAGCTTAAATGTCGTTTAAGTGTAAGGTATTTTAATGTGTTACCACTCAGTTGAAGGTTAACCCTTGTGTTTTCCTCCTTTTTTGTCTGTAAAGTATAAATGATCACCCCATTCTGTGTTACATCTTCTTAGCAAACTTCTTTCCAACCTATTACCACTAGTGTTACACTTATTTCTGGAATTCATGGTCAATAAACCTCATTAATATTAACTTATACCTACTTTCTGAGTTTAAAAAAAGCACAAATTATGAATTATTTTGACTAACAATTAAAATCCGAGGATGTGGAGTGGATCACAGACTGGTATATGTCAGCATTTTTTAAATAGAAAACCAAATTTGAAACCATTCAATTTCTTTACAAACGCTATAAAGTTGAATAAAACCCCCACAATTCAATGAGAGTAGTGAGCCACTCCATTTTACTTGCAAAAATCGTTTTATGAAACCATCCATGATATTTTTGAGGCAATTTGGTTTTAAGTAACCTATATTTCTGATACAGAAACTTTGAAAACGGGTCAAATTTGACCCGAGGACAACAGGTGGGTTAAGAGGAAGTGACAGTAAGCCATAGGGCTTTTATTGTGAAGGGAAAAGCGGAAGTGGATAAAGTATTGTATTGATTGTGTTGTGGTTGAATAAAGAGAGACGTGCTGTGCCGTCTTGGTTCTGGCATTGGACGCCCGTGTTTCTTTATTTTATAGTAAATCCTGAGTCTAGGTGTCAGTACCCGATCCGTTCCACCGGCATGATCCGTTCTGCGCATGTGCAAGATGGCACGTATGCCATGACGTAGGCGCAGATGATAATACTGCGTTCAATCCACCTCGGAATAACCTTATATACTGTCTATGGGAATAACAGTCACCACAGCTAAATTAAGACTTTACAGTAATAACAATAAAGACAAGTATTGAGTGATTGTATTTTAAATGAGCACAAGTAAAGTAGAACTGACGTAACAGCTGTTATATATGTTAACGTTTATTTGAAAGTTTTATTTTGAGGGTCTTTTAAAGTTTACATGCTGTCTCAGCTAGCTGTTAGCCGAATTAGCTGTTAGCTAAACTACCGTTAGTTTAACTGTGGAGGCTAACGGCAGACTGCTACAATCAGCTAGCGGTTAGCCAAATTAACCGTTAGCTAAACTAACGTTAGCTTCCCGGTGGAGGCTAACGGCAGACCGCTACAATCAGCTAGCGGTTAGCCAAATTAACCGTTAGCTAAACTAACGTTAGCTTCCCGGTGGAGGCTAACGGCAGACCGCTACAATCAGCTAGCGGTTAGCCAAATTAACCGTTAGCTAAACTAACGTTATAGCTGGAGGCTAGCGTGGGAACAGATCGGGTAGTCTTGCGCATGCGCAGAACGGATCGTGCAGGTGGAAGCGGGGCCGTTATTCCGAAGTGGTGGTGGCATGAACGCAGCATTATCATCTGCGCCTACGTCATGGCATACGTGTCATCTTGCACATGCGCAGAACGGATCGTGCCGGTGGAACGGATCGGGTACTGACACTAGGCAACAGAAGAAACCCGCGGTTACATTAGTAAACAAACGTCTGCCCGGAAGTTGTTGGTACGACCCGTAATACCGTCCGTCCCTGGAACTAACGTTAACTGTTTGTGTGTCACATCGGTATGAATACGGCGGAGTAAAACGCGCCAGTGTTTAGAAAGAAACGTCCCAAACTGCTGGATGTGGTTTTAAAAGCTAAAACAAAGCTACACAGAGCAGGTTTGTTTTCTTTTTTAATGTCGCAGGGAGTCGGTGCTGAAGCTAAGGTTAGCCACTAGCAGCTAGCTCCTGCTAACGTGTTGTTGTTGTATTTCCTGAAACAGGTCGCAGAGCCGCGAGGAACTTTAACATGAAGTCCGAGAGGAAGCTGTCAGCGGACCAGGGGGCAGGTGGGACACGTTTACATTTTAAATATATAGAAATATATAGAAGCTATGTGTGTGTATACATGGATATAGAAGCTATGTTTGTAGCTTATACATGGATATACCCAGATAGCAATGAGTCGGCGGACCACCGGCGGTGCTCCAGAGGCAGTAGAAGCGTCAGAATGGCATAATCGCAAACACGTTTGCTGGTGTTATGTGCCTTCTGGTTTTTCCACCTATTGGTTTCCGAGCCTGTCCAGATGCCGTGTAAACCTATCAACCTACCCACGTCAACAGATTCGCTACATATTCATAAACATTTTACTGGCCTTTGAATGTCGCAACTCAAATAAAAACTATACTGAACTGAATATCTGAGCCATACATTACTACATTGTACAGTGGGGAAATAAAATGTGTTGTAAAACTAATTAGGATGATCTGTGTCACGCTGGATTCGTACCTTCCTCAGCAAAAATAAAAACACACACGTTCACTTCGCAGTCCACTACACTATCACGTCAATCACACTAAAACTTGGACACTTTGTTATTTCTTGTCAGTAGGCCACGGAACACTTTATCTGAATAATCCGAAACAACAGGTTACCTTGATTTAGGCTTAAAAACATAACTATATCATGCACAGTAACCTTCTGCTACACCTCTGCGCTACCCGCGTGCAAGGATTTGTCATAAATTATAGCAGGCAACACACGGATTCTGAAACAATGTGTCTAAAACAACTGGTTACCCTGGGCTGGTAACGTATGATATCGTGGCTCTCAAACAGCTACAATAACAAGTTCCTTGGATTTATGTAAAGATCAGGGATATTTCTATTGACATGGCTTAAATACCTACATCTACGTTTACAGTAGCCTACAACGTCATGTTTACGACACTACTATAACATCGTATAGCGGGAAAAATGTGTTTTAAAAGTAATTAGGATGATCCGTGTCGCACTGGATTCGAACCTTCCTCAGCAAAATCAACAGCATTCCAGCCCATTGCGCTGTCCACCACACTATCACATCAATCATGAATTGTTTCTGAACATGACTTTTTCTCTCAGTAGGCCATACATCACTGTTTATCTGAATAATCGTAAACAACTGGTTACCTTGATTTAGGCTTAAAAACGTAACGATACCGTGCACTCTAACCATCTGCGCTATCTATGTGCAAGGATTTGTTATAAATTCTAGCAGGCAGCACACGGATTGTGAAACAATGGGTCTAAAACAACTGGTTACTTTGTCCTGGAAACGTATGATCTCGAGGCTCTCAAATAGCCTACCTTGGATTTATGAAAATAAGCAATATTTCTATTGACATGGTTCAAATGCCTACATATACGTTTCCAATAGCCTCCAACGTTATGTTTACGACGTTAGATACGCATTTGAAACTCCTACAGTACAAAGTTCTGTTAAAGAAATTTGAATAATAGTTTGTGCCCAACCTTTTGAATAGTTTGTGTTGTAGCATAGCCTATATTATGTTACCTATGCACCAGGATATCAGCAAATCAGTTTTTAAATTGGTGTAAAATTTGTCTTATGAGAGCACCCGATATTTCACACAGACAGAACCATTTCCTTCAAGTAACTTCTGGACAAAAATACTAACACAATGAAGTGAGATTCCAATTTATCTTTATTGTCAACGAGGTAGGCAAAACTGCACAAAAATAGGTTAGCCTATGCAATTAAAAAAAAAAAAACGCGAAAGGCCCACGGATAACAATAATGTCCCATGAATAAATTCCAGTGAAAAGCTTAACAAATGGACCCAATTCTGCAAAGATAAGCCCCATGACACATAAGGCAATGAAAAGCCCAATAACTGGGCAAAGTCTTTTAAAAATCAATCACATTCAATAACAAATGTAGTGTCTGTATTTTAACAGACATTTGAGGTGACAATAATCCACAGAAATTAATGAATTTAGTTTTGAACGCAGTAGCCACATAACCTGCCCTTTCCATTATGCCTCCACATTTACTTGAATAGGTAAATAGCTGCCCAGTTGAAGCACTTGCATATAAGGACTTTGAATTTTATCTGCAAAAAAACAAAAAAAAACAAACACAAATGGGCAGAGAGAAGCTCCCCTTACACAAAAGTGCAAAAAAAAATTATCGTCATCATCAATATTGGCCTACAAAAGGGCTAACATAGGGAAGTCCCATACATGGACAGACAAAAGCCTTACAAGCATGCAAAGAAAAAAATTCACCAACTGCATGCTGCACAATCAAAATTTAGCTGTACTGGTGGTCGCCCAGCACAACCCCAGTGGAACCACAACATGCATGCTGAACACTCGATCTAAAGAGAAGCATGACCATTGATTAGTAATGGGCCTATACATTTGAATAAATAAAAGGAATGGTCAATTCTTACCCAGTCATCATGTTCCTCCACATCCTCTCTCCCAGGACTTTGCCACTCA
The DNA here is from genome assembly GCA_025617405.1 of Perca schrenkii. Classification (NCBI taxonomy): domain Eukaryota; kingdom Metazoa; phylum Chordata; class Actinopteri; order Perciformes; family Percidae; genus Perca; species Perca schrenkii. Next base: position 73,700 of record JABUOV010000127.1, on the reverse strand, counting down.
TTCCCGAACAGTCTGCAGAGGTTTTCTAAATTTTCTAACAGATTATATTCAACATTATTTTCACATAGGCTACATCTCAAAGAGGACACATACAAACCTTAAGGAGGACACACACCTGATTCCGTCACCAGTGTGTAGGCAATCTCCCTCCTCAAACTTGTGATTGCCACCGGATCTGTGGCAAAATGCAGCCCTTCACCTCTCAGGAGAAGCTGTGCAAACTACACATGGTAGAGAACAATTAGTATAATCCATCCATTTGCTATATCAGATAAAATCAGATTCACTCATACCTTGCAGACAAATGCCCCACATGAAGTAGCATCTGGCTGGCGGGGATGGTCAATTTTACTACAGGCCCACCTTGAAAAGTGCAATTGTTTATGCCTCATGAAAGATCTGTGGAATAGAAAAGCATTGTTGCCATTTGGAACCAAAAATGGTCTATGACATTACTATAAACCAACTCACCTTGTGATATCCTGGCATTTTTTAATGCTCTCAGGGGTTTCACCCAATGGATGGTAAAGGGCCCGTGTTTCCTTAGGATAAATTACCTTCACAGTAGAGAAAAAAAGGACAGATCAACAAATCATACTTGAATAACAAAATTCCAAACTCTTACACATAGCTCTCTTAAAGTAATGGCAGTGTATAGGTATGCTCACCACAAGTGTCCAGTGGTGTCGGTCACAGACAGGTCCAATGAGAACATCATAGGCCATGGGGTTGAGCTGAAAAGATGAGCATACACAAATGAGCACCTGTGCAATGCAATCACCCATTTATTCTAACAGATTTTGACAATAATGACTTTGTTTAGTCCCCTGTATGAGCCTTGCCATATAGCAGTCATCTGGAAGGAGTCCACATAAAACACGCACTTCTCCAGTTGCCCTCTCACTTTCTCCAAAGCGCAATGGATGAACGCATTCATCACCTTGAAGATGTGTGGAATTATATTTTGGCATCAGCAATATGCAAGCAGTCTCGTAAGCATTCAAGGAGATTTGACACATGCATTTACCTCACTTTCAACCTCTTTTCCTGTGGCCAGATTTTCCAGATCCCTGGAAAATATTTTATAAGGCCCCACCTTGCTCCACAGCACGCCTTGCCGTTTCCCGGACCAGATTTCATCTATCAGTGACATTTAGAAGGGGTTATGCATTTGGCATGGAGAGTTAACACAAATTAGAATACAACTAATACTTACATTCCTCAGGGAAGACACTGAGGGCTGAGAGGAACTGAGGAACGGCAGATCAAGACGGTCATGGCTGGCTGAAGACTGGCAGAAAAGAGGGACTGAGGACTAGTGGGTGGAGGGATGGGCTCAGGCTGAGGACTGACAGACGGGAGGGACTGAGGACTGGCGGATGGGGGGATGGGGTCAGGCTGAGGACTGTAGACCCACTTGCAAGGGATCCGTGGCTGGGGCACAACACATTTTTTAAGCTGGTCCAAATTTATTCGTTTTATTGCCTTCCCATTGGCGGCCAGCAGGTCAACACTTTTACCCTCAATTGTTGTGATGGTGTACGGCCCCAGGAGCTCCCTCTCCAGCTTCCCTCCCTTCCGCTGCTCTTCTCTTATGTTTTTGCGGAGGACTTTGTCCCCAACTTCAAAATGGTCATCTATGCCCAGAGACCATTTCCTCTTCCTCACCCTTTCTTGGGCAGCCTTAATGTTTTCCCTCACTTTGGGATAAACTTCACTTTGAATAGCTGAAATGTGAGGACATGGGTTCTCTTCAGCTGCTGCTGCCTCCACTTTTTCGTGGCTTATCTGCAAAAGTATGAAAAACTGGTTACTGCAGTTGCCAAAGCTATTCCAAGTGCTAGAAAAACAAAGCTCTTACATGCCACTTGTCCGGTATTTCAGGAGGATAGTGGGCCTCCCTCCCATAAAGCAAATAAAAAGGAGAGTATTTGGTCGTGCACTGTTTTTTTGTGCGTAGACCAAAAACAGTTGGCTTTATGTAAAAGTCCCAATTGTTTGGATGGTCCTCGACCATTTTTCTCAAGGCCCTGAAACACAGAACAATCATTATAAAATGCACACACATTATATGACATGATATCAAATTAAATAAGTCCATATTCACCCTTGAATGGTTCCATTCACCTTCTCCACCAAGCCATTAGTTTGTGGATGGTACGGTGAACACAGACTCCTTTTGATGTCGAGCTGCTCACACAAGCTAAAGTTGATCTACAAACATGCATTGAATGAGAACAATTGTCTTCTGGAAAATGTTGTGTTGGCCATAATACAGTTATGCACAATGTTCACAACTTACTTTATTCACAAACTCTTTCCCCCCATCTGTGAGGATCCGTTTGGGTGCACCATGGCGGTAAAAGAAATCCATGATGCACTCTGCCACCAGCTCAGCCTTCTTGACCTGAATGGGGTACACTTCAACCCATTTAGTCATATAGTCAATCACACATGTAGGTGTGTCCCTGGGGTGTCACCGCCAGCTTTCCCACGAGGTCCATACCCACAAGTTCAAAGGGTTCTGAAACCTGAAATGTAAAGCACAGCAGCTCATTAATAACATTTTATTTAATGGAATATTGCTTAGGCCTATTGAAGGGGATGCAAGCTTTCACCTCTATGGGATCATACTGGATCTTGTCCTTAATGGTATAGGCCCTCTTCATTTGACAAGCCTCACACTGGGCAATCTAACAAAGAAATTAAGTCAGCAGTCACAAAGGACATTTTACAATCCATAACATCCACAGACATCTGGACCAATAACACTTACCCATTTGGTAATGTCCTCTTTAATGCCGGGCCACCAAAATCTTTGCAGGATTGCATGTAAGGTGCGGTCCACCCCACAGTGTGTCCCATGAGGACTTGCATGAAAATGAACAAACAGCCTGTTTGCCTCTTCTGGGCTGGACACCACTTTAGCAGAATGATGCTGCTGCTCATCTTGCTTCCTCCTACAGAAGTAATATAGTTCCCCATCTAGGGGGTGTATTGCATTAACATTGGAAATAACATTTAAAACATGGACATAAAGAAATAGGCCTACAGTGCTGTTTGCCTTACCTCTTACTTCATAGCTCTCCGCTCTCCGCTTCAAAACATATTGTTGTTCCTTGGTAAAGCCAAGGGGGTATACATTTTTCAGCTTGAAGTTTACGATTTCTTCCACTTTTCGAGGATCCATTTCTTAAACAATGTAGCCAATTTCTCTGACTTCCTCTCGACAGCCTTTGTGTCCCACTATCACCACACATCTTTGTGGTTTCTGGCCCCTTTTAAACTTGCTGTCCTGTGCTGTCCATAATCTATTAATTGGTTCCAGAAGTTTTTTCCAATCACCTGATCCAATTAAGCAAGGACCACCTCGCATAATTGAGGACTTAGTCATATTATATAGTCATATTGCAGGGTGTTCATTTCTTACTCTCAAATATAGCCTAGGCCTATCCTTCTAGGCTATATTTTTAACATTACCTTAGAAACTTGTATGCAACAATTAACTATTTAGGGCATATAAATAGAAATGTTGGCAATTCAGACCAATTCAGAACAAGCTCTCCTCATTAAGCATTAGGAGGCGATCACACGTTTGAGGAGGGAGATTGCCTGCACACTGGTGAGAGAATCAGGTGTGTGTTTAAGGTTTTTATGTGTCCTCCTCTTTGAGATGTAGCCTAAGTAAAAATAATGTTGAATATAATCTGTTAGAAAATTTAAATTCAACCCAAGCGTTCTTTGGTGACGTGATTGATTCTGTTACTGTTGATCATCTTTCCGACAATCTGATTGGTCCGAACAGATCCTGTTCGGGCAATAATTACTTCTCAACGGAGCGACTCCAGACCGAACTTCCCGACCTTTCGGCTGGCATCCAGGCTAGAAAAACCTCTGCAGACTGTGCAGGAATGAGACAAAGTCCTGGGAGAGAGGATGTGGAGGAACATGACTGGGTAAGAATCAACCATTGACATTTACCTCGTTGACAATAAAGATAAATTGGAATCTCACTTCATTGTGTTTGTATTTTTGTCCAGAAGTTACTTGAAGGAAATGGTTCTGTCTGTGTGAAATATCGGGTGCTCTCATAAGACAAATCTTACACCAATTTAAAAACTGATTTGCTGATATCCTGGTGCATAGGTAACATAATATAGGCTATGCTACAACACAAACTATTCAAAAGGTTGGGCACAAACTATTATTCAAATTTCTTTAACAGAACTTTGTATTGTAGGAGTTTCAAATGCGTATCTAACGTGGTAAACATAACGTTGGAGGCTATTGGAAATGTAGATGTAGGCATTTGAACCATGTCAATAGAAATATTGCTTATTTTCATAAATCTAAGGTAGGCTATTTGAGAGCCTCGAGATCATACGTTTCCAGGACAAAGTAACCAGTTATTTTAGACCCATTGTTTCACAATCCGTGTGCTGCCTGCTAGAATTTATAACAAATCCTTGCACATAGATAGCGCAGATGGTTAGAGTGCACGGTATCGTTACGTTTTTAAGCCTAAATCAAGGTAACCAGTTGTTTACAATTATTCAGATAAACAGTGATGTATGGCCTACTGAGAGAAAAAGTCATGTTCAGAGACAATTCGTGATTGATGTGATAGTGTGGTGGACAGCGCAATGGGCTGGAATGCTGTTGATTTAGCTGAGGAAGGTTTGAATCCAGCGCGACACGGATCATCCTAATTACTTTTAAAACACATTTTTCCCGCTATACGATGTTATAGTAGTGTCGTAAACATGACGTTGTAGGCTACTGTAAACGTAGATGTAGGTATTTAAGCCATGTCAATAGAAATATCCCTGATCTTTACATAAATCCAAGGAACTTGTTATTGTAGCTGTTTGAGAGCCACGAGATCATACGTTACCAGCCCAGTGTAACCAGTTGTTTTAGACACATTGTTTCAGAATCTGTGTACTGCCTGCTATAATTTATGACAAATCCTTGCACACGGGTAGCGCAGAGGTGTAGCAGAAGGTTACTGTGCATGATATAGTTATGTTTTTAAGCCTAAATCAAGGTAACCTGTTGTTTCGGATTATTCAGATAAAGTGTTCCGTGGCCTACTGACAAGAAATAACAAAGTGTCCAAGTTTTAGTGTGATTGACGTGATAGTGTAGTGGACTGCGAAGTGAACGTGTGTGTTTTTATTTTTGCTGAGGAAGGTACGAATCCAGCGTGACACAGGTTTCAATCTTGTGGCATAAATATAATAGTTAACACCTGAGTCGGCAGCTCTACGCAGTGAGCTGTCAAGGTAACAATTTGATTTGAGCTAATCTAAAACAACTGGTTACCTGGGCTTAGTTGAGGAAATACCCGATGATAGTTTTCACGTTTCTTTCCTCACATCTACGGCCATATGGACTACTACTACTTCATCACAGTCACCTACTAAGCTACACATTGTGACTGATACATATGTTTTAACAGTAACGATAACTCGTGGTCTAATATTGTCGATATACATAAGTGTTACCACCGAGTCACAGAAAAGTGGTAGTAGGCTACATGACTCAGTTTGAATGCATGGTCTTCATGATTTACAGTCATAGTCTCTCCTTCTGTGTAACCTATATGGTATGGGATATAGTAGCCTAATATAGACCTCAGAATTTGCAAAATAACGGCTTGTAATGAAGTGTTAACCTACTTGAGTTTGGCCGCGAATTAACCAAGCATGTTAATGTGTCTCTAATGAGCTTATTCATCTTTAGTGATAGGACTTTCTCTCTGGGTTTAACCCAGTGCGCCCCTTATGGACAAAATAAAACACCAGCATATTACAACATGAGAAACATCACATTCATAGCCTTAATTATTACAAGCCACTTCCAAAAACGCATTCATAACGAATCAGTAGCCTACGAAAGAAAGGCGAAAAAGAAAGTTGATCTGTATATATGCCTTAATCGCCTCACAGTGATTGCTAACATCAAAGCAACATTTTGTTTTGGGTTGATCTGAAACAATAATAAGCCTATAATTTCCTCGTGTCTATTGTAATATTGTAGCCTCCCTTCGGCATATACCAGACATATCTGTTGCGATTCCTCTATCAACACTTTTTAAATGTAGGCTATAGCTTAATTGTCACAATCACATTATGTAGCCTATATTAGTTTTTGGAAGTGGCTTGTAATAATTAAGGCTATGGATGTGGTGTTTCTCATGTTGTAATTGCTGGTGTTTTATTTTGTCCACAAGGGGCGCACCGGGTTAAACCCAGAGAGAAACTCATATCACTAAAGATGAATAAGCTCATTAAAAAATATCAATAGCTACTTTGCTGTGTCGGAGTTAGATTTCAGAACAACTTTACATCAGTTTGGATGAAAAGACTCGATTAGAGACACATTAACATGCTTGGTTAATTTGCAGCCAAACTCAAGTAGGTTAACACTGTATTAGCCTACACGCCGTTATTTTGCAAATTCTGAGGTCTATATTAGGCTACTATATCCCATACCATAGAGGTTACACAGAAGGAGAGACGATGACTGTAAATCATGAAGACCATGCATTCAAACTGAGTCATGTAGCCTACTACCACTTTTCTGTGACTCGGTGGTAACAATTGTGTATATCGACAATATTGGACCACGAGTTATCGTTAGGCTACTGTTAAAAACTAGGCCTATGTATCGGTCACAATGTGTAGCTTAGTAGGTGGCTGTGATGAAGTAGTAGTAGGCTAGTCCATATGGCCGTAGATGTGAGGAAAGAAACGTGAAAACTATCATCGGGTATTTCCTCCACTAAGCCCAGGTAACCAGTTGTTTTAGATCAGCTCAAATCAAATTGTTACCTGGGTGATGACGTAGCTGATAGATGGGTGACTAGAAGTGGCTTCATACAGAGCTTTGATAGCTCACTGCGTAGAGCTGCCGACTCAGGTGTTAACTATTATATTTATGCCACAAGATCGAAACCAGCTCGACCCGAACTTGAATGATTATATTGTTTTTAATCTTTTTTTTTTTTTTTGAAAGTGGCTGTGATGTGGCGATTACTTAGACAAACATTTTTGCGACAGTAGACCTGGGAAACGATTTGAAAATCACCAGTAATATGTTTGTGATTATGTGACGAATCTGGTGACACAGGCGGACCACATCGGCAGCTGTTAGGTAAACACAACATGCGGAAACCAGTTAGTGTAGAAACCAGTAGGGCTATAACACCGGCGCACCGCCGTGGCAGCCGCTTTTTAAAACCGGCTGCCGCCTTCCTACCGCCTTCGTTCTGAGGCAAGCCCGCGGGCCAGCCGCCGTTCCGCCGCCGTTATACCAAAGGCGGCCCTTCTGCAGCCTGTCGGAGGCAAATGCTATTTTCGAGCGATCTGCTGCCGCTTATTGTGTGTTTGTGTGTGTGTGTGTGTGTGTGTGTGTGTGTGTGTATGTATATATATATATATATATATATATATATGTATATATATATATATATATATATATATATATATATATATATGTATATATATATATATATATATATATATATATATATATATATATATATATATATATAGTACAGGCCAAACGTTTGGACACACCTTCTCATTCAATGTGTCTCTTTATTTTCATGACTATTTACATTGTAGATTCTCACTGAAGGCATCAAAACTATGAATGAACACATATGGAATTATGTACTTAACAAAAAAGTGTGAAATAACATGAAAACATGTCTTATATTTTAGATTCTTCAAAGTAGCCACCCTTTGCTTTTTTGATAACTCTGCAAACCCTTGGTGTTCTCTCAATGAGCTTCATGAGGTAGTCACCTGAAATGGTTTTACCTTCACAGGTGTGCTTTGTCAGGGTTAATTAGTGGAATTATTTCCCTTATTAATAAAAAAGCAAAGGGTGGCTACTTTGAAGAATCTAAAATATAAGACATGTTTTCAGTTATTTCACACTTTTTTGTTAAGTACATAATTCCATATGTGTTCATTCATAGTTTTGATGCCTTCAGTGAGAATCTACAATGTAAATAGTCATGAAAATAAAGAAACACATTGAATGAGAAGGTGTGTCCAAACTTTTGGCCTGTACACACGCACATATATGTACATATATATATATATATATATATATATATATATATATATATATATATATATATATATATATATATATATATATATATATTGCATGCAGTTTATCAAGAATAATGATTGATCAAACCAGACAAATTTCCATTTGGTGTTTTAATTCCACATTTCAAAGTAGGCTACAGTAACAGCCTTACAAGCAAATTATAACTCTTACAATAATTGTTGATAATATAAAAGGTCAGCTCCGGGATGAAAAGAATAAACCAGTAAACATAACAAGTAATGAGGATATTTGGTACCAAAGAATGTCCACGATACCAAATAAATCAAGGCATTTTAAAAAAAAAGCCATTTCAAGCCATTTCTAAAAATAGGATAAGTGGTAATAATTTAGAGTAAAGCTCTGGAGTAGAAAAGACCATTATAATGGCATTGCTGACCTGGGGTACAAGATTTACACTGTTCTGCAATGAGATCTGTGTCTCTTGTATCAGTGATAAACAAAACATCACACACATACATACATATAGTTAGGTAGTTAGATTAGGTTGGATATAAATATATATAAATTGTGTTGGGGCCGACAACGCCACCTAGGTTTTTAGTGAGGCCTAAGACCTCTTAAAATTACAACAATTCCAATTTAAGACTACCGGGGGAGAGAAGTTAAAACATTTGTATTTAAATCAAAAACAGTTGAGGAAAAACAAATGTATTAAAATATAAACCAATTAAAATTCCTCAGAATTACAAAACTAAAACACAACCAACTAAAAATCAAGCTAAAAATAGTCCAACAGAAAAGGAGTGCAAGTTTCAAATGTCCACAGGCCTCCGCTGGCAACCAGCTTCTTTGACGTTTGGCTCCTCTCCTGGGGCATAGCCTGTAAAAGAGAACTCTAGGCCAGTTAAACATCCTTTAAAAGTGCCACCGCTTCATACAATACGCACAACAAACACCGGTCTTAGAAAGAGACTTACACGGAAGGGAGAAGTTTTACCTTCTCCCACTGTTGGCGCTAGCGATCGGTGTTTGGGGGGTCTCTGTGTCTCTCCGTCCGCTCCTCTGTCTGTACTGTTCCGTCTGTGGTGCTCTCACTCTCCACGTCCTCCTTCATGTTCTCCTGTTGGTCTCTTGTACTTCTTTGCTCTCAGTGGCCTCCATCATGTGCTTCTTTGCCGCGTGTCTCTTTGCTGCTTCTGTTCTGCCCTTTTTATCTAAAAACCAATCAACCTATCTCTGGCTCCCAGGTGCAAGTTCTTAAGTCCTGATTACTAAAATGTTCACTGGCAGAAGTAAAGCAAACACTAAAAACACACCACACCTTTCAAAATAAAAGCATGCAATATAAAAGATACAGCAAATAAAGTAAACGCATGCAATATAAAAGATACAGCAAATAAAGTAAAAACATGCTTAAATAAAGTAAATAAATAAAATCTACTTCCGCCCCGTAAACTTAAATAATTTTCTGAAAGATTTAAAGGGGACCGAGTGATTTTGGTGACATCTTGTGAGTGTTCCATTTACTTGGATTTAATTAATTGAACTGAAAACATCAATTACACAATATATGTCTCTGACTGTACAGAGAGTCTACAGCAGGGATCATCAACTACATTTTTTTTAGAATTTTTCTAAGCTATCTGGCGGCCGGACTTTCAAATAAAATAAAATAAAATGAATTTATACCTAATACGCCTATTCTTTTTCACTTTCTTACTGAATTAATGCTATTTTTTTTTTTTACATGTATTAGTGTTCTAAAAAACATGGAAACTCCCTAATGATAACTGGCTCTTTAACTAGAAAAAGATCTCAGACTAGGAGGCAGTTCACTGAGGAGTGATGGTTAAAGTCTGTGATTATGGAAACATTATTGTAGTATGCAGCATCCTGATTGGTGGAAAATGCTTTCAGAAAGAAAGGCTGTTGTCAGGTAAACATGTCGCTGTCAAAGAGGCTGAAGCAAAAAGTTGAAGTGGAAAATCCAAAAGCCCAGCTTTAATGATGAATGGACTGATAAGCAGGCTATGCACTATGGCTCATTTGCAATGAAACGATGTTGTTGCAAAATAATACAACCAGCATCATCATCATCACTGAACATAACGATCGCATCATTCACTTGCATATTAAGTAGCTCCAGATTGTCCGCTCTAGCGGAGAGTTTGGTTTGTTCAGCCAGCAGTGAAGTTTACAAGAATTTGTCAAAATTTCCAGATTCCCGGCAACCTAAGATAAACAGTTAAGACTAAAAACCGACAGCTTTTGTTTTAGCTTGTTTGTAAAAATTCGCTATTTGCAGAGTAGAGCTGTGTTTGTGTAAAACAGCGCGGTGGACTGAGCCGATTGAAATATCTACATGTTTATGCCGGTCTACACAGGTGAGTGCATTGATAAGTATTGACTTTCTACTCACGAAGGTTTTATTGTAGCCTATTTACAGAAAAGAGACCAGCGTGAGTTCATCTGCCCCAGCGGCCGTTGGTAACTCTGTATCGTTCCCAGTCAGGTGCTGCGTGTTTTACACGCATCTCGGCTCAGCGGTGTCTGTGTTTTAACGCACACACATCTCGGCTCAGCTGTGTGTGTGTTTTAACACACACATCTCGGCTCAGCTGTGTGTGTGTTTTAACGCACACACATCTCGGCTCAGCTGTGTGTGTGGAGCTCGTGCATCGCTGTAGAGAATCCCGGCATGTGAATAGAGATGTAAATACAGGGGGCTGGGTTTTTGCTCTAAATGCTTGAAATGATAAATAACAGAACACATTTTTTCCTCTTTACATTTTGTGAATTCATGATTATTCTGGGGGCCAGACTAAAAGCTTTGGCGGAGGGCCGCCAGTTGACGTTGGCTGCTCTACAGCGACACTAGCGGCTGGCTGACCAAATCGCTCTTCCTGCAACGTGAACGGGGGTAAACACGGGGGATTTGAATGGGACTTATGTATCGATACTGGCGGCATAAAAATCGATACTTTGAATAATAAATAATATAATAATAATAAAATATCGATTTATATCGCAGAATCGATAAAATTGCTCAGCCTTAATCAGTGGCATCCTGGGTTGCCGGGTTCTTCCGGATGGCCCCTGTAGAAAATACAGATTTGTCATTCCGTTTGAATAGCATAAGGCCATACACATCTACTTAAAAAAAATATCCAACTTACTTTGAACAATGGTCTTCAGGAACAGGTCTCTAAAACACGCTTTATCCCCTGCACCAGTCCAGGTTGTATTAATGGAAAGGTGGTTCGAGAAGACACTCTGAAGCATTCGCCACACTGTCATCTTTAGGTCCCTCCCACACTTGATAGCCAAAAACCGAAGCTGAAAATCCCAAAAAAGTGTTAAATTCCTTTTTTCTGAAGCTTCTCGTACATAAATATAAAATGCAACAGGCTGTGGATTCGGACTGCAGAATATGCAGTTTACAATCTTAATTGGACTTTTTAGATTACCCTACGGCGTTAAACAAAGGCAGCACACTTACAAATCTTTCCTGGAGCTCTTTATCCTGCCTCAAACTGTTGTCTATCAACGCCAAATCTTCCTGGGTGTCTAGGGGGAGTAACAGATCCCCTGGCAGTAGGGCTGGGCAATATGGCCTAAAAATAAAATCCCCGATTTTTTCAAAAAAATTCTGATTTAAGAATTAAATCGATTTTTTTTCTCCCTCTACTTAAAATCAATCTGCAGATGACAAATAAATTGTTCAAAACAAGTTTTATTTTGTTTTGACTCATACACAAACGCACACACACGGGGCATGTATACCATTATGATTATTCATGCCAATTTTGTGGAAATATAAATTGGTTTGAGTGTTTTCCCTACCCTAAATTTTATTTAAATTTTTTTGGGGGTGGGGTTATATATTCAACAACAACAAAACGGATGCATGAGATGAAGTTGTTTTCACACATACAGGTAATTCACTTCTCGTTCCTCGCTAAAAGTTCAAATCATTTTAACATTATTGCGCAACCTTGCCCCTATTTTCACCTGTTGCTGAGTAACGTACGTTAACGTCCCATGGTTTCTTGAATGTAGCATACCTGTAGCAAGCTGGTAGCAAGCTCCTTAGTAGCGATAAAAACAAACGTCGAAGCGGAGCTCCGTGCTACAGAGCGGCGATTGCTAGTTGTTTTAAGCCACTACAGACCTCCGTCACAGCTCGGTTGTATCAGCGGCATTTAGTAGTTGTGTTGCGCTGGAAAATAGATCCTCAACAACGCAGGGTGCTCCTTCAGGTCAGCGGTAGCTGGTGGTTCATTTACCGAGAATAGGTAACTCTCAGCCGGGGACAGTGCACCGAGAGCGGCCAGTCATTTCGGCGGAGATTACGGATAAGTAAGTAATGAAACGACTGGTAAAGAAAATAATTAATGTTAGTCCCTGTCGCTGCCATGTTGTTTGTGTATCTCTATGGCAAACGCGCGGGGGGAGGGATGAGCCCGTTCGGAGCTACGGGAGCCCAGAGGAGCGGCGGCGGATGTTAAGGAGAAATTCGATTTTTCATTTAAACAAATCCACGTTAGCTACACATTCGAGTTAATCGATAAAATCGATTTATCGCCCAGCCCTACCTGGCAGGGATAACTCTCCAACAGTAACACTGGCACTGAAATGTTGCAGCATTGTGTCCATTTTGTTGTCCATGCTATGTACAACATCGCCAAACTCTCCAAGACGTCGCAGCAGTAGGGTCTGATCTGCACCTACAGGGGTTCCCAGAATAAAAGAATAAAGTAGTCAGTCCTGGTCTCTCAACTACTAGACTGACATTATGTACAGGTGGCCCCAGTGGGAAATAAACCACATGTTTTTTGCAAGTTGTACCTAATTGCCCAGTGCGTGCAAACCTCTTCAGCATTGTCCCAACTTGCTTCACCTGCTCTTGAAGGGAGCCGCTGTCATCCGAAGCTACAAAATGAAAGGCATATGGTAATTTTGAACCTACTTTACACACAAAAATAACATTGAAGAAAGAGTGAATGTTCTCACCTGCTCGTGCATTGCTATCCCCCAGAGCTTAGTTCTCCTCCCTCAGAGCTTTGTTTTCATTTTGGAGTCTCTGGAAAACGACATAAAAAAAATAAAAAATAAATAAAAATAAAACACAACTACAGGCACTATTTTCAATTCTGTTAAAACACTGGACGTTATGACATAGGCTTAGAATATACCTTCATAGCTGAAAAGCTCATGCTGTACACGAGATGCCAGGGGCGTCCAAGGGCAGTTTTCACCCATATGTTGCCAGGGTAAATTTGCTGCTGGGGTTGTAAAGCTTAGTACTTGACGAGCTGGGGGAACAAACCGCTTTAATTTCACTGCAGAGATTGCATATTCAGTAATTAAACAATTGAACTGTGAATCCAGAAAGTCAAGTGCTCTAATGAAAAACAGATTATGGATAAAAGGATTCCTCATCTTAAAGCGCGGTGAGTTGCTCAAAAACTTTAGTAAATCTGTTTACACAAAGAAGGTTGCCAATGCTTGCGTTAAGGTGTAGAGCCCCTGGTGATACTTTGAGCAAAGTATGTATGTTGTGTCGAGCCTTCTTAGTATTACGAAAATAGCTATTTTGAGACTAGCGTGAGAGTGCCCCTATCACTCCCATTCAAAAGGCCATTTGACCCAAAAACAATACAGTGAATCTTAAAAGTGGCAATTGTGTCCTAAATATGCTTTTAAACTGAAGTTTGACTCACGTACATTCACAAAAAATACCCTAGGATGCATTTTGGCAAGAGTTACACTTTAAATAGAATCAATAGTTTCCAAGACGACAAAAAAAAAAAAAGAAAAGAAAAAAACCCACAAATATCACTTACTTGTACTTAAACTCTTGGCTCTGTGAAGTGGAGTCTGGATTACTGGGGAGAAACCTGGTTCTGAGAAAGAGGAAACAGAAATTTGAAAATCTAACAAAGGGTATAGTTTAGTGGCAGGATCACAAATTAAGCATCACAGCAATACATTTTACATACCAGCTCTGAAGTCTACAGATGGCTCAACATTTTCCTCTTTTTCTGGAATCGATGGAACTTCTGGAGCATCGGGCAGCACTGAAACCTCGTTACCGGGAACAATGGGCCTCATTCACCAATATCTTCCTAAGTTTTCTCTTAAATATGTTCTTAAGAAGGTTCCTAAGAAAAGTCTACGTCGGATTCATGACGTGTTCTTAAACAGAAGATTTGTTCGCATCTGTGTTCTTAGGATTGATGAATCCCACGTCTTCGTAACTGAAAGCCTAATTAGCATAAAAAAACGCCCCGCAAATTCCCATATAAGGACATGACACTTCCTGTGCACCTCCTGGGAGATAGGTTTTCGGAGATTGTCGGAGCCGCAGTGGAGGATGTACTGAATCTCAGTACTTAAATAAAAGTACAAATAACAAGAGACATATTTACTTTAGTAAAAGTATAAGGTGTCCACAACCACAAACAAGGCCTGGCTTTTTAAAAAAAGTTCCTATCCTAACCAGCATAAAACGGAAATGTGTTGTTAGAATCGGAATGCGATTGGTTTTATTCATGGATGTATTTTAAGACAGTTTTATTTTCTTTAACCATGCAAGTAAGCAAATAAAGTGTGTAAAGCAGCGCAAATGGGGAGATGTGAAGAGGTCCAGCCAAATAAATAAGATATGAACGCGTCTTACGCAGCCTGGCGGAGGAGTAAACGACGCTGTGGAGAGAAATAGCCTAGATATAGCAACTTTGATTATAAAAACGGGAATAATAAAAAACATTTTTTTTTAATTTTCACTTTTACCGGGGCTGTATTACCGAGGGTCAGCGGCGCTGCGCCCGGGCTCTGCAGCACCGGAGCCGGCTTGGATCAGCGGTGCCCCATATATACAGTATCTACGGCAACCAAACTTTACTGGTGAGACAAACGTGTGACGGTCAGGAAGACGTTTTGGCAGGGGGGAAACTGATCAGAAAATGTAACGGAACATTGTAGAAATGTAGTGGAGTAGAAAGTATAGATAATTGCTGCAAAATGTAACAAAGTAAAAGTCAAAAGTAGGCTATGCACTATTGAGTCTATTTAAGTAAAGTACAGATACGTGAAAAATGTACTTAAGTACAGTTAGGACGAATATGTACTTTGTTACATTCTACCACTGCATTTTGGCCCAATAAATAGCGAACAATCACTAAATAACGCAGGATTTAATCAGTTTAATTGCTGATGTAAATTGCAGTGTTAGTGTTTTTTTTGCATACTGTGATTTATTTTTCAACAAATGATCAGAAATACATTACAGTACAAGACTATCATTGTAAACGACTGTAGAATTAAATAAAATGCAGTAAGCAATCATTTGGGGCAAATTGTCATCACTCAAATGTGCGTAAGAGTGCTTTTCAGTGTTCGTAGATTTTGTTCTTAGCTAAGAACAAATCCAAGTTAAAAAAAACATTAGCGAATGCCAGAATCTTCGTAAAAAAAAAGTTTGTAAGAAGGGTTTAAGAACACATTTCTTCGTAAGAACGGTTGGTGAATGAGGCCCAATGTTTTCAAAGCGCAATAGAGGTTGTCGAAACAGCCGCACTGCTGGTGCATCTGGAAGACTAGACGCCTCTTCATTAGAAGAGGCCTGGGGTCTGTACTTTAAATTTGAGATTCTCTTTCGCTTTCCCTTCTTGTCATCGTCCGTCGTTTCAACGCTGGAACCTGTTTGGAAGCGCACAAACTATCTCATCGCCTCTTGCCAAGATTCTAGATCAGGAAAGAATGAAAGAAAGTCAGTTATGCAACAAACCAAAATTACAGATGAAATGCAGGAAAATATAATACACAAGTCAGACCCATTTACCTGCTCCCTTCATGAACTTAAAATTGTTTCTTCCAGGTGCTGTGTGGAGGCGTGCAGCGGATGGCTAAATTATTGCCTTTGTCTTTTTTGCGGAGGTTAATTGGGGGCCAATAGCACATGCCCTCACTGAGCCACACTTGCGGAACCACAGCAAATGGCAGATCCTCCTCGTCCATAAACTGAACAATGGCAAACAGCATCTAAAATACAAGAAAATTTTGCATAAAGTATACATTTTGATTAATTTCCAGGCAAACATTAATGTAATTAATTAAAAATAAAATTCTCACCCTTTCAAAAAAAAGTCATTTTGACAAGTGGATCAATGGAAAACCAGCCTTTCCATCCGGGCAAGGAAGAAGATAATATTTCTTCTGCACATTTGCTGTATGTGTAAAGCGGAGTGTATTTGATAGGCCAGATAAATGAAAAATGCCTAGCTTGGAAGATTCCACAGGGTAAGTAAAGAAATCAACCACTTTCCGGAAGCTCTTGTAGATGACCAAAGTGTTGTCCATTTCATCAACGACTGTATAACTACTATGTCCTTATTTTCCAACAGGACACAGTTGTCTCCCTCCGAACATTTCACAACAAAGTCTCGAAAGTAACACTCCTCATACTGCTTTTTCACAGGAAGACCGTGAGGAGTGGTCCATGGTTGTGCTCTCTCAAGGACCTTGTTTCGGAGACGTTTGTTCTTCTGTGCTGACTTCTCTCCGACAATCGGTGAACAACCTTTCCAGTAGTTGTGTAGGCTTGCGCAACAATTTCTTCAGGCGCCCAAGGAAGTTTTCAAATGGGAAGCATGAGATGTTATCAAGGACACCATACTTTTTGGCATCTTGGCTGAGGTGCACCAATCCATGCATGTTGTATGTCACATGTTCTTTTCCATAAAGCTTGCTGCAGTGATCAACAAAGAGAACCAACATTCTGTGTGCATAGTCTGCAAGGTCAGCACATAGGGACACATTCAGTAGGATGGTGATGCCAACTGAAAGCAGCATGAAGTTGTTGTACACTTGAGTTGGTACAAGGCCTTTTAAGCTGACAGGTCCAGTGTACAAGAGGAACTGCCTGAATTCTGTAGCTTTCCAACGCTCAACATCTTCCATGGATCGTTGCTTCCTGTTGAACTCGCACGGAACATGAGGTGTGAAGGTCAGGAGTACTCTGGAGAGCTCTTTTACCATGTTGGGCGAAAATCTTGTCAGCCGCCGTCCCTTTAGCCAAAGATGCAACAACTTTCTTGTCACTCCAAGGCATACCAGATGCATATAATCCAGTGGGAACTGGGTGACCAAACCAACAGACAACAATGCCAATGGCGTTTCTCCACACTGATGACTGTCATCAGAAAGTTCGTCACGGAGTGCATTGTCTAATCTTAGAGTAGCATCTGTTTGAGGAAAGGTCATCCTGTTCTCGTAGTGGACCCACTTTGAACACACTTGTCACACCCATAATATCCGCTGTGACCTTTCACATTTCTAACAAGTGCACGAGCAGGGGCGTCACAGATGAAGGTTGATATTCTGAAAGAAAGTGCTCTCCCTTCAAACCGAACTCCTTCCGTTTCAAGTCTCTGTGCCTCTTCTACAAACGGATTCAAAAAGTGAAGGCTGGTTGGATTCTTCTTCCCATAATAGAGACCAATGACAAATGGAAGTTTGTTTTGCTGGACATTATCCCACGTATTGCTCAATTAAACCAAGAACTGGCAGGAATTGGGCATTTGAGCTTTTGAAAAGTGGAAGTCCATAAACATTAACTTGCATTGAAACTGATGTCAACTTCTGCAATTCAGGAGACACTAACAACTGTGATAGTATTCCACTTTCAATTCGAGAGTGATGGTATACACCACCTGAGAGTTCTGTTGTTTTAACACAAGTCACTGTTTTCAGAAGAGTTCTTGGGTCTTTAGGAAGGGTTGGATGATCCTTGGACAAAATGGTTAAAAGCTTACCAAGTGCCACATGGGGATCATGTTGTCAATAGCCCACCCTGCCAATTGTGTCCTTAGGCAATCCTCTTCCTCTTCACTATCTTCTGTGCTTGAGGAAAACATTTCACCAGGTTCATATACCTCATCAACAATTATTTCCTGTGCTTCAGGGGTTACAGTTTCTACATAGCTTGTTGTAGCCATTCCATGTTGATGTTCAATAACATGAAGATTTACTTGGTCAAAGTCGTGAATAACAGCAAGTAGAGCATTGTTTGCAGCTGCAATTTCCTGTTTGTCCCTCTCAACTCCTTTCAATATTCTTCTCCTTTTGGCCCAATAACTAGACATTGTGAATAACAATGCATTTACCTTTAAAGGCAAGACAATTGTCTAACAGTAGGTCTCTTGGGTTAATATAACCGGTTATGCTCTGGTCAAGGTATCTGCAAGAAAATATGAACAAAACCGCATTGTTAACGTTAGGAATATACAATAGCTATGCTGTGGGGGAAAAAAAATTATCAGCCAAATGTGGAACAGTGAAATTGTTAAACTAAAATGTATTCATTGAAAAAGTACAGCAGTTCAGAGAATTAGAAATCCAAATTGCCTTAAATCCAGAACGAAGCAACACAAGACAACACTTGCTAGCCACTGTAGCTACACTGAACTGAACTAGCAGCATATTTGTTTGAACATAAAAAAAAAAAATTTAACAAAATTTAAACAACCTATATACATAATTCTCTTTTGTTAGAAAACATCAAAAGTTAAATTTAATCTTTGTAGATGTAAAGCTTTGGCTACCCATTGTAGCTAGTTACATTTCTACATGTTGTAGGTACAGGATCCGTTCTGCACATGCGCAAAATGTTCGCACATGCGCAGTTGTACGAGGATTTACGACACTGCACGATCTGTTCCACGCTTCTGGTCGACAGCCAAGCTAACGTTAGTTTAGCTAACAGCTAATTTGGCTAACTGCTAGCTGAGACAGCATGTAATAACTTTAAAAGACCCTCAAAATAAAAACTTCAAAAATAAACGTTAACATATATAACAGCTGTTACGTCAGTTCTACTTTACTGGTGCTCATTTAAAATACAATCACTCAATATTTCGTCTTTGTTATTAATGTAAAGTCTTAATTTAGCTGTAGCCTGCTTTTCCCATTAAGTTTGACTTAACGTTATTTTAGACTGAATCTAGCTGTCAGCTAGCGGTTAGCCGAATTAGCTGTTAGCTGTTAGCTTCCGACACTGTAACAAAGGCAAAACAGCATGTGCTAGCTAACACTTGCTAGCCACTCTAGCTACTGTACTAGCAGCATACTTGTTCAGGCAAACAAAATCATTTAAACAACTTAACGCAAAAAGGAAACATGTACTTACTTAAACGATGGTAGTCGATGACTTTGCTAGCTAGCAAACTGCAGGCTGTAGCAGACTGTAGTAACTCATGATTGACTGACAAACTAATGCGAATTTGCTCTAGTTATATAGAGAGCCAAAGTCCCGCCCTTCTACTTCCGGTCCATGGGACCTTAATTCAGAAAAAATATGAACGAGAGTCAGAGATAATTATTTTTTGATCCCGTTGGAATTGAGCCATGGATTACAAATATGATGTTCGTCAATTTAAAACTATTATTTTTCAACCAAAGAAAGTCTCAGTTTATTGTTAAACTGTTGAATTATAAGACGAAAATACGTAATTAGAAAGACACTTCTCATGGATGATGTCTCTGAAGTAATTTAAATGTAATTTCCTAAACCTTACCTTATCATGGAATCAAGAGTCAACAATGTGTTATAAACCCTAATGGACCCTTTGGAGCAAAAAATTGATATAATTCACATAGTCTATTATGATTTTATAATCGCTTCAAATGTTAAAAGTAGCCTAGTTAAATGCTGTCAGTTCCACTCTTAACTTAACCTGACTCCGCCAGATGGATTGCTTCGCATTTGCTCAGCATATCCATCTGGGAACTTTCCGTTGGAGAACTTTTGGAAAGGGGTGAAAATACTGGTTAGCTGATTGGATGAAGCATCTGTCTATCACCTATGTTGGTGATAGACGGGCCAAATCAACCAATCAGATCCACGAAGCGTATGAAAATACAACCACAAGCCCGCCCCTGCTGCTGCAGGCAAAGCATAGCTTGTTAGCTCAGCAAGCAAGCAACATGTCGGTAAAGGATATTTGCCGTTTGTGTAACGAGAATTTAGGAATAAAAGGCACCATTTCAGGTTCCCAGACCGCTGTCTGAAAATACTGGTTAGCTGATTGGATAAACCATCTGTCTATCACCACCTAACCCGCCTCAAAACCGACGCTGATTGGCCTGGTCAAGTGGCTAACGGCTCCAAATTTTCTCTGCCTCAAAATGCCAGACTGATCTGCGAGTGGAAAACTGGAGCTCGCGAGATCAGGACGGTCTCACGAGGCTACTCTTAACTCCCAACATACCAAACCAACATGGCTGGTCGATTTTGAGAGTAGCCTTGTATTTCAAAGCGGCTTGCCACAAGCCGGCCGCGGTCCATTAGACGGAGGCATCCGCTACAGAAAATGAAGCAGTCGGCCCGCCGGCTGTTCGCCGACGGTATCTCGCAAGAAATGGGAGTGACGTATTCGGTGGCAAATCCCCGCCAGCGGGACGCACCTATAGCCGACAGTTTAGGGCCGGCGGCAAAAAGAAGCCCTGCGGATATGTTTTGCTATCTGGGTAGAAGCTATGTGTGTATACATGTATATAGAAGCTATGTGTGTATACATGGATATAGAAGCTATGTGTGTATACATGGATATAGAAGCTATGTGTGTATACATGGATATAGAAGCTATGTGTGTATACATGGATATAGAAGCTATAATCTTTGAGCAACGAAACGAAAAAAAAAAGATTTCAAAAACAAAAATAATGTGTCCAAAAACCTTGAAAGAAGTGCCAAAAAATAATAATAAAAAAGTGACAAAAGTTGAAAACAACAAATGTAGAAAAAGAGACAAAAACGTCAAAATAAGCAACAAAAACTTGAAATTAAATGGTCACAATTGCTGAAAATGACAAAATGTTGGGGAAAAAAAGCCAAAAATGTTGGAAATATCTAAAAATATCCATGCGTTAAAACAAAAACAGAAACAGCTTAAATCTTCCCTAGGGCATTATTAATCCTGCACACAAAGCTCATTAACTGACATAACAAGCATCAAATCACAACAAAGTCTGTATGTGTGTTAAGGCTGGGCGATATGGTTGAAAACTGTATCACGATATAAGTTTTTCATATCGGTCGATATCGATAATTATTGATACTTTTTATGACCTATTTAAAATAAGGACCAGGAGAAAAATATATTAAATTTAAACATTTTTATTTTAAACTTAACCCTGCTCTGATTATAATCCCCTCAGTTATAAAAGCAGAAATGTCAACACAACCATGGAAAACACTCAAATAATTAAAATGTAAACAGGTCTAAAATCACAATGAACACTTAACAATTATCTCTTAACATTAAGGTGCAAAATTAAAGAAGAAGTAAGAAATGCTTAATAAAGTGTCATAAAATAGTGCAAAGTGTTAAATATAATAATAAAAATATAATAAACCTGAGAAGGAACTATTTTCTGCAGGTTTAGTGCTAGGTTGGTAACCTGGCTTCTGGACAGTGCTCAGCATGTCTGCCTTTGTTATTTCTTTGTAGCGTTTAGTAAGGCGCTGATGCAGAGTACCTCTCCATGGCGGTCTGCTGCTTGTGCCGTGTTGCAGCTGCAGATGTTGTTGGACGTTGATGGCGAATACGGCTGTGCTCGAAAGTGTGAGCGCGGCTAAAGTGGTAAAACAAGTTTATGGTATTACCAGTGTTGGTGGGGACGACGGTCTGACGACATTGGTCTGACTACGGTCAGACTTATAAAAGCCCCAAAAGTGCCATACTGACTTTTCCTGTTTTATCAACGATTTCCTCGCTCGCTGCGGCACTCACTTTCTACTCCACGCCGGTTCTGTGGGTTCTGTTATTGAAGAAAACGAGACAGCGATGTGGCGCAACCAAACATGATACTGTTACATGATTGGCTGTTAGAGTGTCACTCCCTACGTTGCTAGGTTGCCAGAGAGTGAGGGCCTTTGTTCATGCAACCAAACTTGATTCACAACCTCTGGTTTCTTCTGATGAAGAAAAACAAGTTATCGAACGTTTTATCGACCGCATGTGTCTATTGCGATACATATCGTTATCGTTTTATCGCCCAGCCCTAATGTGTATGTGTGTGTGTGACTGTGTATTTTGCAGCTCAGTTTTTCAGTGTAACCTAGAAGTTATCCTCGTATGTTCCCGTTTACTACCCTGGAAATCCAGAGTTCTCGCGAGAGCACAATTTGAATTTGCTCAGCGAGTCACACTGGCATTGACTAATGATGCTCGTTACCTATGCCCTTGTAGCCGAGCTGCACCAATCACATTGGTGTATCTGATATAGGTGGGCCAGAGGCGAGCTAAACACATGACGACAGTTTAATTTACCAGTTA
Organism: Perca schrenkii; assembly: GCA_025617405.1. NCBI lineage: Eukaryota > Metazoa > Chordata > Actinopteri > Perciformes > Percidae > Perca > Perca schrenkii. The sequence continues at coordinate 51,267 of JABUOV010000127.1, read as the reverse complement.
GCTCCGCTGGTAGCTAAGCGTATAGGTATACGCTCTGGATACGTCACCCCGTGTATTGTTATGATTGGTCGTAGTCTTATCCAATTGCGTGCGGTGAGATTTTCAAATGCGTGCTTGGTGCCGCCCCTCGAGTTGGGCCATTTTAATTACTCAGTGCCAGACCCTTAATCTTTCGGATTTGGGTCTGGCTTTCCAGGCTACATGCAGTCTTGTAAAACAGGATGTTTTTTTTAAAGTTTCCCAGCAGTGCAGGGCGTGTTGGAGCGTGTGAACACAGCATCCCTCTTTCATTCTGCAGTAAAAAACCCTGATGGAGACACACGTTCTGAATGTGTGTATACATCTCCAAAGAATGCTTCTAAATCCTGAATATTATCGATGTATCACACACATCTTAATCAGAAAATTCTAAATTTGGTAATAGAACTTATTCTGAACATCAACAGAATATGTTGTTCACATAACCCGTATAAAATGTATAATATTGTCATATTCAGAATGATAGTGTAATATAAGTGATCATGTAAACGTAGTCGTCTCACTGTCCCTGTATATATGCACATGTAAAGGAGTTAATGTTGGCCAGCAGATGAAGTGCTCCTGTTCATTTGGCTTGCCGATTTCTGGTTCTGTGTTTCCCGGGGCCAGCGCCAGCTTGGGGACGGCATGGGCTTAGTTTACCCAAACGTGCGTCTTGCCCACAATCAGAAGTTTATAAAATGTATTCAGCCAATGGAAAAAATAGCACACAAAATACCAGCAGCGTTTCTAAGTTGTGATTGGGTGGGCAGCCTCCACCTCGTCTTCTGGGCATGTTCAGGCCACAGAGCTCAACAGTGTGGTTCCGGAAGTAAAAACCCTGTTTATTTTCTACAAAAGGATATAGATCATCAGCCATAACATCTAAACCCTCCGAGGTAGACTGACCCCGAGCTACAAACATTTCTGCTCCTGTAGAAGTTTGAAGTCTGTATGAAATCAACCTGGTTTTAAGAAAAACATGTTTTCTCCACGATCTTATGGAGAAAAACTACTGTACCCGCAATCCTAAGCGTAACAGCAACATCTCTGATTGGTCCAACTCACTGTTACCATAGAAACGTTTCCCGTACCCGCAACACCGCGAACGTCTAGAGCGAGCTTCTACCACTGAAGTCTCTGATAGTTTCTGTAATCCGTGTTGTAACTTTTGCCTTTTTTACTGTTTTCAAAATGTTTTTTTGTGATGAATCAAATGTTTTATGCTCACTATTCATCTCGTAGCTGGTTGGCTCGGTTCCAGACTTAAAACTCTTTATATCCGCAATTTTTGAAAAACGTCAATGAAAGAATTGAATGGGGGAAAAACATTTCCGGAACCAGCGCTGTTGTGTGGGCGGTCACTATTGAGCTCTACAGGTTCAGAGCTCTGAAGCAGACCCGTCCGTTGCTTTGTGTCCACTCTCTCTGTTTTCCACCTCCGATGTGGAGCAGGGTACAACCGCTTCCCTAAACTTTGACTTAGCCAGAGACCCAAACGGGGATCTCTCCGTCTGTAGACGGTCTAGATAAGATACTGCCATATGATCAGAGTAACAACGTAAGCCTAACGCCAGAAACACACCGCATGCTCAAGCGCCATGAATAGCCGTGAAGCACCGTGAGGCGGAGCTGTTTTAATTTCGGCGCCCATGTTATCCAATCTGTCCGTTAGGGGTGGGAATCTTTTACCATCTCACGATTCAATTCGATTCCGATTCTTGAGGCCACGATTCGATTCAAAATCAATTTTCGATTCAAAAAGCATTTTCGATTCAAAACGATTCGATTTTATCCATAATCGGGTTTCTGATCATGATCTACTCTGATCTGCTTCGCTATACAGAATGACAAACGGAGACATTAAAGTGTCTTTTTCACATTTTAAGTTCAATTCTCAGGGAAGTGCCTTTTATCAAAAACATTGTCTGGTTCTCAATTGCTACTCATTAGTAGCTAGCTATAAAATAAGTTGGAACAAAAATAAAGTGCTTCTTCATAATACAAAATGGTTGAAAATAGAGGCTTTTCCCAGGAAAGTTGCAGTTTACCACAAATATCATGTAGAACACAACCGGTGAAGACAAAAAAAAGAGAAAGCTATGCCATAATCAGAACTAGTATCTATATAGGCTAGCCTATATTTAGGCCAAAGTAACAAATGTGTCCAAAAAGTTAGTCTACACAAGTTAGACTACAGTTACAAAATGCAACAGGTGTCATGCGCGGAGTCTACTCCTCTCGCACGCATCACACCGGGGCTGTTGGCTGTATTGTGGAGCTTAAGTGCAACATGGAGCTGGAGGATGTAAAGAAAAAAAGAAAAACGGGAGAATTACCTTTGAGCAAGTTTGGAGGAAAGTCGGAGGTATGGAACCATTTTAATCAAGTCGTGGGAAGTGACAACATATGTGTCGGCTTTGTTGAGTGCATTAAGTGCGGCCGCTGTTCGCCTATGACAGCAAATAAAACGGAGAAGTGAATGATGAACAGACACATGAAGCAGGCTCGCCATGGCAGAAAAGATGATAGTCAGCCTTCAACGTCCTCTTTTGTTACTTCTCCAAGCATAGACTGCCCCTGAGGGCTAGGCAAGCGGGCAAGCCCTCACAGAGAAATACGTTGTTTTTTTTTTTACGTTTCTTTATTCAGATCCATTTGCGATCCGTTCCTTTCTGAATAAACTAACAGCAGTTTACATGCTTCGCTCCTGTTGCATTATTCATTAAGATCACTTTAAAACAGATTTTTGCAGTTCAAACAACTCTGAATTGTAGTTGAGAACGTCAGTTATGACGGCCCACGGATTAAAAAAGTGTTGGGTTGAAATCGGCTCGGGCTCATAATTCCAGTTAATGTGTCGGGCCGGGCTCGGACACAACGTGCACAGGCTCGGGCTGGGTCGGGCTGGATATTTTGGGCCCGATCTAAGCTCTACTATATCTCCAGCGGTGGAGAAAACTCTCTCAGCTGCAACGCTAGTGCGTACCTCGGCTCCGCTGTCTGTATGCAGACGAACCCCTCGTTCTCCACCACACTAAGGCCTTAGGTCTTTGGCGATGAAGCAGGCGATAGACAGAGCTATTTTTTTTGCCCTCTCGGAGTTGGCAGGAAGTTTCGTGAAGCACTGCAGTATGCGTTGGTCTGCAGCTGGCGGACAAACTTTAGCTTTAAGTGAAGACGGGGCTGGTTGGATCTCCCTCTCATCCATATTTGCTTCCTCTTTGTTTTAGTGATTTGCCGCTCACGTTCAAAAACCGGCTGCGTGGTGACGTCCGGACGTAGTTACGAAAATGGAAGCGAACAGCCAGCTGATTTTATTTATTTATTAAATCGATTCTTGGAAATTTCAGATCGATTCTGAATCGTTGCAAATGAGAATCTAGATTCTTCTGTGAATCGATTTTTTGGCACACCCCTACTGTCCGTTCATGCTGGCTGCGATCAGACGCGGAGCGACCGCACGCTGCAGCGATCGTTTCGGCGTCTCCTTTATTTCTTCCACAAGCCGCGAGCGAATGTGTCAAGCCATGCACAGGAAAGCCACAGTGCAGGCGGATACTTTACAAAAATAAAACATATTTCAATGTAAAACATCCAGGTTTATGGTGATTTTGGCTGTCTTGACTTCTGAGCTGTCTACAGCAGGCACATGGAGAGAGAGACACAAACACTTACTGGGAGGAGAGAGAGAGAGAGAGAGAGAGAGAGAGAGAGAGATCTAATTTCTACGTATCACATTAACCAGCAGCTAGCAAGCAAGACACGGGAACTTGGCTCCGGTCTTTTAGCAGTTTTATCATATATTCACCGACAGATAAACTGTAAAAGGACTGTGCTGCTACGTTCACAGCTACAACTTTACTGCTTCTTCATACTCATCAACAAACGCACCTCCCTCTCTTTCCCTCTCTCTCCAACGCGCACTCGTAAAAGAGATGGCTGGAGCAGCCACTGTGTGCGCATCACGCATAGTGTGTGTGTGTGTGTGTGTGTGTGTGCAATAAGCATTAATATTAGCTATTTCTTCTACCTGCCCACCCTAATATAGCAGGCTAGAACCGGCCCTGGTATGAATCTACTCCAAAGCGGCAATGCAGGACGTGTGAATGCAGCCTAAAGCAGTCTTTATAAACTTCAACAGGTTTGTGGTGAACCCTGGGCTTCGTCTTAGAGCTACACTTCCTACGGACTAACAACAGAAGCGTGTTAAACACTAACAAAAACTCAGATATGTTTAGTTTTGTCATTGAAGACAAACAAAATCAACATATCCTTCAATTTGAGGAACCGTCTTCTTAACATTGTTGCTGAATAATTTTCAGTGTTGGATTTTGCCACGTTTAATGGAATGGTAGATGTTAAATTGTAGAAATATTCACATTGTTGGTGTTTCAGCTTTACCTCAAGATGTTCTGGAAGTGATTGTTGGTGGAGAGGAGCAGCAGGAGTGTAGCGCCAGTGTGGACCAGCAGGAGCCAGAGGCCCCCCCACACATTAAAGAGGAACAGGAGGAAACTGTGGAGCTGTCAGGAGGCAGAGCAGCTTCAAGGGCTGGAGGAGGCTGATATCACCAAGTTCCCATTCACTCCTGTCCCTGTGAAGAGTGAAGATGATGAAGAGGAAGCTCAGTCCTCACAGCTTCATCAGAGACAAACTCAACACATGGAAACAGAAGGTAATTGTGACGTTTTGAAGGAGTGCAGAGAACCTCCGTCAGGTTTGAGAAGTCATGTGATTGTGTGTTGATGTAATCACACAGCAAACGTTAACGCTTATAGACAAATAATCAGTGCAACGGTCTTCTGTTATCTGAGCCAGTGGAAGCATGTAGATGTTAAATAGAAGAGGCCCCAGAATGGAGCCTTGGAGAACTCCGCATTTCATATTTGTCCGCTCAGATGTTTATCTATAGACACAAAGTAGTCCCTGTTCTTTAAGTAGGATTCTAACCGGACCAGAAAATTAAATAAGAATAAGATAAGCCTCAGGTGAAATGAAATACCATTTTTTTTTTACCAAGTCAAGAGATTTGAAAAGAGACTGTGTACTATTGATGCTCTCTCTCTCTCTTTGTGTGTTTCCTGTTTCCTGTAGATGTGCAGCAGCTGTTGGTGGTTAAAAAAGAAGTTCCCCCTGAGCAGCAGGAGTGTAGTTCCAGTCTGGACCAGGAGGAGCCAGAGCCCCCCCCCACACACACATTAAAGAGGAACAGGAGGAACTGTGGAACAGTCAGGAGGGAGAGCAGCTTCAAGGGCTGGAGGAGGCTGATATAACCAAGTTCCCATTCACTCCTGTCCCTGTGAAGAGTGGAGATGATGAAGAGGAAGGTATGAACAACGTTAACAGGGTTTTTAGGGGAAAGAAAGGGGTAAAAAAAATCTGCAGAAGTCAAGAGCATAAAAGTTCAAGAGAGCCTGGTTTTTATTTTATTTTAGGAGTGCACTGGGCATGAAGGTCTGGCTCTCCACACAGCATTCATGGATGGGAGAAAGTTTGTGTGTGCGCTGAGCCCCAGTTAGTGCTGCGGGAAAATAAATAAATAACTGTTGTTGGGACTATGCGTGATCTGGCCATTCGGGAAGACAGTTGTACGTTGCCATGGTAATCCACTGAGCGCAGGTAGGCCACAGAGCCATATGCAGGGTCCAAAATGAACACTCACCAGTTGCCAAATGAGGTTACATTTTCTGTTTGGTGAGCAAGTCTCAGTGGGCTATCCGCCACATGGCGAGTAAATGTTTGTACCAAAATGGTTCTGTTCAGCCTTCATTTTGGTAAAGCTGCAGCTAATTTCTGCTGTTCCTCTGTTGTCTACATGTCCGTTAGACAGCGTTTACCTCAGGCTAATTAATTAGGTCGTAAGTGGCGATTTTTGGCAGCCAGTCTTCCAAAAGAAAGCGGCAATTTGCGAGTTCAAACCTTTTCTCGGCCAACAGAAGGATGTAAATGGACCGCATTTCCATTGCCCTTTTCTAGTCCTTTCACTCACATTCATATACTTTGAGATTGGACTGCAGGGCCTGGGATCGAACCGCAAACTTTGTGATTGTTAAGGCCCTGACACTCCAACCCGATTATCAGCCATCGGACAGTCTGGCGAGGTCAGTGACTTGAGTCTGTTTGGTGTGTTCTGTGCCGTCGTTAGCTGGAGGAGCCGTCGGCCTTCATTTGGGCCGATTTGAGATGTTGAATCGGAAGATGGGCAGTCGGAGTCAATGACCAATCTGATTGGTGGAGCGCTAACCGGACATGACGAGCGGGATGAGCCTGACAAACGCCTCTCAAAATCTGACGAAAATCTTTTAAACTGACCTCTGTCGATCTGAAATGAAGACAGATTCAGCAACTGCATGGGCTATTTCTCGCTTAAAAAGTTTCGGTGAACTATTTTCAGTGTTTCCCACAGATTAGAAAGTAATTTGTGGCGGGACACACACGCTGTTGTTGTCCTCCTGTCCTACTTCAATGCCTAAAGAAATCTCTCTGTCTCTCCCTGACCCCGTCTTTCACTGGTTGAAGCCTGAAAATATTGTAAACAAATTAATAACATAACTAATTACACTGGTCTGACTGTTCAGCTCTGTTTCAGACTGATACCTCTGGTTCAGGCTGGTCCTCATCCTCAACACCTGCCTTTTTCAGTCGCGGAAAATACTTTTCAATACTCATCTTGATTGAAGCAGCAAACATTCAGTGTAAGAGTAAAAAATGACATAACATTATTTATAATACGTTTATTTGATTCACAGCTGCTACATATAGTGTTTTGACCTTGACAACCCAACTGCATTTGGATGCAGTTTATAAACTTGCAACTAGTTAACTTTCTAAAGCAGGCACAATCTAGGCCTGCACGATTCTGGGAAAAATACGAATCACGATTTTTTAGCTTAGAATTGATATCACGATTCTCTGCAACGATTTTATTCTCATGAAGTGTAATGTTTATTGCACACATGAACCATGACAAAACAAAACAAATTGGCAGTACCAAACATATTTGTTTTGGCACCTATAGAACATTGCACATCACCACAAGCCTGTAAACATAGAGGCTTCAATGAATAAAGAAGAAACACTAACTGCTTGTCTTTTGTACAATTAACATTCAACTGGCCATTCAAGTAGGTTACCAAAAATAGAAGTTTAACGCAATGCGCTGAATATGGCCTGAACATGGCTCTAAATAGGCTAATTGAAACGTCATTCACCATTCTGAGGGTTCAGTGTCTAAAGAAAAGGAGCATCAATTGGCCATTGAAGTGCAGTTGCAGTATCAAAAATTAATAATTTATTTTGTATATATAGCAGCACATTGTCTTTAATTCCTGGCCTTTTAGTAGTTTAATGTTTCTTGAGCCAACTCTACACACCTGTAAATGAAGGCTTCGATGAAAAAAGAAAACAAACATTCAACTGGCCATTCAATTAGGCTCTAAAAATTGTAACATAAATAAAACACAAATCTGCCAACCTACTAAGGCGTCAATGACAAAAGAAAATGAATATTAATTTGGCCATTACAAAAGAGTAAATTAAATGATATTTTCTTTGGGACATAGGCCTCTCACATAATCCTATATGTGACCCTGAATATGGCACTTAAAGATTCCTGGCCAGAAACACAAGTCTATCAACATGCTCTGGCTTTAGTGATGCACGGTGCCAACAGCCGCTCAGAAGGTGAGCTGGTAGCTGGAATGCATAGGTATTTCTTCACCAACACAGACAACCGTGGATATACATTGCTATTTTGCCACCACCAGATTAAGGGTTCATCTTCACTGTCGATGTTGCATGTCAGAAGATATGCCTCCAGCTCTGTGGACACTGCTTGCTCTAGAGAAGAGGGACTTGTCGTCATTGCCTTGTGCTGCTTTGAAGAAACTTCCCAGAGTCTTTCGGCCCTTCTTCATGGGGGGTGCTGGGGAGGCATTTGGCTGGAGATTTAAAATTAATTAATAATCTCAATCAATATTAAGTAATATAATATCACAACAGTTCAGGACAAGACAATTGTATTGAAATGTGGAAATGACCTTACCGTAGCTAGAGTTATGCCAGTCATCTCGTCTGTCAGTCTCGCTGCGGCTTTCTTCTCTGCACTGATGTAGTTCATCTTGAACCTAGGATCGAGGGTTGTGGCCATGTCGAGTAGATCCTGAGTTTGGGGATCACTGTACTTCTCTTGCAGATATTTCAGGATGTTTGACTTGATTGATTTTGTGAATTCTGTGTCATCCTCTTGCACAGCCAAAACAGAGGTTTTGAAAAGGTGGAGAACCGGCTTCACAGAGGATATGCCGACATATAGTTCTCCAGAGAGGGCATCGGTGAATTCAGCCAGAGGACTTAGGGTGTTGTTCATTGCCTCGAGGACTTCTATCATTGAGGGCCTGTGAAATGGCTGGAAGCTGTTCCAGGATCCTCTGAATCATCTCTTGCCTTGATCCCCATCTTGTTGGACATTCTGTTTTCAGTTGATGCTCAGGGAGTTTGAGCTCTTTCTGGACCATGGCAAGGTTTCTCCTCCGTAACCAGCTATGACTGAAAGTGCTCACAATCTTTCTGAAAAGGCCTGTGACACGGTCAATTCGTGGATCTTTCATGGCATTTTCTAGAAGAAAAATACAACAAATCTGAATGAGTACAACACAAACTATTAGTCTGTAGTATCACAAATAATTTTATGTTTTTATTTATTTGTAGTAGTAGTATGCCCTACAGTACACACACACACACACACACACACACACACACACACACACACACAGTTACAGTTACACGCACACACACCAACCCACCTATTGCCAGATGTAGCCTATGGCCAAAACATTGGAGCCTGGTCTAGTTGTTGATGGAGATTGCCTTCACTATGTTTGATCCATTGTCTGTTATACATGCCATTTTCTCCTCTTCCAAACTCCAAGATACTAGGGCATCCTTCAGTCCCTGTGCCAAGATCTCTTGTGGTCGTCGGGGAAAAAAGCAGTCTGTAGGCACTTGCTCTTCATGGTGAAATCAGTCGCTATGAAGTGGACAGTTAGGCTCATGTACGGTTCCATTGTTCGGCTGGACCATAAATACGTTGTTGCTGAAAAATAATCCACTTCCTGCACTTCTGCCTCGACTACAGTCCGCACTTTCTTGTACATATCTGTCAGTGCAATGTATGAAAAATAGTTGCGGGATGGTATTGAGTAGCGTTTGTCCAATGTATGGATCATCTTTTGAAATCCGTCACGTTCTACGTTGTATATTGGAACCATATCTTTTGCTAGATGGTAAGCAATGGCTTCTGTTATTTCCTTACTCCTACTGGAGTTATGTGGGTATGGCGTTGCATTGTGCAAGGTGTCCGTAATAGATGTCTGCTTTTTTGGATGACTTTCGGACCTCTTGCCTTGTATGGCTTCATCATATTGCACTTTGTGGTGACGTTTGAGGTGCTGGTAAAGATTTGTGGTGTTACCTTGCGGTGCTGCAACAAGGGCAAAGCAGGTCTTGCAAATCACATCAGACCGACCCTCGTCTTCTTGCTTGAATCCAAAATACTTCCACACCACCAAATGTGAGCCTTTATTCGGAACAAGTTCAGTTTGAGACTGAGTGGTTGGCTGATTCTCGTCACTAGTACCTGGGTTTTCATCAATATACATTTTGTTTATTTCCGAACTACCGCGCTTGTGATACACGTGACTAAAACGTGCACTCAAAAAACTGACTTTTTGGTATAGTAACATATATTAAATTACCAGTCATAATTTTTACATTGTAAAATTAAGTCAGTGAGAACTAGAATTTCTTAACTAAATATTTGAATTTTATTCATGTAATAGATGAACTGTGTAAGAGTAGTAACTTTTATTACATATTTACTCATACTATTTAAATGATTAATCGTTACTGCACATAAACCTGAAAACACTGAGTAAAATTTAATCTAAAAGTGTAGTGTGTGTTTGAATCTGTACATGCGCATTTGGACAGACAGGATACTCGCTACTTTCAGCCAATCAGCACAAAGGTAAACAAACGAGCCAGAGAGGACGGTTGAAGGTCCACGGAGACGCTGCTCGTGCTGCATGGTCGGGTTACCTCAGGTACAACGTCAATGTGAGTATATGATTTTCTGTTTTGCATTTGTGATAATATATATACCGCGTGCATTTTGATAGTTTGGTTGTGCTTGCTTGATGCAAAATTACGTTATGTTACTGTTTTAATCAGGGTTATTTCTGTACATTAAGGTTTAACTTTTAGCTAGCTAGCTAGCTGAAGTTACTAGATTAGAAAAAAACATTCGCGTCAAAAATGTGGAGGAAAGCTTTGCTGTTAAAGGAGAATTCCGGTCGATTTCAACCCGTAGCTCTGTTGTTTGTAAATCAGGAGTACTGTCAGTAGCGAGAAAAACAAAAACAAACGGTGCCGCCTACACCGAGTTATCCTCCTGCTAGATTTTGCACCCAACAGTCTTAAACAAGGCTTAAAAAGGGCAAAATTTAAACGTGTTTTTAGCCTCTAAACGTGTTCGAAATGCCATTACTAGTGCTTAGCCATGTGCAGTTATTCCTTACGAGGGAACACAGTAAATTTGACGGCAGTAGATGTGACAGAAAGGCATAAAAGTTGTGTTAATCCTTACCTCTGTTAACGTACTGCTTTCCGGTCAAGTCCTGAAGAATCGAGTGCCGATCTCATACAATCCAATAATCCAAAATGTATTTTTTCCACAAAAAAACGATTTGCCGATGTCCTGTCCATAGTAATGAGCATGTATCAACAGGCTGTAACCTGACACCGCACTGAAGCAGAGCTGACCTGCAGTTCAAGAGTTCACGAGCTCATTTGCATAGGTAACCTAGCAACGGCGGTGCCTGCCTGTCTGCAGAAGCAGGGAGGAGCTCACAGAGCTGACAGACGGAGCTTGGAGTTAGATCAGGACTAATATCAGAAAATGCTTCGAGTTTGTGCCTTTCCAAAATTACAGCAACCAAATGAAGAGCTATTTGAGCTTGAGCTTTCACCGTCTACAACCTCCGCAGCAGGGAGATTTTACCGTTATGCCTGGTTGCACTTGATGCGGGTACATGGTGGTGCTCATGTGGATACTGTATCGCAATGACCACCGACGAAGAAAGCCTGTGCTGTAAGGATACAGCCTGGTCTGGACGGGTCAACGGACATTGTTTCGCCCATACAGAGAGGTTTCCCCATCTGATCTATAAGGATGATCTAACCGGACAGACCTGATGGCCAGCTGTCTAATGAGTGAGTACAACAGGCTTTTGTGACTCTGTCTAGCTTAGGTACATTTGTTTTTAGTTGTAAATACACATTCAAAACCCTAATCAAAACACACCTCTTCAGATTAGCTTTTGTTGAAGTTAAAAAAGTTAAAACCATGGTTATGTTCTATCCTTTAAGTAATAAATTGTATGCTGCAATCGGGTTAGGAAAATAGGAATGAAAACTATTTGACTGAAAAGAATAGGTCCAGACTGACCTGATTATCACAATCACCACCTTTTGTCTCTGTAAACAAAAGGTAAAGACAGAGACTTTCTCTCCCCCTCTCTTCCTGTTTTCGGTTAAATTGATTAGATTAAACCCAACTAAGATAAACCTTTTGCCACACAGCATGAAAAAACCTTCTGCTTCCTTCAGTCTCCACCCTCCTGGTGTTTTTAGTCTGGGTTAGGACAATAGAATGTTGATTCCTGTAACCTTGTAAGAACTTGACATCTGCATGATAGAGCCTATTGATCTGGGTGCAAATGACCCGTAGGAGGCAGAGTTAAAGTTATGTCCTTCCTCATTGGACAGCGAACCTGTCACCATGCCAACAAAGAGCCTATCAGGAAGGCTCTTACTCACAAAGGAGAAAAGTAACCACCCAGGTGTAGGGGAATATAATTCGGAATGAGAGGGGATTTTGAGACTGATTGATGTAAATCCTGAAGAGGAAGCATATCTTTCAGTCCGCTGTCAGCTGCAGTGTCTTATGTTTTATGTTTATGTTTGATTTTGTTTTGACTGTCGTTCTCATGTTGTTTTATTAAACCCTTTTGCTTGACTTTCAATTAGACCCAAGCCTCTCCTTCCTCCTCCAGAAATCGAACGAACACGTCATTTAGACAATTCTTAACACTTTCCACATACAATAATCTTACATTTCTCACCTGATAGTTACTGTTTTTATTGTTTTTAATTGCTTCTAAATATGCTTGTTGTATGTGTTGGTTTTATTGCTTTTTTTAATGTGATATATGTGCTGGTTTTTACTGTAAAGTGTCTTTGAGTATGATGAAAAGCCCTCTATAAATGAAATGTATTATTATTTATTATAAATAAATGCCTCACTTCTTTAGTGAAATAACCAAAGTATGGCCATTACTAGGAATAAACAAAGCAATTGCACAGTTATATTACGAAAACGTAAGAATATGTATATTGTACAAGTAAAGTTGAATAAGTAAATTGTAAGAATAAATAAATTGTAAGAATAAGTACATTGTACAGATCTATACTGCACCTGTCTGTTACAGTGGTTTTATAATATAACAATACACATTACATTTGTGCTTTTGTGTCTTTATTTCAACAAAAAGGAAATAACAATATCCCAATCTACACACAATTAATGTAAAGTATGTACAGTACAGTGTGTGGTTTTATACATAATCATGCTGCAGCATAGTCTGAAGTGTACAAAGAAAAAATAGTTCAGTACTCTTTTCCTAGGCCTAGAACATGCTCTTATAATGTGACCTGGCTTGAGCAACCAGTTCACTCTTATCCAGCAGAGGAACTGGGGCTATGTTACAAAGCAGTCGCCTTCTTCTCTGTCCATGACGGGGTAAGGGTTTTTTTCTTCTGTGGACTTGAAAGAACTATTTTGAAACTGGCTGGATGACCAGCTGGACGCCTTCTTGGGAGTTGACTGTGGCACTGCAGCTAATTCTGTGTCTATGTCACTGGATGGTGTCCCCTAAATAAGTAAGAAGGAGAAAGAGCATTGTAGTCAGACTCAATGGCCAAAACAGTAACATTGAGGATGCATTTATCATAATCAGTGTTGGGTGTAAGGCAATTACAGTAATATATACATTTTGACTGTAACGCAGTAATATAACTCATTACTAATTACATGTCGGTAATATCATACACGGGTCTCAGTAACGGGAGTTACAACATTTAGTGTTTTTTTTTCTTCAAGAATTCACCAACACCATGAAACATTTCTTCACAGAAAAAAATGTGAGAATTACAATAGCCTTGCAAAGTATAAATCATAAAGACGTTACCTCCAATTTGTCTGCAGCTGGTCTTTTCGCTTTAGGAATGGCGTTTTCCTTCAGATACCGGGACTTGACGCTCTTTTCGGTGAAGTCAATGTTCGCTACAAACACGGTAATCTCTCTCATGTAGCTAACGTTATCAAGGGAGCTGAAGTGCAACCAGGCATAACGGTAAAATCTCCCGGCTGCGGAGGTTGTAGACGGTGAAAGCTCAAGCTCAAATATCTCTTCATTTGGTTGCTGTAATTTTGGAAAGGCACAAACTCGAAGCATTTTCTGATATTAGTCCTGATCTAACTCCAAGCTCCGTCTGTCAGCTCTGTGAGCTCCTCCCTGCTTCTGCAGACAGGCAGGCTCCGCCGTTGCTAGGTTACCTATGCAAATGAGCTCGTGAACTCTTGAACTGCAGGTCAGCTCTGCTTCAGTGCGGTGTCAGGTTACAGCCTGTTGATACATGCTCATTACTATGGACAGGACCTCGGCAAATCGGTTTTTTTTTGGAAAAAAATACATTTTGGATTATTGGATTGTATGAGATCGGCACTCAATTCTTCAGGACTTGACCGGAAAGCAGTACATCAACAGAGGTAAGGATTAACACAACTTTTATGCCTTTCTGTCACATCTACTGCCGTCAAATTCGCTGTGTTCCCTCGTAAGGAATAACTGCACATGGCTAAGCACTAGTAATGGCATTTCAAACACGTTTAGAGGCTAAAAACACGTTTAAATTTTGCCCTGTTTAAGCCTTGTTTAAGACTGTTGGGTGCAAAATCTAGCAGGAGGATAACTCGGTGTAGGTGGCACCGTTTGTTTTTGTTTTTTTCGCTACTGACAGTACTCCTGATTTACAAACAACAGAGCTACGGGTTGAAATCGACCGGAATTCTCCTTGAATTTCACTTTAAGATGCCAAAGAGAGAAATAGCTTATTGAAAAGTAGAGGAGAGGAAATGAAGTTAAATTTTCCGCGTTTCTGCAGAAAAAGTGATCCCTTTAGCCGGTGATGATAAGCTCATACGTTTATTTCAGTGGCTTTCCGCGTTTCTGCAGAAAAAGTGATCCCTTTAGCCGGTGATGATAAGCTCATACGTTTATTTCAGTGGCTTAGTTAAGTTATTTTAAACGTACAAAAATGAATATAAAACATACTGAATTGGTCTGTGCGTATGCTGACTGAAAAAACAGTCAAGCCGTTTTTCCTGAATACAGCACAGCAAGTAAATTATCCAAGCTAGTTGTACCAGACAGATGGCAGCCTACTGCTATGCCATGTATACCAGTTGTGTACAGGTCCTTTACTTAAGTAAAAGTACTAACACCACACTGAAAATACTCCACTAGAAGTAAAAGTCCTCAATTGAAAACCTTACTTAGTTTAAGGTGATTATACACTAATGAAAACATAATTATGAATATTATTTTCCATTTCTGCCAGTAGATCCTCCAAACCCTCGGTATATTTAACTTGATTGAATATTGAACACAAAGCCTCTCATGCAAGTCCAGTCTTGTCAGTTAAGTTATTTCTGCTCATACACATATAAGTTCATCTGTATTTTGTTGTTAAGTCTTATAAATATATGTTTCAATTTACAGGAAGCAGAACAGTTCAACATTGAGTTGTGGTGTCATGTCAGGTCCAGGATATATATATATACAAGAAGTGACTGGTCTACGGTACAACATTCATCTCATTTAGGCAAGTAGAAATCTATGTATGCATGACTTAATGTTTTTCCCTATCCTTGATATTTTAAAAATCATTGTTTTAATAAAATATATTATAGACTACTATTCCGGACTGACACATGCACATACATAAACTTGAAATGCACTTCTCTCAGAGTTAAATGTAGACAAATAGTGTTCCTCTTGATCATTGTGCTAGTATTTAGCCCATTACCTGATGTTGTTCTTGTGAATCTTTTGTCAATTCAGATAAAGGAGGAATTCAGGAGGATTACAATTTCCCTGGAGCAGACCTTCATGTACAAACTCGACAACTTCACACCAAAAGGTATTGCCCTGATGAAGGCCAGTTGGAGGAGTCGTGGGGACCAAGCTGAGGACATTCTTGGACAAACTGAGTCAGGTGTGTTTGGTAAAAATTGTGCGTTTTCTCTGCTCTGTCTCTCATTTTTTACGTTGCTTCCCAATATGAATACACACACAGCACAAATCCTCACACTCAATGATAGCTACATTTCTTAACATCATCTGCCTTATACAAAACAACTACATACATTGATAATGTACACCTTAATAGACAGAACATCAGCCAACACCCAGTAGAAACATGTTACCTTGTGCTTCTCACATATGTCAGAATCATCAGAGTAAAGTAGAATTGAAAGTCTGAACTCACACTTGGTAGTTTCTATGCCCCTGCACACTCCATCTTTCTACACATGCTATGTGTACTTAAATGACTGCTTCTTCCTTGCAGATGCATGCTCTTATTTGACAATTCATTGTGTATGAATAATGGTTAATTATTAACACAATATTAATCTGTTCACAGAACCAAAGCATTGAGATGAGACGTGAAGCTATAAGCCGCAGCCTCATACTCTACCTTGGTGAGAAAGAAGAGGAACCTTTTGAAGATTGCCTGGTAAAGCATGATTTTAAATTTTTCTGTAAATGTTTCCTGTAATGACAATGATTAAAATTGTAATGTGTTATCATTCAAGTGCAAGCTAAAGTAAGTGAGAAAAGGTGCAGAGGCACACAATTTACGACATTGTAATGATAACATTCAAGTAACTACAATCTGTGCAGTGCAGCCATCTTGTGTCTGTGTGTTCTACAAAGGTTTTGCTAATATTGGCTTACTGTAAAATAGATTTAACTAAATGTAGCATAATCTGAGCTCTCCTTAATGATGTTCCTATTTAGCGTCTTCATCTTCAGATAATGAAGTCACTTTTTGTTTCTCAATTGGATTGTCTTTTTTTGTATGCAGGAGGACAACCGCAGTGATGCCAATCAGCACATCCTCAAGATCCTGGTGGTCCATGGTGTTGATGGAGAGCACCCAGTGGATGTGTCCATCATGCTCAAAGGCAAGGACGTGCTGCCAGGATGCGGCAGTGCCGCTAAAGCTTGAACACTGCTAATGGGGCTCATTTATGCCCTCAAACTTGCTTACCCCCCGACACTGCGCTACACTTTTGAGGTGTTTCAGAAACTGTTCCTGGGACTGGATGGGATTAAGCTGTCCCACAAGTACAAGCCTTAAAGTTAAAACTACTGTCTTAAATGCTGTACAGTCAACTTGTCCCTGGTTAAGTATTTGTGGGAAGTTGACAGTCTTGAAAGTTTTCCATTTTGACTATGGCACCTGTTCTTCCGGTCATTGATGTTTATTACAGATGAAGGGTAATAATGCTGATTTGAATGTTGCAATTGCACTGTAGTAAGGTTTTAACTGAATATTTTAAAAAGAAACTTCTTTTTGTCATGTGATATGGCCTTTTATTTTATTTTTGATGTATCTTGGGGAGAAAAGAAAATTGAAATGCAGTGTATACTGTAATTTCTTTTTTTAATTTTTTCAAAACAGCAAGAGCATATGCGAATATGTGTTTTTCATTAATGCCAATCATGCCATGTTATATTTTTGGCTGGTGCTTCACTTTGAATGCATGTTACACAGTTGAATAGTACATGTGAGTGATTCATTGGTGTTAATAACAAAAATAAAACATTTAATTATATATTGTATTTCACTTGCGTGCTTTGTGGTAAAAGTATATGGATAGAGAAAATGATTTATTTGGTAAAATGTATCAAAACAAAATTAATAACATATACATAATTGTAGTGAATAATATAAATGCATACATATAAGTAATTTAAAATGTCAAACTGAAAAAATTTAATAAAATGTACTTATTTACTTCATAACAGTAAATATCACTGATATGTAAGATTTACTTAATATTTTGATGACAGCAATGTCTTGTATATGAAAATATTTAATTGACTTTACTCAGTTAGTTAAAATAAATATAACTTGTAATGTAGATATAATTAAATAACATTTAATTAATATTTTTACAAAAGTTTAGTTCAGTGGTAAGTAATTTTTACTTGATACTGGCAAGTGAGTTGTACTTGATATTTAAGCAGTAATATTTACTTAAAAAATGTTCGTGCAAATTGTTACAGAGATTACATTAAGTAAATTTTACAAGTTGTTGGTTTTTTTCAGTGTGCTTTGTCATTGGCTGAGGGTGAAGCTCTGAACTGACGAGTGAAACACGTGACTAAAAGGCGCTTTGTCATTGGCTGAGGGTGAAGCCCTGCACTTTGTGAGAGCTGTCCTTTCAAAATAAAGGCAGAATTTATTTATTTAGTTTTTAAATTAAAGTCATTTAAAAATTAAATCGTGAACAGGGTGAATTGAGATCGCGATTTTATAACGATTTATCGTGCAGGCCTAGCACCATCGCTTGTTTGCGAAGAGTCGGGTCGGTGATTGTGATTGTGTAAAGGTGTTAACGAGATAGATACCAACCTTTCATGAACTTGTGAATTTCGCCAGCCGTCTTCTCTCCTTTATGGAGACAGACGCTGTGTGCACAGTAGGCTCGATGGTGTTTTAAGCCTCCAACGTCGTCTTACAGGCAGCTAAACCTCACCTTAACCCTAACTATAACTAGTGGTGTCAACAATAATCGATTCGGCAATGCATTGCAATGCGGGGCATGCACGATTCAGCATCGATGCGGCAAAGTGCCATAATCGATTATGTCACTGTTTATTTTCCTGAGTGGACAATAACGTTGTGAAGTTTCTGGCCCGCACAGGCCAGTCACTGTGGCTCTGTCTGCTGCATCAGCACACGTCATACAGAGCGGCACGAAGCGTGTGAATGTTAACATTTCACATTTTCACCTCAGGTAATTTATAACCAATTAATTTGGATACAAGCGTTGCATTTTGGATTCTGAACAGCGATTCTCGCGCTGCGCGCACACACACAGCAGGGCTGAGGTGTGTGCGTTTCACGCAGCACATGTAGCTAACTGACTGGAAACGTTACCTGGGATTATTTACTGCCGATGGCGCAGATGAACTAACGCTACACTCGTTAGCCTACTGTAAGTAGCCTACAATAAACCCTCAATGATTACAGAGTCAATACTTATCAATACCCACCTACCTGTTGTACAGGCAGAAAGCGATATTTTAGTCTGCTCTGTCTGGCTGTCCACTCTCGTCCACCGCGCTGTGCAAACACAGCTCTACTCTGCAAATAGCGACTTTACAAACAAGCTAAAATGAAAGATGTAGTTTGTAGTCTAAGTGTTTATCTTAATTCGCAACCAATCTTGAACTTTGGACAAACTCTTGTAAACGTAGCTGCTGTCTATCCTCTCCGCTGGAGCGGTAAACCTATGGATGTATTTTAAGACCAAAACAAATACATTGCGCTACTTAATATGCACGTGAATGACGTTCTTTATTCTTGATGATGTTGCCGTTTGTATTATTTAGCAACAACATTGTCTTATTTCAAATGAGGCATACAGGAGGAATGCTAGCCTGCTTATCAGTCCATTCATCATCACAGCTGCTGTTTTCCACAACTTTTCACTTCAGGCTCTTGACAGTGAGATGTTTACCTGACAACAGGACTTTCTTTCTATAAACATTTTCCACCAATCAGGACACGGATTACGTTTCAGTAATCAAGTCTTTAACCATCACTCCTCAGTGAACTGCCCCCTAATGTGAGATCATTTTCTAGTTAAGTAGCCTATGTAGTTATCATTATGGATTTTCCATGTTTTTAGGGGTTTGCTTACACTAATACATGTAAAAAATATAGCATTAATTTAGTAAGAAAGTGAAAATATCAAACAAGAAGATGCGTATTAGATATAATTTTATTTTCTTTATTTGAAAGTCCGGCCCCTGGAGTGTTTGCTTAAAATAATTCTGGCCCTTGGATAAATGTAGTTGATGACCCCTGGTCTAGCTTTACTGCTTATGGCACAACATCCAGTGGCAGTGGCTAGCTGGGTGGGTTAGAACCATTTTCTGAAGCTTCATGGTAGGTGCGGCGTATATTTTCCTGCTTTTTTTGTCCTTTGCCAATCACACCTATGATATTTCTTTCAGGGCCAGTAAAAAATGTAGAAGGGGCCAGCAAAACTCTGATCTACTGGCCCCGGGGGGCCAGTAGGGATTTTTTTTTAATGTTGAGACCTGCTCATGACTGATGAAAAATTTGCCTTGTGTGCAGTAGAATGTTGATGCATTGCAATGCATCGCAATGCATCGTAGAATCGAATTGAATCGAATCGTTACCTGGTGAATTGTAATCGAATTGAATTGTGTGGGCAGTGCCAATGCACACCCCTAACTACAACCATTAGTTTGGAAGGCGACGATTGGGGCTAAAAACACCTAACACCGCACGGTGGGAGGAGCTGTGTGTGTGTGTGTGTGTGTGTATGTGAGCGAGACACAGGTGACCGAGAGACGGAGGAGAGTAGGGAAAGGAAATGCTGCTGAATGAACGTGTTTTAAGTAGCGTTTGAAAAAAAAAGTGCACGAAATGCAACGTGTGGGGGCCGGTGTTGATAGTGCGGCGCCACACATTAGTCTATGTGTGGGAAACACTGATTTTCATAAAATACGAGAACGTATTCCTAAAGAGCCGCCATTATGGTCACTTTTTTGACCAACTCGGGGAGGCAGTCAGTCCGACTGCCTTTTCTGCCAAATGTCGGCCGTCGGGTTGGTGTGTCAGAGCCTTTAGGCAAATGCTCTACCGCCTGAACTACAGCAGTCTTAAGGCCTCTTACAGTTGCCGCTCCCGACCTGTCGCGCGACAATGTGACGTCAAAGTGACGTAGAACTTGCTAGCGCTCCAGGATTTAAAGTGCCAGAGGTCGTGCACCACACTTTTTCAGCGGCGCACGACAAAGCGGAAACAGGAAGCATGGATGAGTTCGAGGGCAACCTGATGCCAGGACTCTCAGAGTGACTGCAAGTCTCTCTTGTAAACGTACTGGGTTAAGATGAGTTCTTTTATGGTGAATGAAAGGCTTGATGATCCTCTGAATCACAGGAACTTGGTGTGGTACCAGTTGGTTGCTGGTCCCAAGCTTGCAAAATTGCAGGGGTTTGATACCTGGGGTAGGCATGGGTGGCTGGCGGATTCTGCAGGAGAGACTTTTGGTCATAATGACTGGTCAGGGGTGTGAATTGAGGGAGAGTCCACAGATAGCTGTTGTCAGTGGGGGTTCGCTTACTGAAGCATATTTTATCTGTTCTTAATTTTTGTATTGCTTTTAACTGCTCTTTATGTTTTATGTAAAGCACTTTGAATTGCCCTGTTGCTGAAATGTGCTATACAAATAAAGCTGCCTTGCCTGTTTGACTTAATGGGTTGGAGCAACGGAATGACTGGGCGGACAATGCTGATGGTTTACCCAGGTGGTCCTCTTATAGATTTGTTGCATACTGTGCTGTGTGCAGATATCTAGGAGTTGTAATGGCTTGCATGTTGCTGACAAAACTCATTTCATAGTCTCTAAGGTAAAGGATGTTGTAACTGCTGCTTTGGACGTGTTGATTCTGGTAAGGCCCCACTGTATATCAAACTAGGCTGCATTCTGAGATCTGGGGAATAGTTCACTTCCGGCTCGAACGACCAATTATTGAATAGGTTTTCACGTAGAACTGTATAGGTGAGGGTTACTAGGGCTGGGGCGGTATGGATTTTTTCTTACCGCGGTTGAAACGCAAGAAATTCCCGCTGTACCACAACCCCCTTACGAGAGTAGGGTAAGTTAGAGCGAGAATGGTGGGGTGCCTGCAGGGTTGTAAAAAGTATTAAAAGGTATTAATCGCCATTTTACGAGGTATTAATTTTTTTAATAATTTTTTTGCTAACTATGAGTTGTCCAAGCTTAACTCCAAGTCTTCCAGAGTCACGGCCAAAGCCGATTCCAAAGACCGCTGTTAGCCAGCAGCAGCTCTTCTTTGTTTAAAAGTTGTTTGTATCCCACAAACATGAACAGACATCCTGAATGGTGCATCACACAGATGAAGAGTATAGTGCAAACATTGTAAAGGAACACGGCGACTTATTGCGACTTTAGCTTATTCACCGTAACCCCCAGAGTTAGCCAAGTCCATACATACCCTCGTGTTGTAACTCTGTCTGACTATGGCCTTATATATGTGTCACATTCCTGAGCGAGTAATTGTATGTTTTGAGCCCAGAGAACTATGTTTTGCAAGCACATTACATTGCATTTTGAACAGAAATTTACACTCGCAAAAAAATAATTTAGTTTGAGTAAACAAAAACCTATTTCGTGCACAATGAATGTATTTGCATGTCTTTCTCTGCTTGCAGGTAGAAGCTGTTGCGCTCCGGTCACGTCTCCCTCCCTCTCAACCTCTTCTCTCTGCGCGCTCAACTCTAGACACGCTCGCTCAGATTTTCACAGCGTTACAAGTGTGCCACAAAACCAACCAATCGCAGAATCAAAAGGTAAATTCTGATTGTCTGTTCTACTCCAATTAGATTGCAATATCAGGAAACAAAAATCTAGGAGGAACAGTCTTTTTCAGTCAACACCTGTTGGTACAGCAAATACTGACTACAGTGGAGCTGTTCGACTAATGTTACTGGATTAAAACATATTTCGGTCAGTATTTTGTATTATTGACTTAGCTATATCACAGAAATTTCTTAGTATTTGTTTGTACTATAATGCTGTTGTTTTGTTTGACTCATATCTCCTTGAGTTTGACTCCTCCTTCACAAGCAATCTAGCTAGCTCACACACAGCAGCCGACATGTCATCTGAACAAGCCTCGCAGCACTGTAACTAGCTATAAGTTAGGTATCGCAATGCAAGACTGAACAGCAGTAGGCCTGTCACACTATAGCCACATGTAAGTAGTTTTTAATACTTTGGTTACATTACCTTTTTTATTAACTTGAATTATGTTGCTATATTAGCTTGCGAAGGAGCTATCCATTGCTAATGCTAATTTATCTAAAAAAACAGAAACGTTAGGGTTTCACTAGAGAGATCAGAGAGGTGTTGTAGACTCGTCAAGTGTTGTCATGTGTTTACACTGTCTTAAAGTGAAACCATATCTTGGCAGTTATGTTAGTTAGCTACTGCTTTTTGACATAAATTAGCAAGCTAGCTAACGTTAGCAACGGATAGCTACTTTGCAAGTCAATAAAATATAGCCTTGGCAAACAGAATAAAACACGATATCTATGTAACCAGTATTACCAACTTCTTTTAAGTGGCTGTATTGTAACATTTTAGGTGTGTTCGGATGAATATGTTGGATGCATAGACATTATCCATGCTGGGCTAATGTTAAATTGCTTGTGAAGGATGACGTTAGTCACACACGGAGATATATAATTCAAACAACGGTATTGTGATTAACACAAGTATTAAGGCATGTCTGTAATATACCGGTCGGTCAATAATATAAAATACTGTAGATAAAGGTCAAGGTCAAGGTAAACTTTATTATCCCACAAGGGGAAATTCATGTGGTCATTCATTTTGCACTCTTGTCACAACATATTCTCTAAACATATAGACACCACAGACAGACCAATAAACATGTATATAACAAAAAAGTAACAGTACAATGGGAATTACAATAACAGAAGTCAACAATCACAATACAAAGAATAAACAATACTACAGAAATGACAAAGACAATCTGACATCTAACGTTTACGAAACATTAAAGTAGCTAAAAATAAAGAAAATATATATATAAAAATAGTGGTTGTCAAAAAAGGAAAATTGGATCTACCATCCAGTTAAAGTGCCAGTGCAGGATCAAAGTACTTGCAATGTGCATGGTCATTATACAGTCTGATTGCTGTAGGCACAAATGATTTATTGTACCTTTCCGTTTTGATTCTCTGTTGTAAAATTCTACCAGTTGACCTATTGCTTCTCATAAAGTTATGATGAAGAACACCAATGAGTGAAACCCTGGAGTTCCCTCTGGAATTCATTCACAGAAGAAATGTCAGATTTTAAAAAACCAACCAATGCTGTATCGTCAGCATATTTAAAATAAGTGTAAGCTGAAGAGGAGGCTTGACAATTGTTGGTGTACAATGTGTATAAAATAGGCGACGGAACGCACCCTTGTGGTGCCTCTGTGTTTATAGTTTTTAAGGATGATATACATGAATTAAATCTGACTTGCTGACTGCGATCCATCAAGAAGTTATAGATCCAAATAATCAATTGGGGATTTACTCCCAAATGCACCAATTTTTCCACCAACAGGTGGGGTTTGGATTGTATTAAAAGCGCTGCTAAAGTCAATGAACACAATCTTGACCAGGCTCTTAGCATGCTCAAGGTGCTCATGAATGCTGTTAATCAAAAGTAGCAGCGCATCCTCAACACCACTCTCTGCACGATAAGCAAATTGATTTTGGTCTAAGAGAGGTGAGAGCTTATGGAGAAGTTCCTTTAAAATTATTTTTTCAAAACATTTCATAACTGTGGATGTAAGGGCAACAGGGCGCAGATCATTGAGTTCCTTAGGTCTATTGTTTTTAGGCACTGGCACTATTAAGGATTTTTTCCATAAGCTGGGAACAACCCCAGTGTCTAGTGACAGCTGGAACAACCTGTGAAAGGGCTGTGCCAGCTGATCAGCACACACCTTTAGTGTCTTACAGCTGATACCATCAGGTCCAAAAGCTTTGTGGGGGTTTACACGTCTAAAATGAGATTTGACATCGTCCATAGAGATGTCAATATCCACACCTTTCATGTCTCTTACTGCTGTAATGGCCTCATTCTGTTCTGCTTTAAAATCATATATGTCAAATCTACAGTAAAAATCATTTAATTGATTTGCCATGTTAAAATCATTGTCTACTACCATAGAGTGCTTCTTGGGCTTCTAACCTGTAATAGATTGAACTCCCTGCCAGGCTCTTCTAACATTTTTTAAAAAGCTTTGTAATTTATGTTTGTATGCTGCTTTGCACTCATTGATCTTGCTTTTGATCTTTTTCTGTACTATCTTTTTCTCTTCTCTACTTCCTCCTGATTTAAACAGACGTTTTTTCTCATTAAGAAATTGCTTTAACTCTGGAGTAACCCAGGGCTTATTATTTGGAAACATCTTTATAGTCTTTCGGGGGATGATCATATCCTCACAGAATTGTACATACCCCGAAATAGCGAACGCTGCGTCATTGACGTTATCAGTCCCGTTAGGGCTGGGCGATA
Organism: Perca schrenkii; assembly: GCA_025617405.1. NCBI lineage: Eukaryota > Metazoa > Chordata > Actinopteri > Perciformes > Percidae > Perca > Perca schrenkii. Next base: position 26,669 of record JABUOV010000127.1, on the reverse strand, counting down.
TGGACCGAAAGTCATATCCCGATATATTTTGGCTGAATATCGATATAAGATATATATCCCGATAATTTTTCCGCAAAGTGAGAGCAAATGTTCAGTCAAAGATTATTATTTCTACAACTCATATTTTCTGATATAGGGCTGGGCGATATAGAGAAAATCAGATATCATGATATTCTTGACCAAATACCTCGATATCGATATTGCGACGATATATTCTAGAGTTGACAGTTGGTGCTCTCGCAAAATATCTTCCCACTTAGATTTTAGATAAATAATCATTAATAATAGAAGAGCTAGAAACAGTCTGGTAAGTTCAGAAAAGTACATCACTTCACTGTAATGCAGCCTTTAAAACCAGGAAAAGACACTTATGTCATATCACGATATTACGATATCCAAAATCTAAGACGATATCTAGTCTCATATCACGATATCGATATTAATATCGATATATCGCCCAGCCCTAAGTCCCGTCAGTAACTACATTCCAGTCTGTGCACTCCAGGCAGTCCTGAAGAGTCTCCGTCGCAGCAGCAGACCAGCATTTAACCTCCACCTTTTTCGCTTTCTCACTCTGTAGTCGGGACACATAGGAAGGCATCAGCTTAATCATATTATGGTCCGAGTTCCCTAAACCAGGCAAAGCCTTAGAATAAAAGGCGTCCTGGATGTTTCCATAGCAATGGTCTAGGCAAGCTTCATTACGCGTAGAACAGGTGAAATATTATTGATACGTAGGTAAATGTTCCTTTAGGCTGCATAAATTAAAGTCACCCATCACAAAATTGGCTGCGTCGGGGGCCTCTTCCTCCGCTTTAGCTACAAGTTCCTGAATCATAGTGGCAGCAGCCAATGTGTCGGCTGAGGGCGCAATATACACAACAAACTGTCTGATTTGGTGTATTTCCCTAGGCAGATGATAAGGCCTTAGGCAGAGCGCTAGTAGTTCAATATCCTTCGTGCAGATCTAATGCTTCATCGTAATATGACCAGGATTACAATATTTATTTTTGATAAACGCACACACACCTCCACCTTTTCTTTTACCGGAGTTCAGGTTACGATCCATCCTCACCAGCGTGTAACCCTCTAGGTTCAACCAGCGAGTCAGGATCCCCCTCAGTGAGCCAACTTTCTGTCAAGCAAATAAGGCAGCATTGCCGGTAGTCAGTGAGGTGCTGTGTGCAGGCCCGCAACTCCTCCGCCTTATTCCTTAAGCTTTGGACATTGCCGAGCATAACAGATGGGAGTGATTGTCTGTAGGGTTGTCTTTTCACTCTTTCCCGGATTCCTCCTTTCCTGCCGCGTTTCCTTACTTTGGGGTTGTTGCCCCTGACACATTCAGGTGGAAGCAATGATGTGTCGTTGGAATGAAAACGCGGTGCAGGGGGTTTAAAAAGAAAGTCTCTTGTGTAGGTGATTTGGGCTTCCAGGTAATTGTAGCCGACAGCTTGTTTGGCATGATTGGTTAAAAAAGTGATCATCTAAACTCTCATCTGTCTAAAAACTTAATTTAACCGTCGATATTCCGACGGATTGTCAACAATTATTAAAACAAACAAAACACAGCTGACAGAGCGTGCAGAAGACCGTGTCGCCGCTCGCGCATGCGCCACACCTCCCATCAGATCAGTGCTTTCCAACCCTTCGGGTCTGAGGTTCCCCCACATCCCTGTCATATAAACTCACATACCCCGCCCTATCAATTCCCAATGTGTTCACACTATCATATTAAAGTGAATATTCTTACATTTTCATGCAATTGAACTGTAGACATTTAGGTTGGCTTTGTCAGAAATTCTACTAGCTAGGCCTTTTACTTGAAGTGTGGTTAATGTTTCAAAAGTCATCCATTACTTTTAGCTAATCATTTCAACTGTTAGCTAAGTCAGTAGGCCACTTTTAGCTTTTTATTTCTACCATTGATTACTTCACTATATGTTTAAACATGTGTTGAGCTGTTTTAGTTGATATATTGTTTTAAATCAATCATAATTAAATTAGGGCTGCAAGGATTCTTCGAATAACTCGAATAATTCGATTACAAAAAATCCTCGAACCAAAATTCTTTGCCTCGAAGCTTCGTTAAATCAATGTAATTAAGGTTGTACGGCTCACTGCGTTTCCGCACGGAGGATTATTACTAGCGCACAAGAGGTGTGTGCTTCTGCGGACACAACACAAGCACAGACAGTATATAAACAAGACTGACTGCCCAGATTACAAATGAAGGAAGACGAAAATAGCGAGGGTTTAAGAGAAGAGACAGGCGAGAGAAAACGACAGAAAGTTTGGGATCATTTTAAGCTGCAAACATGCTGCTACATCACCTCTGTAACAAACATCCAGTGTAGGCTACTCATCCATTCCACGGAGCCAACCCGACACAAGGTAGCTAACGTCTGCTGCTCTCGTCCACCGCGCTGTTTACACAACTAGCCTACAGCATGCTACTCTGCTAATAGCGATGTTTTACACAACTAACCTACAGCATGCTACTTTGCTAATAGCGATGTTTTACACAACTAGCCTACAGCATGCTACTCTGCTAATAGTGTTTTACCAAGCTAAAACGAAAGCTGTCGGTTTGTAGTCTAACCTTTTTATTAGTTTGCTTCTAATCTTTGGAAATGTAGCCGCTGCCGAGACAAACCGGCTCCTCCCCCCAGCATGGCTACTTAATATGCACGTGAATGACATCATCATGCATTCTTTATTCTTTCACCTCACCATAGATATATGCTCATCACTGTGTATTAGGCTTCTGAAAATGTGTCCCCCAGAACAGTGTAGTTGAGTAGCCCTGCTGTAAACCCTCTGGTCAGTGAACAGCTCTTTTGCATATCCAGTGTAAAGAGCCAGAGGCAAGAAGGGAATGGGGTGAAAAATATTAACATTTGGGCCACCAAAAATGTACTATTGTAATGTTTTTTTTTTTTTAAGGGTCTTGGAATTTGTCAATAAAAAATTTTGCTTTTTCTAAAAAAGGAAACCTGTCTTTTGTATATATACAAGCTACAGGTTTCCAATAATAAATATTTACTATTGCTGTTTACTAAGTATTTCTTACAAAGTATTTCTTATCCGATTACTCGATTAATCGATGGAATAATCGGAAGATATTCGATAACTAAAATAATCGATAGCTGCAGCCCTAAATTTAATTATTATTTTGATTAGGTAAGCTGCTCCCCAAATTTTTCCAAATACCTACTGGCTACAGCAGAGATACCCCTTGCTGGGGAATCACTGCAGGTGTTGTGTCAAAGACTGTTTCCCTGCAGATATGTCTTTCCTGCTACTTGCGATCTAATTGGAGACGAACAGCCAATCAGAATTGACGTTTTGATTCTGCGATTGGTTGGTTTTGTGGCACACTTGTAACGCTGTGAAAATCTGAGCATGCGTGTCTAGAGTTGAGCGTGCAGAGTGAAGAGATTGAGAGCGAGGGAGACGTGACCGGAGCGCAGCAGTGTCTACCTGCGAGCAGAGAAAGACATGCAAATACATTTATTGTGCAGGAAATATGTTTTTGTTTACTCAAACTAAATTCTTTTTTGCGAGTGTTAATTTCTGTTCAAAATGCAATTTGATGTGCTTGCAAAATATAGTTCTCTGTGCTCAAAACATACAATAACTCGCTCAGGAATGTGACACATATATAACGCCATATCTGACACCCCCACCTCTAGCTTAGCCTAGCACAGATCCTGGAGGTTGGTGTTGTGATTTGTATAGACTCAGGGTGTGCAGATTGCAGATGAGACACAGGTGTGGGTGGGTGCAGATTCTCCCGCCTTGCTTCATCGCCAGGCAACCAGACAGGGTACGTTCAGGAACTCATGGAAAACACAGATTCAAAGCCGGAAAACAGGAACTCAGGCAGAAAACAAACTCAGAAGGCGGGATTCCTGACAATTTGTTTTTCTCCGTTATTTTAGCATGTATAACAGACAATTATCCTTAGATTATCGGTTGAAAATATGTGTTATATTTGACTTATTCTGTCTTAGATGATCAGTTGAAAACACGTAGTCAAACAGTCCGGCCGAAACTACTTAGTTGAAATCACGCCGTAAAACAGTCCAAGGCGGACAGACTTATTTTCAACCATATTTCAATGTTGAAAGAGGGTAATTGTTTACTGGGACACAACTTGAACCATTTGAATGCAGTAAAGTCCACTTTGCACTCTGTTATTCTGACAAGTCTCTTGTTATGCCTCTTAATGTGACTATATGTAACTTTCAGTTCGTGTTGATTCTAATGGCCGCGTTGGACACAAGTGGTAGTGTTTTTACCACATCTGCTGTCGTAAAGGTCTTTTCTTTACGGTGCTTTATTGCCCACTGTATTACTGAGTTAGTGCAACCGGGAAGTCATATAGTCGCGATGAATGTTTTGCTCCGACAGAAAATCATTAATTTACAATAAGAGAATATATTACAGATGCATTGTTGCCTTTCAAGTGTTGCTTACGGTAACTTAGCCTACTTACCTGAGTGCCTATTTGGGGTGGGTTTGGAATCCTATACAATCCTGTAATTGTCTCCGTCTGTTTAAAGCCCCACCGAAGTTGACTCGTATTTTTGCCTGTTGGCCCTTTACCTTTTTTTTTACAATAAAGGCAGAAATGCCCAAAAAATCTTTAAAAAAAAAAACTATATATAGTCACTTTAGTTACAGACTCCGCCACTTTGTGCTCAACAGCACAGTTGCATTATTTCACAACAAGAGGACCCTAATATGTCAGTCAACAGCCTTTCCAACAGTTCCCAAGGCTGAAAAGGAAGACTAGTAGCAGTAGTAGATGTAACCTAAGTAACTGACTGAACAACCAGTATTTCTTTATAGCAATCACAATCCAGGTGATAAGATACCGTTCCACAACATTTCTCTGTATGTGTTTCCTGCAGATGTTGAGCAGCTGTTGATGGTTACAGAAGAGGCTCTCCCTGACCAGCAGGAGTGTAGCTCCAATGTGGACCAGGAGGAGCCAGAGCCCCCCCCCACACATTAAAGAGGAACAGGAGGACCTGTGGAGCAGTCAGCAGGGAGAGGCTGATATCACCAAGTTCCCATTCACTCCTGTCCTTTTGAAGAGTGAAGATGAAGAAGAGGAAGCTCAGTCCTCACAGCTTCATCAAAGACAAACTCAACACATGGAAACAGAAGCTGATGGAGAGGACTGTGGAGGACCAGAACCAGACAGGAACTCACATCCACATCCACTCTTACAACCAGAGACTGAAGACCAGACTGGAGACTCTTCTGAACCTGAGACTGATGACAGTGCTGATTGGAAGGAGACCAGAAAACCTAAGTCTGCTTTAAACTCTCTGAAACATGATTCAACATGTAAGAAACGATTCAGCTGCTCTGAGTGTGGGAAAAGATGTGGCTTCAAGACATATCTTAAGAGACATATGAGAATACACACAGGAGAAAAACCTTTTAGCTGCTCTGAGTGTGGTAGAGCTTTCTCTGATAGTGGAAACCTGAAGAAACACATGAGAACTCACACAGGAGAAAAACCTTTCAGCTGTTTAGTTTGTAAGAAAACGTTTTTAATGTCTATAATATTTACAGAAACACATGAGAGTCCACACAGGAGAGAAGCATTTTAGCTGCTCAGTCTGTAGGAAATATTTTTCACTGAATGGAAAGTTACAAAAACACATGAGAATCCACACAGGAGAAAAACCTTTTTCTACTGCTCAGTTTGTAATAAATCTTTTACATGGAGTGAAAATTTACAGTCACACATAAAAACTCACACAGGAGAGAAGCCTTTCAGCTGCTCAGTCTGTAAGAAATCTTTTACACAGAGAAGAAGTTTGCGGTCACACATGGTAGTCCACACAGCAGAGAAAAGATTCAGCTGCAGTGTTGGTAACAAAAGATTTGTCCATAGTTCTGATGTCAAAACACATAAATGTGTTGGTCAGATGGAAACAGAAGCTGATGGAGAGGACTTTGGAGGACCAGAACCAGCCAGGAACTCACATCCACTTTTACAACCAGAGACTGAAGACCAGACTGGAGACTCTTCTGAACCTGAGACTGATGACAGTGCTGATTGGAAGGAGACCAGAGAACCTCAGTCAGTTTTAAACTCTCTGAAACATGATTCAACGTGTAAGAAACGATTCAGCTGCTCTGAGTGTGGGAATAGATTTGGCTTGAAGACATATCTTAAGAGACATATGAGAATACACACAGGAGAAAAACCTTTTAGCTGCTCTGAGTGTGGTAGAGCTTTCTCTGATAGTGGAAACCTGAAGAAACACATGAGAACTCACACAGGAGAAAAACCTTTCAGCTGTTTAGTTTGTAAGAAAACGTTTTTAATGTCTAGAAATTTACGGTTACACATGAGAATCCACACAGGAGAGAAACCTTTTAGCTGCTCAGTTTGTAAGAAATATTTTACACAGAGTGGACATTTACAAAAACACATTAGAATCCACACACATCTTTTACACGGAGTGAAAATTGACGGTCACTCATGAAAACACACAGGAAAGAAGACTTTCAGCTGCTCAGTTTGTAAGAAATCTTTTACACGAAGAGCTTTTCTTTTCCACTTTTGCTAGTTTGATGGCGGAAAAAAGGGTCCGTGCGCATGGTTCAAAAGGGTTGTACTTACTGTCTTCGTTAATCATAGGTGTGTTTGGGGCGTAACATGCAATCAACCAATCAGAGATCATCTCCCATTCCATTTAAAAGCCAGGCGCGTTTGGACCTTGGAGCATTGCTATTATGATGGTGGATTTGCACCGTAATATTTTTATTTGTAAACTTCTGCATGTGTGTGTGCTGCTGTGCGTCCCTGTGTGTGTGTGTGACAAGCATAGTGTGCACGAGTCTTGGAGCATTTTACCAATGCGCTGTTAAAATAACAATGAAATGCTGCGTTATTGATTTTAGCCCAGGTTTTTGATGGTCAATGGCGCGATCACTTACCGCTGCCTTAAGATAGCAAAATGCCCAGAATGCACCTGAACACACCTCCCTGTAAGACCAGCATGCCCAGAATGCACCAGAACACACTTCCCTGTAAGACCAGCATTCCCATGGGCCACAGATGGGCTCAGGTGTATTTGCTATTTAAACGATGCGGGCGCTGGATGGGAAATTGACAACTGTGTCGGTCTTAAAGTAGCAAAGACACTTGCGTCTGGCTTTGCGCTGCGCCGTGTGCAAGATAGGGCCCTCACGGTACCGATCCATTTGTCCGTGCGATGCTTCTGTCGACTTCAACGCGCCTGCGAAGCATTCCGGGAAGGCGGCGCTGCGCGGCGCTGCGCGGCGCTGCGCGTCAAAAAGCTGGCCGATGCCCAGCTTTATGCAAATGAATCCGTTGAACGCGACTATCCAGTAGAAGTAGACGAAAATCTTTCAAACTGACCTGCAACTGCACGGCCTGTTTCTCGCTTAAAATGTTTTTAGAAACATGTTTCGGCGAACTATTTGCGTAAAATACTAGATTGTATTCTCAACAAGCCGCCTTGACACTCTGTTGAAATTCTCGAGTAGCCAGAACCACCTCACGCGTTCATCCAATCAGCTGCTGGTCAGTGGCGTGGACTAAGTAAGTAAGTAAAGTTTATTTGTATAGCATCTTTCACAGATAAAAAATCCCAAAGTGCTTCACAATAAAATGCAATACAACACAAGAAGTCACAATACAAGCAAATTGAAATACAAACAGAAAACATAACAACAGCCATAAAACCCACTCAACTAAGTAAAAGCCTGCTTGAACAGCAGAGTCTTCAGCTGCTTTTTTAAGATTCGACAGAATCCACACAACGTAGCGAGAGAGGCAAGTCATTCCACAGCCTAGGAGTCACTGCTTGGAATGACCGATCCCCTCTAGTTTTAAAATGAGCATGAAGAGAATGTATGAAGGAAGTTGTCCGTGCAAGGCTCTGAAAGTAATGACCAGGATTTGAAATTGAATTCTATACTGGACTGGTAACCAGTGAAGTGCTGCTAAAACACGTGTGATGTGTGCTCTTTTGTTAATGTGCATTGTAATGGCAAAATTACATTTAAGCATAATTCCTTTTATTCTCATGTTTTCTTTTGTGTTTTGCATCTTCTCACAATATTGAAAGAGAGTTTATCTCATTCCCACATGTTGATTCTGATTCTGCTTAACTAACTTGGAGACGAATGCTTGGAGACGCTTTGTTTGAACCGATCAAGGCCACGGTAAACTATCTTTCTCTGCCTATTTCCCATGCCAGTTGAGGTGTAACTGGGGGGGTATAAGTCGTACAGGGAGGAGGAGGGGAAATGGCTCCAAGATGTCTCTTGTGTTTTTTCTTTGATTTTCTTCATGTGTATCAGATTGCGTGTAAGAATTGTAGCGTCATAATATAGCCAAGTGCGTGTGTGCTGTCACTCTGAAGATGCATATAAGCCTAGTGTTTCTGTTCACTCATTTGAGGAACTGACTGATGTCGTTTATGTGAAACTGTGTTCCTCCTATATTTGCAAATATATCTTAATAAAATACAAAAACCTAACTTTGTTTAGTTTTGACTGTCTTAATTTGTTTCACTTTACTAAACTTTCAAAACTTTACTCCTGCTGCAAAAGAAACTTCCACAACAGCATTAAAAGCCTTGCAGCAGAGTTCTGAACAGTCTGGAGACGATAAAGCTGATTCTTACTCACAGGTAAAAAGACGGTTACAGTAATCTAAACGTGAAGAAATGAAAGCATGAATGATCATCTCTAATTCATCCTTAGTCACAAGTGTTCTTAACTTAGAAATATTTCTCAGTTGGAAGAAACAGTTCCTAACTAATAATTTAGAGTGGTGATCCAACGACATAGCTGAATCAAAAATCACACCTAAGCTCCTGAGACTCGGCTGGACAGACGAGCCTAAGTCCCCAATATGATGCTTTATCTCAGGGATACGACTTTCAGGGGCGATAATTAGAGCTTCTGTTTTATCTGAGTTCAGAAGCAGAAAGTTGTCACATAACCACTGTTTGATACTAGTCAAACAGTTTATTAAAGATGACAGTTTAGAGAACTCAGTTTTCTTAAACGAACAGTACAGTTGGATATCATCTGCATACAGATGGTACGATATGTCCCTAAATTGACTAATTATCTGTCCTAAAGGAAATATGTACAAGAGGAACAGAATAGGTCCCAAGACAGAACCCTGAGGTACCCCACATGACAACTCTGCAGTTTCAGACAATATCTGATTCACATAAACACTAAAACTTCTACCAGAAAGGTAGGATGAGAACCATTTTAAAACTGATCCAGACATCCCAACCAGATCACGAAGTCTATTTATCATAATTTTATGATCGATAGTGTCAAACGCAGAAGAAAGGTCCAATAGGACCAAAACTATAAAATCCTTTGAATCAGCTGACATCATAATATCACTAGAAACTTTAAGAAGTGCAGTTTCTGTAGAATGCCTTTTAAGGAAACCAGACTGGAATTTATCAAACCGCTCGTGTTTCTCTAAGAAAAGGGCGAGTTGCTCTGCTACTGCTACTACTAACTTTTTCTAATATTTTTTAATTCAATTCAATTCAATTTCAATTCAATTTTATTTATAGTATCAAATCATAACAAAAGTTATCTCGAGACACTTTACAGATAGAGTAGGTCTAGACCACACTCTATAATTTCCAAAACCCCAACAATTACAGTAATTCCCTCAAGAGCAAGCATTAGCAATGGCTATTGCGACAGTGGCAAGGAAAAACTCCCTCTTGGGAAGAAACCTCGGCAGACCCAGACTCTTGGTAGGCGGTGTCTGACGGGCCGGTGGTGGGTGTGATGAACAGTGGCGATAATAGTCACATTAGAGATAACAGTGACTTCGAAGGTCATCGTGGAAGCTCATGTCAGAGCATGGGTGGAAGCGGCGGAGGCAGCAGGACGTAGCAGGATGCGGCCGGGAATTGCAGAGAATCGCAGAGCATAGCTCTGCGAAGAAGAAACATAAGGACTCCTAATCTAGCTCTGGGGAGTAAACTCCCCAGAGCTAGATTAGTAACAAGCATTTCTGGGACAGGATGCATACAAAAGTAACCAGTAGAGATGAGAGAGCAGCTCAGTGTGTCATAGGAAGGAAACAGCCTTCCCAGCATTCTAGAATTTTAATAGCATAACTAAGAGAGACAGGTTAAAGAGAGGTGCCTGGTCGGCTAGAACTCTCCCCAACCGGATCGGACTGTACTGGTCTGCCTCCCTCTACTCTCACTATATTATTAATTATACAGTATATAAAACTGATGACTACGAGGAGAAGCAGTGGGCCGGGTTAGGTGGACGCTGCAACCCCTCACTCCCTAACTATAAGCTTTATCAAAGAGGAGGGTTTTTAGTTTACTCTTAAATGTGGCGACGGTGTCTGCCCCTCGAACCCAGACTGGGAGCTGGTTCCACAAAAGCGGAGCCTGATAGCTGAAGGCCCTGGCCCCAAGTCTACTTCCAGAGACTCTAGGAACCACAAGTAGCCCCGCATTCCGTGAGCGCAGTGCTCTAGTGGGACAATAAGGTACTAAGAGCTCTTCTAAGTATGATGGTGCTTGACCATTTAGAGCTTTGTAAGTCAGGAGGAGGATTTTAAATTCGATCCTAGATTTCACAGGAAGCCAATGCAGAGAAGCTAATACAGGAGAAATATGATCTCTTTTCTTAGTTCTCGTCAGAACACGTGCTGCAGCATTCTGGATCAGCTGGAGAGTCTTAAGGGACTTATTTGGGCAACCTGATAATAAGGAATTGCAGTAATCTAGTCTAGAAGTAACGAATGCATGGACTAGTTTTTCAGCATCGTTTTGAGACAGGATATTCCTAATTTTGGCAATGTTACGAAGATGGAAAAAGGCAATTCTTGAGGTTTGTTTTAAGTGGGCGTTGAAATCAAAAATAACTCCCAAATCTCTGACAGCAGTGCTGGAGGCAAGGGCAATACTATCCAGAGTAAGTTCAGCGGTGCTTTGGTCCTATCACAATGACTTCAGTTTTGTCTGAGTTTAACATCAGGAAATTGTGGGTCATCCAGGATTTTATATCCTCAATACACGTTTGAAGTCTTGCTAACTGACCACTTTCATCTGGCTTAATTGACAGATATAATTGGGTATCGTCTGCGTAACAGTGATAGTTAATTGAGTGTTTCCTAATAATATTACCTAAAGGAAGCATATATAAGGAAAATAGAATTGGTCCAAGCACTGAGCCTTGAGGAACGCCATGGCTAACTTTAGCGTGCTTGGAGGGTTTACCGTGAACATTAACAAATTGGGATCGCTCAGAGAAATAAGACTTAAACCAGCTTAGTGCGATTCCTTTAATGCCAACTAAGTGTTCCAGTCTCTGTAACAGGATGGTATGGTCAATAGTGTCAAATGCAGCACTAAGATCTAGTAAAATAAGTATGGAGACAAGTCCTTTGTCTGCAGCTGTTAGAAGGTCGTTAGTAATTTTCACCAGTGCCGTCTCTGTGCTATGATTCTTTCTAAATCCTGATTGAAAATCATCAAATAGACTGTTGCTATGTAGAAAATCACATAACTGATTAGCAACTACCTTCTCAAGGATCTTGGATAGAAAGGGAAGGTTAGATATTGGTCTATAGTTTGCTAAGACCTCAGGATCTAGGGTGGGTTTTTTCAGAAGAGGTTTTATCACAGCAATTTTAAATGACTGCGTTACATAACCTGTTAATAAGGACATATTGATCATATCTATGCTCATGAAGTCATCACTACTCAGTGCTAGAGGAATAGATGGCTCAGTAGAGCTGTGACTATCTGTCAGCCTGGCTACAGTGCTGAAAAGGAACCTTGGGTTGTTCTTATTTTCTTCTATTAGTGAAGAGTAATAGTCTGATCTGGCTTTTCTTAGGGCCTTCCTATAGGTTTTGAGACTTTCTTGCCAATCCAAACGGGATTCTTCCACTTTGGTGGAGCGCCACTTACTTTCGAGGTTTCGCGAGATTTGTTTTAATTTGCGAGTTTGGGAGTTATACCAAGGAGCTATTTTCCTTTGCTTTATCGTCTTCTTTTTAAGAGGAGCGACAGAGTCTAAGGTCGTACGTAGGAAAGTCGTAGCACCGTCTACAAATGTATCAATTTGAGAGGGACTAAGGTTAACAAAAAGGTCCTCTGTTATGTTAAGGCACGACATAGAGTGGAATGCTGTTGGAATATCTTCCTTAAATGTAGCTACAGCACTGTCAGATAGGCATCTAGTGTAGAAGCAATTATCTGGTTTAGTATGGTCAGGTAGCAAGAATTCAAAAGTAATTAAAAAATGATCTGATAATACCAGATTCTGCGGAAATATTATTAAATCCTCAATTTCAATAACATATGCCAGCACAAGGTCGAGGGTGTGGTTAAAACAGTGCGTCGCCTTGTGCACACTCTGACTGAAACCGATTGAATCCAGTAATGAGTTGAAAGCAGTAGTAAGGCTGTTGCTGTCAACGTCCACATGGATATTAAAATCACCTACAATAAGTACTTTGTCTGATTTAAGGACTACACATGATAAAAACTCTGAGAATTCAGATAAAAATTCAGAATACGGACCTGGAGCTCGGTAGACAACAACAAATATAATTGGTTGTACTGATTTCCATGTTGGGTGTTGAAGATTAAGAACAAGGCTTTCAAAAGAGTTATAATGTAGTTTGGGTTTAGTGTTTATTAACAGGCTTGAATCAAATATGGCTGCAACTCCCCCTCCTCGGCCTGAGCCTCTAGGAATTTGGGTATTAATATGACTGGGAGGGGTGGCTTCATTTAGACTAACATATTCTTCATGGCCCAGCCAGGTTTCAGTAAGACAGAATAGATCAATTTGATTATCAGATATTATCAATTCATTTACTAGTACTGCTTTAGAAGACAGAGATCTGATATTTAGTAATCCACATCTAATTTTCCTATCCTTTCTATCATTGCAGTGGTAGTTTTAATTCCAATTAGGTTGTTAAGTATTGCCCCTCTATTCACCACTTTGTGTGGTCTGTTGTTGATTATAATTGGAATAGTACTAGTACTACATGTTACTGGAATAGTACTAGTACTACACGTTACTGGAATAATACTAGTACTACATGTTATCCTACAGAAAACATTTTCAGATTCATCCACTTGTATAGTGCTATCAGGATCAATACCTGGGGGGCATGAATCTGTGATATTTTCAACATAATGTCAATACTTGCCTTTCAGTGTGGTCATTATGTTGTCAGATAGCATCCTGGCTCCGTGTCGGTTTGGGTGGAGACCATCACGCTTCAGCAGGTTGGGCATCTCCCAGAACAGTTTGAAGTTGTCGACATAGGGAATGCTCAGGGAAGTGCAGAGTGGTTCCAGCCAGGTGTGGAGCCAGAACAGTCCGGACCATCTCTCCGCACCCTTCCTGTAGGTAGGTAGAGGCCCAGAGATGACAATCCGCTTACCTGTGCCCATCAGGGTGGAGAGGAGAGTGGTGAAGTCTTCCTGGAGTCCTATCGACCGTCTATCTCTGATGTCGTTTGTGCCCACATGCACGATGACGTTGTCGACATTGGCGTGGCGGGCGAGGATGCCGGATGCTGGATGTCACGGACCTTGGCACCGGGGAAGCAGTAGACCTTGGAGGGACCGCTAGGTAAAGGGGGAATGTGGAGGTCCCTTGCCATGGAGCTTCCGATGACCAGGGTGGAGGTTGATGAGTCCGAGGGGGGAGAGTCCGCCCTAAATGGGCGCGTCGACTGTGTGGATGGACCAGGATGAGCTGCGTGGGGACGTGGCAGAGAAGGGAACTCCTCGTCGTTCGTCAGAATGCTGTAGCGGTTTTGTAGTTGTAGGGGTTGGGCTGGGGCTGAGCGTTGTCCTGACCGCCTGCTCTGGTGCTTGCTTACACGCCATGGCTCAGGTTGGTGTGGAGTGGAGCTGGTCAGCAGAGCTGGCTGGGTCCTCGGCAGAAGCCGAGGAGAGACAACAGGGACAGAGGTTGTATTAGTGCGTGGTGGGGTGAGAGTAGTGCAGGGCACAGTGGAATCAAGACATCCGTCAGTGTATGTGTGAGGGGAACTTCCAATGATAATGGAGTCGAGGAACTCTTCACTTGCCTTGATCTGGTGGAGAGTCGATATTCTGGCTTCAAGTTCCACTATCTTCTGGCTGAACAGGAGGCACGAGTCAAAGCCAGGTGAGCAGCTGAGGGGGGGCATCGTGTAGCTTGCTAGTTTAGCTAGTAGCAACGTTGATGGAGGCCTTCTCCTAAAACCTAAAAACCTTCACAAGTCGAAATACAATGCAGGTGCTCCTGCTTGTATTAGCAAGCTGTGGATAGCCCGTTACTGCTACCAAAATATAGAATAGATTTTCCAGGAGGCAAAATCCTGAGTGGTTCGCTTTAACTCCCGCTAGCAGGCAGGCTAACTAGCCGTTAGCACAACAAATACCTAGACGTTAGCTAACGGAGCGTAGGAAAGTTTTGCAAACAACGGAGAAACTGCGGCCAGACAGGTCCGGTTAAAATACAGCTAAACGGTGTAATTAGTGACTGTATTTCGTTGTGGAGGACTTAAAATCGCAAGACGTTTAAGCGTCTGCCGTTGTCGGTTCTCTGTGTCTGTAACAAGAAACAGGAAGTCAGGCGGAAACGGAAATGACGTTCACAATACTCACCTCGATCAATTGGCTTGCCCTGACCTGAATGGTAGTTTTGATATTGGCCTGTAGTTCTTAGGTTGTAGTGGATCCAATGTGAGCTTTTTAAGTACAGGCTTAACGACAGCAGTAAATAGCATCTCAACAATACAGGGGCCAATGGAGTCAAAAGCTTGTACAAATAGTAAAAACAGTAGGGACAACATCCATAGGACAATATGAGGTTTTCAAAGTCTGTAGCAGAGAAGTGATGTCATGTAATGTCACAGGGTTAAAAGTGGACCAAAAATGTGCGGGAGACAAGTCACAGGCAGAGTTCTGAGGAAGTGATGGTAAGATGTTAGCCCTAACATCTCTGATCTTATTTACAAAGAAGTGGAGGAATTCATCAAAGTCCGATTTAGAAGACAGTTGCTTGAGGGCCAGAAGGAGACACTAAAGCATTAATGGTGTCAAATAAGATTCTGGGATTGTGCTGATTTGAGGAGGAGTGTTAAAAGCCTGGATAAACACATCTGCATCACTGCAGCACAACAGAGAACATGGGTCAAACAAGGCAGAGAACCTCTCAGCAGCATCATGATTTTTAATCCGCCTTTGGGCCCTAATTCTCAGGGGCGGAGGATCAAGAGGAAAGTTAATGTCAAAGAACACACAGCTATGATCACTCACAAGAACATCTTCCACACGTGCATTTGCTATATCTAGACCAAGAGAGAAGACAAGGTCCAGGGTGTGACCCTTAATGTGTGTAGGTCCAGTAACATGATGAGTAAAATTAAAAGAGTCTGTGATAGAAAGGAGATCAGCAGCTGTGTTACATGTAGAATCATCAATATGCAGGTTAAAGTATCCAATAATTAAGACCTTTTCCAGTTTGATGATAGACGATAGGAAGTCAGTAAAATCAGTAAGAAAGACGCTTGCCGGGCCAGGAGGGTGGTGAATCAACACACTGTAAAAAGTGTTAAAAGAACCTACTTTGAGCATCTGTGATTCAAAAGAGGAAAACCTTTCAGAGTTTATGGCTCTACATATGAATCTGTCACGATGCACAGCAGCAAGCCCACCCCCGCGGCGTGCCATGCGGGGCGTCCCAGTAACAGAGCAGCCAACAGGACAGAGCTCATTTAAGTGAACAAACTAATTTTCCCTTTGCCACGTTTCTGTAAGGAACATAAAATCCATATTCTCACTGGTAAAAAGCTTGTTGAGAATAAAAGTTTTGTTAGAAATGAAACGAGCATTGAGCAAGGCAAACCGTAATGATGATGGCAGACCGGCATCCTCAACAGCTGATTGTGATGGAACGGACCGTAAACAGCTGACACGGTCACGTGATCTCCAGCTGCGGCGAGCGATCACTCTCTGGTCAAACAGCACAGCATCTGTAGCGGAAGGTTTACGTTCCCATCAGCACTCGCTTCCTGGAGGGAAACCGGCCGCAACCACCAGGACTATTCTCCGCGACAAGGCCAGA
This sequence comes from Perca schrenkii, assembly GCA_025617405.1. Taxonomy (NCBI): domain Eukaryota; kingdom Metazoa; phylum Chordata; class Actinopteri; order Perciformes; family Percidae; genus Perca; species Perca schrenkii. The sequence goes on along the minus strand of JABUOV010000127.1, from coordinate 10,517 downwards.
GAACCCGCGTCCAGAAAGTTTGCCTCGTCTTGAGCTGAGCGCCAGCTCTGCAGCCCCGTCTCCGCGGTCTCTTCTTGGGATTACCAGGGCCCCCGGACGTAAACAGGAGCCGGTACTCTGGTGAGGAGGGAGGACACACGAGGGGGGGCGGAAAAGTTTGTCTGAAACTTTTCAAGCTTTCAAAGAGTCCTTCCATAGACACTCTGGGCTAGATTTATCAAGCTGTTTGCGCCTGTTTCCAGGCGCTAATTGGTCGCAAAGACGGACATAACCGATGCGGGCTATTTACAAACGGGGCGCACTTGGGTAAAATCGCAGATTGCCTGCCACATGAGCTAGAAGAGACAAGTTGCGCTTTCAATATGCGTTCGTGGGAGGGTCATGGGGAAAGTGGGAGTTCCACCCAAAAAGGTGGGAGGATAAGCGCAAAGTGCGCCTAATTATATATTCTGTGGTATTTACAAAGACTGTCAGTAAGAGCGCGCCTCTATTCTGCGGGGGAAATTCTCCGCCTCTTAAAAGCAGGTCTAAACCAGCCGCAGTCGAGTTTCCTCGTAGACCTTCATGCCGCTGGTGAAATGGCAACAGTCATTTGAGCAAGACGAAGACATAGGCGAGACTGAAAATATCGTTAACACAAGAATCACACTTTGTCAGTGTTGGAATTTACTCCAAAATGTTTTGAAGCTTTCTGTTCTTATCCCACTTAAACATTTTAAACAATTACTTAGACAAACGAAATTTGAACAATGCACATGTTTTCAATAAGCCTTTTTATGTTATTTTAAATTGTTTTACATGTACTCTAAATCAGTTTTTGTTTGCTGTGTCTGTTTTTGTGATTCTGTGTAACTTGTGTACTGTTGCTCCAGGGCTCCCTTGTAAAAGAGATTTGACTATCTCAATGGGACATCACCTGGTAAAATAAAGGATAAATAAATAAAATAAAAATAAAATTTAGCGTTACAGATCAAGCAGCCATGCAATATTAGAGTTACTGGAAGAAATCAAAGAATTGAGTAAAATTGAAAATTGAGTCTCCCACTCAGCGTTCACATCCCATTCCAGCAGTTGTTAAACTCCTCGCTACATTACAAATATTGGCATCAGGATCATTTCAAACAGTCATAGCATCAGCAGTGGGAATATCTCAGTCTGCACCCAGCCGTATCATAGCACCAGTAGCGCTTTGCTACACCGCAATTTACGGTGTATTGCCTGATGGGTGTCAGGGTTGATAAATACTACGCAAAATGTGGAAGCATAGCATGCGCTATTATCGAACTCGCATAAACAGACGCAGCGCAAACTGCGCCAGTGTTAGTAAATCAGGCCCTCAGATGTCCAATAACGAGCATCGATCATAAGTCCGAGTAGCAGAGATGCAATCGTTAGACGACAGGGCTGACATGACAACAAATAAGACGAGTACAGACATGGAAAGTTGACACAGATGCGATGCAGCAGCGGCCAAACCAAACACAGGCGCCATCTTGCTGGTGGTGTAGTTGTTGTCATCAACCATGGCTGTATGACGTCGCGACACCATGCTTCAGTCAAGTTGGACAAATGGATCTGTACTGTCAGGCTGTCTGAACGCGGCCTTAGTTGATCTGACTACAGCACTGCTATTTAGTAACTCTCCGCCTGCTTCATGGCATTAAACCACCCATTCTTCATTCATATGTTGCTGTTAGTGATGTCTGAATGAAGCCATATGAAGTTCAGACACAGTGAAGCCTGCTGGTTTTTAAAACACACAGCAGCCGTTCAACACTATGAAACTTCCACAGTGTATTACGGACATTAAAGGGCCGTCAAAACCAGCTATAACAGGAGTGTCAAACTCATTTTCACTAAGGGCCATACTGGAAAAAGAGAATCACACCAAGGGCCAGACATGTAGAGTTTAATGACGTGCTTTTGTTAGTGTGTCACTTTGTTTGTTTGTTTGTTTGTTTTTTGTTCCGACTTTTTAGTGGGACAAAAACTCTCGCTTCTGGGGGAATTGGGGAGTCTCAATTTGCCAAATTCTGCTTTGAATGTCATGTAATTGCATTTTGAAAAAACACTTTCCTGTGTTTTTGGTTTGGCGCACAACTAGGTGGTCCAAAATGTATTCTGAACCCAAATTGATATACGGGCCGGATCTAAATCTGCCTTGAGTTTGACACTTGTGAGCTATAACAACATCGTTGGCATCACTTTCAGAGCGATTTGATGGAGGATAGAAACACTGACAGCCAATCAGAATCCATCTGAGTTCATAACATGACACGGCGGAGAGAAGTACTAACAGCCAATCAGAATCCATCTGAGTTTACAACATGACACAGTGGAGAGAGACACTGACAGCCAATCAGAATCCATCCGATTTTACAGCAGGACACGGAGGAGACATTTGTTCCACACAGGTGCAGTAGTGACATGACTTTTCCCCTCGGTGGAGCTACAATCCTTTAGCTCTGTGTATTTTTGTATTTTTAAACATCAGTCCTTTGAAAGTTTTTCTCATGTCACAGAAATCACTGAGACTGAATCTTGTGTTTTAGATGTGATCTGACCGTTTGGGTGAATTTAGGAGAAATCTACAGACACAAATAGACAAAGTTATAGTCAAATGAAATAATGTTCTGAAAGAATACATGTTATGGAAGATACTGTAAATAGATTGGGAAATTATGTTTTTGCCTGCAGGGTCCCTAATTTCAACAGGTAAAAATATTGCCAAACTGAAGTGTAACTCCTTACCTTTCTTCTGTACTTTATTTTATTTTTATTTTATTTATCCTTTATTTTACCAGGTGATGTCCCATTGAGATAATCAAATCTCTTTTACAAGGGAGCCCTGGAGCAACAGTACATAAGTTACACAGAATTACAAAAACAGACACAGCAAACAAAACTGATTTACAGTACATGTAAAACAATTTAAAATAACATAAAAAGGCTTATTGAAAACATGTGCATTGTTCAAATTTCGTTTGTTTAAGTAATTGTTTAAAATGTTTAAGTGGGATGAGAACAGAAAGCTTCAAAACATTTTGGAGTAAATTCCAACACCAAGGAGCAGCATAACTAAAAGCAGTCGTGCCAAATTCTGTTGTTACACGTGGGATATTTAGAGCCAAAATGTTAGCGGAGCGGAGATTGTAAAGGTGATGATTCCTGATCAACAAACTAGTAAGATAACTGGGTAAAGTACCATTAATTGCTTTAAAAATAAAAAAGTGCCAGTGGAACCATCTACGCAGACCTAAAGAGCTAAAACCAGTTTCCTCATAAAGACGACAGTGATGAGTGCGTGACTTTGCATTAGTAATGAAACGTAATGCACCATGGTAGACTGTGTCAAGTGTGTACAGCGTGGTAGAGGCAGCATGCATGTAAATAACATCCCCATAGTCTAAGACTGGTAGGAAAGTGGCACTGATCAATGTCTTCCTAGCTTGGGTAGTAAAACAGGATTTATTCCTAAAATAAAAACCAAGCTTCACTTTCAGTTTTCTCACTAATTTTTCAATATGAACCTTGAAGGTTAGCTTTTCATCAATCCACAAACCAAGATATTTATAAGATGAAACATTTTCAACGCACTTCCCATCTAGTGTGGAAATGGCTAGAGGGGTTGATGCGGGTACAGTCCGAGACTTTGTGAACTGCATCACTTTAGTTTTACCAGCGTTTAATACCAGTCTAAGTTCAATGAAGATGGTCTGTAATAAATTAAAAGACTGCTGTAGTGATTGATAAGCTTGAGCTAGAGTAGGTGCGGAACAATATAGTACTGTATCATCTGCAAAACTTTAGGTTTGTCTTTGTGAGAGTCAGCAAATGGAAGCTAACCCCGGTCAATTAGCCATGTGCTGGCCTTGGCCTTACTTGCCCCCCAGCAATCAGCCCTGTATTACAATGTATACACAGAAGGAATGTTTCTGAATTCATCAAAAGTTTTCGATAAAGTTAATCATTTTACTCGCCAAACTAAGTTCCTGTGGCTTTCAGGGTTCAGTACTTCAATGGTTACATGAGTACTTAAGAAACAGCAAACATAATCAGAAGTGTTCATATTAATCTTGTTTGGGGTCCCACATGGGTCAATTCTTGGCCCTATTATTTTTCTCATTTAGATAGACGACCTAGCCTCTGTCTCCCAAACTAAAGAAAATAAACCCTGATTGGTTGGTTCCATTCGTCACAGAAGTAAAGGCTAGACTACAATAGAGCTGTTGGGAGAAGTTTGTGAAAATTGTTTCCTGTTGGAGACGGTAAGTCCCTTTGGGGTGGACTTTGGTAGGTAGATTTTGTTCTCAACTATTTGGTATTATTAGGAAAACTTTTTACATGATATTACATGTCAATTAGCTGACGCTTTTATCCAAAGCAATCTCTAATTAAGTACTTTCAACCTTGCACCTAAGTGCAAGTACATTAGCTTCAAATAAGCCAAACTACAAAGAGCCAAATGAAAGTGAAGCTGTATATATACTGTATATATGTATATATATATATATGTATATATATGTATATATATATATATATATATATATATATATATATATATATATATATATATATACACATATACCGTCCGTACTCGAACTCATTTTTTTAATTCGTCGGATCGTAGCAACAACTTCCGGGCAAATGTTTGTTTACTAAAAAAGTATTTAAGCTCTTCTGTGTTCAAATAAATAATGTTACAGCTGTAATGCTGCTAGAATCAGATATTTAATAAAACATCTGTAATGAAGCTACAGAAGTTCTCTTAGTTCTCTTAGAAGACACTAACTACAGTTTTTTACAATCACTTTGCCACTAATTTCAGAACCTTGATGTCATTTTTCAAAACTCTAGACACAAAACTCACAACCAATGATCAAATGCACATTTTTCAAAACTCTAACACTTCTTTCAATTGCTTGAATAAAATACACATAAACCTAAGATCATTTGTCCATTGAAAGGTATGCTTCTATTTTGACACCCGTGTGTGTGTGTGTGTGTGTTTGTGTCTGTGTGTGTGCGCGAGTGTGTTTGTGTGTCTCTGTGTGTGTTTTTGTGTCTGTGTGTACGTACGTGTGTTTGTGTATTTTTGTGTGTCTCTGTGATTGTGTGTGTGTGTGTGTGTGTGTGTGTGTGTGTGTGCGTTTCTGTTTGTGTGTGTGTGTGTGTGCGTGTGTGTCGAGGGTTCATAAGTTGTGATGGTCAAGTGAAGCTTCGCGAACCATTGTCTTTATTTACTGAGCTCACTAGATGGCGCTCTCTGTTCAAAGAAAAAGGTTAAATGAATGGCAATTCAGTGTGTTTTCAAACCCTTTGTTGAACAGAGAGCGCCATCTAGTGAGCTCAGAAAATAAAGACAGTAGTTTGCGAAGCTTCATTTGACCATCACTATTCATAAGGGCCCGTTCACATTGTACGCGGCATGCGCTGCGCTTGCCGCTAGGTTGTCCTATTCCCAACTATATTTGTTGTGCTTGCTGCCGGGCGCAGCGCAAATTTACCTCATACATGCGCCAATAGTTGGATGCACGTCACGCCTGCGTCCGGTGTTTACATCAGACGAGCAGTACGCGACATATGTAGGATACACAATAGTGATTTGGTGGCAAAGATGTTTCTGTCTTTGAACCAAAAGAAAGCCTTGGCACTTGCCCTGGTTGTGAGGAGAAGACAGAGGAAGGCACCCGCAGCAGCAGCAGCAAGAAAGGTGCGGGTGCACGAGACCCTCAGGTACAGAGAGCAGTTGGGGGAATTCCAGCTGCAGGAGCTCCGCCTCCACTGGGACTGGTTCCAGGGGTCATTTTGGCTCAACAGGGAACAGACAGTCTGCTGACCAGAGTTGGGCCTACGATTTCGCGGATGGGTTATGAATGGGTTTTCATTTCTAAATAAAATGTTGCATGTCAACACTATGTGTCATTGCATGTTTACATACGTAAGTAAGATGTCTGCAGTTATTGCAGTTGGGTATAATAAAGCTAAGCTATGAGCCTGAATTCATACATTCATCATAATTTATTCATACTCTGGAAAACACTTTGTTTAATGCATATGTGCAATTAATTCCTCCAAAACTGGAACTTACGCACTTGGAAATGGGTAGTTATTATGTGTAACGGCCATATACTACCTATATGTGAACTTCAATGAAACGAACATGACTTGTGTGAATCAGTCCAAACATATTTTACTTCATATAAACATACAAATATATCCTATAAATACCTGTATGGAGCTGTATATCAACTTGTTATTTGGTTTTCGCAGCTCACAACAGACTACACTTCTTCTCAGTTGCTTTGGCACATTTCTCAGATCAGAGATGACAATAATGTGTCACAGTGCTCCCTTTCATGTGCATTGTTCATTACACTATACTTACAGAGTCAACTGTTAAATATGGACAACAACACAAAGCAGATTGACTATCTTGGTGCAAACAATGGCGTAAGGACTTGTCAGTTTGATTGGGTCATTGGTAGAAATACTTGCTTTGGACATGTAAACAAAAGATTTCAATCAAAATACACGCTTTTGCAGGTCAGTCACTATGCGATGCGGTTTACACCAATTTTTTTAAGAAATGCACTCACTGTTGTGCAAATGCAAATTATTATTTAATAAATGCACCAAAGTATCTGAGAAAAAATGTAACATAGTTATGATTGTATTTCAGTCAAGACATGTCCATGTTTTTTTCACATAGCTAAAACCAACCTGAATGATTATGATTGAATGTATGATTAGGAAGCTACAATAAGCTACACATCTGGCATGCCTACTATGGTGGAAATATACGACCACAGCATAGTTTTGCGTCCGAGGTCTCTGTACGACCTCGAACTTGTGTCGTAAGGTACAACCGGGACAATTGAAACGGAGGACGAATAAAACATTGCAGTTATCCCGAAAACCATAGATGTTGCAAATGTCAAATTTCGTCAGCACGTACAGCACACAAGATCTACCAGACCCAGGAAAGTTGGCGTCATGACGTCATGCTGCTACAAAGTTAGACCCGCGAACCCAATTTGAGTGCGTCAAGTAAAATGTTTGATGCGGTAATTTTTTTGTTTCATGTACCGTTGGCATGGTCATATGACAGATGAATTAGTGTTTTAAAATGTCCTACAGTGTGGAATGTCAGAGTTTTTTAGTTTAGGATCAAAATAGGTTTAAATGTCAATTGTTGCTGTCGGGACGATTGAAACAGCTGTTTCATTCGTCCCGACCAGGCAGTAAACCCCATATTCTAAGTTATTGCACACATATCTGTGTTTATACAATATTTTATACAGGTGAGACATGGAAAAGTGGTTTTAGAAAGTAAATATATTTGGGGCTATCAGGTAGGGGGTCAAGTTTTCCCATGTTATCCTATGGAGACTGACGGGCTGTGGGTCATGAAGCACACTTATTTAGATGTACGTCATAACAGAGCGAAATAACATTTTGTACTATAGAAACATTATATAATTGGAAACATGTATTATTCTAGCTATATAAATGGCATAGTGCATGGTATTTCCATAATTGCAAGATACGCGCTTCACGATGACGGCAATGAGTTGTTAACAGACATTCACCAAGACGTATAGCCCTGCAGCATTCTATCTGAAATAACACCTATCTGATGTACCATGCATGATATGTTGCTAAATATTGAAGTTGTGGGAAGTGGACATAGCTTAAACTGTATGTTTCTTTCGTCCAGGCCAGGAGGGACGAATGAAACAAAACACACGCACGTCAGACTACTGCTTAAATAACTCCCGAACGGTTTCAGTCAGAGCTGAAAATGCAACTGTATTTAACAGAGGACAGATTTAGGTTGCTAGTGACAAAATATTAGCTTTCAGTGTTTTATGTCTTTGTAAATGACGTTTAATTAAAAACTGTTTCATTCGTCCCGGTTCTCCCCTACAGCTCTGGGAGATCGCTGACGGCCAAAATCAACCTCTCGTCAATGTTAAGTTTGTGGATCCACGTGTATTCGGTGTTTACTTTTTTCTGTTTTTTTCAGACACCTAAATGCACGTCACAGCGCACCGCGGCCGCGGTCAAAGTTGAACCATGTTGAACTTTGACCGCGGCACGCGCAAGAGCGGGCAGCCGCAAAATGCCGCTTGCGCTGCGCTTTGCTCAGCGCAGCGGCAGACCAGTTCTTGCGTGCGCAAGCCATTGACAATAATGGGTTTCATAGCGCAGCGCTGCCGTTTGCGCGTAAAATGTGAACGGGCCTTTAGGCAGTAACATAATCAATAACATGATCCTGTCTAGTAGGCTATCCGGATATTGTCTCGAAATATATTAAATCGATACATCAAATGTATAAAAACTACATAAATCGTATTAATATAAACCATGCCCTCAGTTTTTACAAATTAACTTTATAATTCAATATTTAACAACAGTAAATCATGATGCCTAAATGTAACAAAATATATCCTCACGAAAGAAATTAAGAGAATAAAGAAGGCTTTTATTTTGACAGCGGTCCCCCCGGAAGTGGTGTTTGTTGTTGTTTGCCCGTGCTGAGCAGCGGGAGCAGTGAGGAGAGAAGCCGTTAGCTGAATCCAGATCAGGGAATCCCAAACAGCGTTTCTTAGTCTGTTCATCAGAGATGGAGCTACACCGGGAACACACGGAGGAGACCAAGCTGCGGGGAGAAGGTTAGTCTGACAATCTAACTGCTCTCATAATCACGCTAAGCTAACGTTAGCCTGTTAGCCGCATGCAGCTAGCTCCTGAAGCTAACGTGTTTCCATCAGAAGAGTCGTTTCTGTTGAGATTATTCCTGAAAGTAGCTGTGAACGGTTTCCGGTGTTGTGTGGCTTCTGGTTTTTTATATACTGTCTATGGTTTTTCCACTACTGGTTTCCGAGTCTGTCCAGATGCCGTGTAAACCTATCAACATACCCACGTTAACAGATTCGCTACATATTCATAAACATTTTACTGGCCTTTGCATGTCGCAACTCAAATAAAAACTACACTGAACTGAATATCTGAGCCCTACATTACTACAACATTGTACAGCGGGAAAAATGTGTTTTAAAAGTAATTAGGATGATCGTTGTCGCGCTGGATTCAAACCTTCCTCAGCAAAAATAAAAACATACAAGTCCGCTTCGCTGTCCACTACACTATCACGTTAATCACATCAGTCGACAGGACATGACTTTGGTTTTTCTTTTTTCTCAGTAGGCCATGAATCACTGTTTATCTGAGTACTCCGAAACAATAGGTTACCTTGATTTAGGCTTAAAAACATAACTATATCATGCACTCCAACCTTCTGCTACACCTCTGTGCTACCCTTGTACAAGGATTTGTCATAAATTATAGAAGGCAGCACACGGATTCTGAAACAATGGGTCTAAAACAACTGGTTACACTGGGCTGGTAACGGGATCTCAAGGCTCTCAAACAGCTAGGCTACAATAACAAGTTCCTTGGATTTATGAAAAGAAGCAATATTTCTATTGACATGGCTCAAAGACCTAAATCTACGTTTCCAATAGCCTACAACGTCATGTTTACGACGGAAGATAGGCTAACCCCTACAAATACAAAGTTCTGTTTAAAAGATCTGAAAAAAGTTTGCGCCCAACCTTTGTATTGTTTTCGTTGTAGCCTATAGGCCAGGGGTATTCAACTAAATTTTAAAAAGGTCCAGTTAGAGAAAATGTTTTGAAGCAAAGGTCCAGAAGATCATAATGTCTAACAATTTAGTGTTATATATATTTAAGTAGCCTAGTAGTTGTATCAACATTTGAATGTAATCAATAACTGACCATCAAATTAATTCAGTACAATTCAAAAACTTGTTGACAATATTTATTGTCACGTAACATAGAACTGAACATATATGTATGACTGTAGATATGTATAATGTTCTTTCATTAACTAAATAAAACAAGGGCTGTATTTCAAAATAAGAGAAAATAATAGACCTGCACCGATTAGCTACAACTTTCTAGGCAGATTCCGATTTTCATTGAGTTTGAACTGCCGATGCAAATTTTAGCCGATTCCGATTTCATTTTTTCCAACCACTTTACAGCACACACATTTATTTATTTTCTATCTTTTCATTAATAGAACATTTTGCACAGAACATAAAACATTTTTTGAACAGATAATGGATCACTATAAAATAGAACTATATAAATGACTCCTGGTGTGGGAAATTCACACACATACAATGTTAGAACCATTTCCTTCTTCTCACATCCAATATCCAACTTAATATAATATAGTCTTGCAGTATAAAGATATTTCTAAAAACACACACGCAGGCCTGTTTGAACGTCAACAGTAACGTTACCTGAAAACATAAACGTCACCACTCATTTTACACACAGTTTAGCAACAAACTAAATGCTGGGGGAAGATTACTACGTTTTTAATACTGGTTTTCACCGATATGCATCCCCACTAACCTGGAAAGCGTTTTAAACAGTAACGTTAATACAGCGGGTCGGAGGAATACAGCGTCTCTTTTTTTT